>OV788325.1:0-330000 GCA_928718305.1 Tetramorium bicarinatum
GATGATGGAGGGTTGGGACAAACGGGAGGAGAAAGATCTCGTCGAGGGGAACAACTTTCTCTCAGACACCAACCCCCTCCGACCAACCCTCTCGATGCTACAGCCCGGGGGGTTTGAAATCGCTATAATTTGGAGGGGGGGTGGAATTTTCAAACGGGACCTGCACCAGAATTCGAATCACAAAAAGTGACTCGCGATCCGATGAAAAAAAAATTTTCGAAAAAGTAGGATATACCCAGTAACCTAACTACCAGTCACAACCACGGAGCGCGAAAACACGCGAAACACTCGCAGGCGAGAAGACGCCGCCAGTCCGCGAGTCCGCGGGGCCACGAGGCATCCCAGCCTCGCAGCGTCGCCCCCGCCTCATCCGTTCGCATCCCCGGTGCCCGGGGCGATCCGGGGACGCCTCCACGCACCCGGGGGGAACCCTTCCCGGCGTAGACGGTCCCGCGCGTCAAATCGCGCCACCGACACCACAAAAACGCACTCGACGACACAGAGCACCCCGGCCCAGCGTGGTTTTCTAACCTCAAACGCCGGCCTCCTCATTCCACGCTCCCCCGACACCGTCCCTGCAATGTCCCAATGCCGCCTCCACGTACGGCCGCTCACCGGTGCTCCCCAATCATCCCGGTCGGTGTCCGGACCTTCGAGGACGCCACAACTCACAAAAAACGACGGTTTATTCGGGAGCACCACACAACACGTCCGCAAGCGTTCGCCGCCATCTTGCGTCCCGATTTAATTTTATTTGATTTTATTCACGTTATTTTACGAGACCGGAGAAGATTAACGTAGAGACTTCCGGGCGTGTGAAACGGGTAGAACACCTGTAAACAAAGAAATTTTAGTTTTGTTAAATAAACTTATATACTTACCGTTATATATAGAGAGAAATGGCGGCCAGGCAATGGCGGACCGTCAGAGATTTCGGGAAGTAGCGTAGTAACCTGAAAGCAATACAAAAGACATTTATTTTATTATTTCGATCGTTTTAAGATAGATTAATCACGTAAAGGAAATTTTAAGTGGAATTTTATATAGTTTATAAGTTGATAGAAGATGGCGGGATCGATAGAAGATGGCCGCGTGTGATTAGTATAAGATGGCGGGATCAATATAAGATGGCCGCGCAATGATAGTGTAAGATGGCGGATGAAAGATAAGATGTCCGCTTAACAGATAGAATATGGCGAGGAAAAGAAAATGGCGGCGCGAGTAACGAAGAACGGGGCCATATCCAATATGGAGGCCATTGAGAAAGAGTGTCGGGGAATGCCGATAGATGGCAGCGCGTCGCTTAGCAACGGGACGCGAGCAAGGAAAGTTACGGCAGCGCGTGCAACGATCAGGGAAGGGGTTATCCCCACTCAAGCGCGAGCCCGGCAGTGGCATAATGCAACGGTGCTCGCCAGTCGCAGATAGAGCTCTAACGTGTGCGGACGTTAATGAGCTCGACTGAAATCGAGTATTCTCAAACAGTCGCAGTTAGAACGCTAAATCGAACAGACGTTCGTTAGTGCGGTCGCGAATCGAAGATTCTCGAGGAGTCGCAATAAGAGCCACGTCACGAACGGACGTTAGCGTGCTCGGCGGTGAATCAACGATTACCGAAGCGTCGAAAAGAGATAGATTCCCGACATATTGCGATTCCGCGGACGCGCGACACACGTGAGTTGTCGAGAATTCGATAACGTCGAAAGTGAATCGTCGTGACGAAATTGTGCGGCGAACATTCACGAACATTAATGCTTTGTAAATCGCGATGCGATGCGAGCGTTATTCTATGTAATATATCAAGATATATATTATACTGTGGTTACGGAAAATTGTCGTTGTCCTGCTTATTGTGCTACCTACGTCCTCACCGAGTCTACAGGGGTGTGCGTGCAGGAGAGTTACAACGGAATCCAGATACATCCGTACCAGGAACGTCGACTGCGAGGGGCATCGGCGTGGCATAACCTTCTTGTTTGGCGGGAAAACAAGTGGCGACCGTGTGGGTAAATATTTTACTCTATACAGATAATCGCTGTGCGATCCGTTGTTCGGTCACAACCTAACCTTGCAACCGACGATCCTTGATGTGCAGGACGTCACACCGAGGGTGGTGATCGCCAGAGAGATGGCGAGAAGAAGCGAGTCAACCAGTAGGGCCAGTGGGAAGGACGACCGGGATAAGGATTCCCACGACAAGGAAGAAGAGGCGCAAGAACCAGAGAACGGCGTGCACGAGGAAGCGCCGGACGAGGACGAAGACGCTGAACCAGAGGCAGCCACGAAGGAAGCGGCTGAGGACAAGAGCGCGAAGAAAAAATAGATTAAGCGCGAAATTGTAATCGTTAGATTAAGATATTATTATTACCACGATGTTAAGTTGGTTTTTGTTTTTATTTTATTTTTATTTTATCGGATAAAGAGTAATCTAACAAAGTTTATTTTAATAATATAATCAGATACGTACGTAGATATTTTAAAAATGGCGGACGACAAAGGGAGGACCGGCATGAGAGTTTAAATAACAATAGAGTCCTGAAAAATAAGAAAAGATTATTATTTTATGTTAATAGTTCAATGAAGAAATAAATTTCGAGTTTATAATTAACTTAGTCAGATACTTTGAAGTTAAATATGGTGAATAGCCAAAACGGACACCATAGGATAATCGAGACCTACATGAGAAAAAACAAATTAATAGAGTCATTAGAAATTATTATTTTATACTTACCGTAAGAAAGAAACGGGAATCCGGAACACTGGAGACCTAGAAAAGAAAAGAGATTAGTATATAATGTCGAATGACAATGGCGTCGTCAAAGATGGCGGAAAAAAAGCAGAGAGACCTATAGCAATCGAATATGGCTCCCAAGATGGAGTTAAGCATTAGCAAATCTGCGAGTCCGAAAACAAGATGGCGGAAAAGATGGCGGAAAACGCGAAAATAAGGGCGCAGCGGCGTCTAAAGCGGATATTCGTGTAAGAAACGCGAAAGGAAGTATATGTATGGTCGATTCGCGGTATGTCAATATGAAATGGTGAAGCGAGTATGCGCGAACAAATCTGTATCGGATATGCTCGTATGAGTGAGAATGTAGTATGGACGTCACGTGACAACATCCGACGTGACGTTATTGGACGAGAGCCTTCGGGTGGCAACATCCCCACCATGGACGAGCCCGGCGAAGTGGCGAGAGACCGGGACTGATGCAATCGTGTCTGGGCTACGAAAGTGAACGGTCGTTCGGTAGCACCTGAAAATTCCGGCATCGAGAACATTCGGCGAACAAAGGAAATAATATACCCGTGTGGTATTCATACGCGTACGGTCGAACGGAACGTCGAGTGCGTGTACCTTTATTATAATCGCATATACGAGTGGAACAACGAGCTCGGAAAGGCGCGATTCCGCGGATGCGCGTAATACATACACGGCCAGAAATAACGGTCGTTGCGTGTCGTGTCGCGAGTGCGAACGATACAAAGAAAATTCGCGAACTAACGTTCGACGAACATTGTAACGCGAGAGCGTAATAAGCGCTACCCATTATATGTGTATTAATAAAGTTTATTACACGGGAGTGCTTGACAATTATTGTTGCCTTCCTTATACGGCGACTTACATCCTCTACAAGGATTCGGGTGTCTGCGTACAAGAATACTTCGAAGACATCTCGATACATTACTACAAACATCGGCGTCTGCAGGGAACAGCGCTGGAAAGGAACCTTCTCGTTTGGTGGTTAAAACGAGTGGCGATCGTAAATTCGGTAAGAATTTACTTTATTACGGACAATGTCCGGTCACAACCCAACTTGACACGGCATCTGATCTCCTGAGGCCCATCGAGCCAACTCAGCAACCTTCGCGAGAGCCCACTTCACTCAGAGAAATCATCACCAGTAAATCTTCTTCATTTTCCTTCATTTAAGTCGTTCTGCCCGTCGCGAACCGTCGCGTATTCTAACTCCCCGCAACAGTTTTCGATCGTAAATTTCTTCCCTCGCGACTGAATCTCGAACTTTGATTCTCTGGATGACCAGCAGGATCGAGCGCTCCTGATTCAGATCCGCGATTCGTTATTTCCTTCCCTCGCGACTGATTCTCAAGTTTTGATTCTCTGGATGACCAGCAGGATCGAGCGCTCTTGATTCGAAACTGCGATTCTGAAATCTCCCTCTCTTCCGCTTTTCTGGAGACCCTTGTTAGACCCAAAAATTATTTCTTTTTTTTTATTCGATCGACATTAATCGTAGTGTCGGATCGCTCTGCCGCCGCGATTCCTCCGCGCACTATCAGCCGAGTCGCTGCCAAGCACAGGCGGAACCGACAAAATCGCCGAATTCGCAAGCTCGTCTCCAACTTTCTGGCCGACCTCTTGAGCCAGGTCGAAGTATTAGCACAATGCCACGAGTCCACCCAACCAGCCCCAACGGCACCACCATCGCCACCCTTTCGTTGTGCTACACCGCCGGCACACCCTCGCGCGCCATCACCTCCGCGAACACCCACACCGCCGCCACGCACTCGCTCTCCGTCGTCTCCCCTCTCCCCTTCGTCGGTAATAACCCTTGTCTGGCCGGAAACACCGGTCTCCCAACGCTCCCCCTCCTCGTCAAACGACGCTCTAGCGGAGAATAGTCCCTCTCGCTCTCCATCCCCCTCTTTTTCCCCACGAAGCAGTCCACCTCATTCTCCGTCTTCTACGTTTTCGTATTCTCACTGGCCATCTCCCTCATACTCCCCCACACTGTCTCCTCCCACGGGCCCCAGGCCCGTATCCCCCACTCCTTCCGACTCTAGTATCGAGATACTAGAGGAAAATCTCCTTGAGCCTCCCTTCTCTCCTATACCCGACTCTCCGCGCCCCGCATCCCCTGCAAATTCTATATCTAGTATAGAATTTGTAGAAACCGTCCCCGTTCCTCCTCCCAGGCCTCGTCGCCTATCCCTCGAGGAATTAATAAATTCCTTAACATCCTTCCCCCTACATTATGGTCCGCTTCCCGACAACTCTTACAGGATAACTCGATGGCGTAACCCTTACTGAGCTCCGCGACCATATCCAGACACATTCACCTAATGACCCAATTTTCGTTTTCCTTTCACATGATACCTATCCCTACATAGTTCCCGTCCGTCATTTCTATAATATGTTTCCCCGCTCCACAGTTTCCCTCGAAGAAATCTCGTGATCCTTTTTCGTACCCGAGCGCTCACACACACACACACACAGTATAACAATCACATTGTACAGATATGATTATTATATATTTTTTTTATTATAAAAAATTACCTATTAACTAAAATTATATACTTATATTGTTAACTCTTACAACTAACCATCTTTCTTTTTATTATTATAATAAATGTAATTAATTTAAAAATCCATATGTCATTTAATTTCGACCGTCCGTAACTTTTCCTCGCTCCCGCTCGTCGAGAATCGCATAGGTCCTATCCCCGAGTAAAGAGATTAAGTTCTCTGACTCAAAATAAGGACCACAAGCACATTGTTCCTAGCGTGGTGTCATAGCGTCTATCCGAGACGTTGACCTAACGCTGGAGCCTTAATAAATGTGCCTGATTTGCCTGCCTATCCGTTTTCTCACGATAACGACCAGGCGATATTACAAGGAATCCGTTGCGTCCCTCTACCCCCTCCATTCATTCTCCTTTAGGGAAGCCTTTCCTTCGCTTCCCTCATTATAAAAAAAACTTTCCCTGGGTCAGGACGTAACAGTGGTGGAATGGCTCGGGGCGGCGTACGACGCGATCTGCGACGTTGCGATGCCCCGGGCCAGGCCACCTCGGAGAAGGGCCGCATACTGGTGGACCGAGGAGATAGCCGAGTTAAGGCGCTCCTCGGTCCGTGCCAGACGCGGCATAAGGCGGGCGAAGAGGCGTAGGGTGGCGGCCGAGGTCGAGCAGGCTTGGGAGTCCTATCGCGAGGCGAGGGGACTCCTGAGCCGAGCCATCAGGCGGGCCAAAAGTGAGGCGTGGGAGGAGCTACTCCGCTCCCTCGACGAGGATCCGTGGGGGCGCCCATACAAGATCGTAACGAATAGGTTGCGATCGTGGGCTCCCCCGCTGACCTCGTCGATGGATCCCCCGCTCCTGGAGACAGTCCTGGGCGCACTCTTTCCCGAGGGGGAAGAGGATGCGGGAGCGCCCGCGGCGCCGGACTGGCTCCGGGAGTGGGAGATCACGGAGGAGGAGATGGCGGACGCTCGGGAAGCTTCGGGGCAAAAAGACTGCCCCGGGTCCCGACGGCGTCCCGGCTAGGGTGGTGGCACAGACGGCGGGGTTCTTCGCCGGAAGGTTGAGGCTCCTGTTTGAGGAGTGCCTCAAGCGCGGCGTCTTCCCGGCGAGGTGGAAGGAGGCCGGCCTGGTCCTCCTGAGGAAGGAGGGCAGGCCGTTGGATAGGCCGTCGGCGTACCGGCCCGTCTGCCTGCTGGGCGAGATCGGCAAGACGTTCGAGAGAATTCTCGTGAGCCGTCTCGCCCGGCACCTGGATCGGGGGGGTGGTCCCGGGCTGTCGGAGGACCAGTACGGCTTCCGCGCGGGGCGGTCCACGGTCGATGCAGTCGGCCGTGTACGTGCCCTGGTGGGAGACGTGCTGGACCAAGGTGGGGTGGCGTTGGGGGTGTCCTTGGACATCTCCAACGCCTTTAACTCACTACCCTGGGGGGTGATCGGGAGATCTCTGGCCATGCTGGAGGTCCCGGTCTACCTCCAGGCGGTGATAGCTCGGGGCTACCTCTCCGACAGGTGGCTGCTGGTCAGCGAGGCGGACGGGCGGGTGCGCCGAGTGGCGGTGCGGTGCGGCGTTCCGCAGGGATCGGTTTTGGGCCCCTGCCTGTGGAACGCCGCTTACGACAAGGTATTGAGGGAAGAGCTCCCCGCCGGCTGCAGTGTCGTCTGCTACGCGGACGACACGCTGGTTGTAGCCGGCGGGAAGACGTGGGAAGACGCCGCGCGTTCGGCGGAGGACGCCGTGGGTCGGGCCGTGCGCGCGATCCGGGGTTTGGGCCTCGAGGTGGCGGCCAAGAAGACGGAGGCGATCTTCTTCCACAGGCGGGGCCCGCCCCCTCGGGGTCTGAGCCTTCGGATTGGAGGAGAGACCGTCCCAGTGGGCTCCGAGTTGCGTTACTTGGGGCTCACGCTGGATTCGAGGTGGCGCTTCCGCGCACACTTTCGGGGGGTGGCCACCAGGATGGGGGGTATGGCGGCGGCTCTGAGTCGCCTGCAACCCAACCTGGGGGGTCCGTGTGCGAGGGTGCGCCGCCTCTTTCATGGGGTCGTGCGGTCCATGGCTCTCTACGGGGCCCCGATATGGGCAGAGAGGGTGGTCGCGGACCGGTTCATTCGGTCGCTGCTTCATCGCGCCGAGGGCCGGTCTGCGACCAGGATAGTGAGGGGGTACCGCACGATATCCCATGCGGCGGCCACCGTCCTGGCGGGGGTCCCCCCGGTCGAGTTCGCGGCCCTCACGCACGCCGAGGTGTATCGGAGTGTGCGGGGGGTGCGGGCGGATCGGGGCGGGCCGGCGCTGGAGGCGCGGGTCAGGGCGGAGGTGAGACGCCGGACTCGGCGGCTCGCCGTCAAACGGTGGCAGCGTAGTCTGGCCGCTGTTGGGGGGCGAGTGGTCGAGTCGATCCGGCCGATCTTGCCCGAGTGGGTGGGCAGATCGTGGGGCGGTCTATCGTACAGGGTGACACAGGTTCTCTCCGGGCACGGGTGCTTCGGGGATTACCTGTGTCGCATTGGGAAGGAGCGCACGGCCGAGTGCCACCAGTGTGGAGACCCGATGGACTCCGCGCAGCACACCCTAGCCGAGTGTGAGGCTTTTGGTGTGCAGCGCGGAGTCCTGGTAGGGAAGATAGGAGTGGACCTCTCTCTCCCGGCCGTGGCAGCGGCCATGGTCCGGGACAGAGAGGCCTGGTCGGCGGTCGTCTCCTTCTGCGAGACGGTCATGCTCGCGAAGGAGACGGTCGAAAGGGAGAGGAGGGGCGGCGGGTCGGCGCGCGGAAGAGCGCGGCGGCGTCGCCGCACTCCGCCACTAGGATAACCCGGCCGGGCGGGCCGGCGGAGGACTTTGTCGTCGACGGAGCCCGAGGCCGGCTCGCCCGGCCTAGCGAGAGGGAAGCGGCGACCAGGGGTGGTGCCCTGGCCGCCGCGTGGGAGAACATAGAGCCTCCGTGGAGGCAGCAGTGAGGTGGGTCTCCCTTGGAGGCCCCATCCTGGGACGCGTCCGGATGTAATACGATGGTATCTCTCGGGCGCGTCCGAGCAGGAAGGGCAGGACACCCGTGGTGGTTTTAGTGCGGTATACCTGGATATGCACAACCGGGGAGAGGGATTAGCCCTCTCCAACGGGTCCGGGGACTCCCACACTCTCCTCCCCTACCAGGGAGGGGGTCAGTCCATAAAGGATTTCCACCGCGTTACCAAAAAAAAAAAAAAAAAACGTAACAGTGGTATAGTAAGCCTTAAGTCATAAAAATATATTTAATTAGTCCGAATCTACAATATGTGTTAAATTCATAAAAATACGTTTATTAAAGGAATATATTTATAAGTTTCTTATATTTATAAGTTTCTACTTTCGAGTTTTACGATGTCAGTCGCTCTCTCTCTCTCTCTCTCTCTCTCTCTCTCTCTCTCTCTCTCTCTCTCGTGTACGCACATATGGCTTTACTACACTTCAAAGCGTACCTTTCTTAACTCCGTAAATGCCCCAGGGATTTCGAGAGGATCAAAGAAGCCATAAATCGATAACCAAGTAGCTCAAATCCTATCGAGAACCTTTGCGAACCTTGACAGTAGTGATATCCTATCGACATATCTTCCGACACTATTTTCCACTGTTTACAATAATTATAATTTATTAATAAGCTTATAGTTGTTTATAAATATATGATTTCAATATCCTTTTGGTAAGTTTAAAGGTATCGTTTGGCGCTTCGTTTCTGGAAGATATATACTGGTTATCCTTTCCTTTACATTGTAGTCCATATACATATATCAGAAATATGTTGTAAATTCATTTTTTCATATGTTTTACATGAATAAATATTTGCTTAATGAAGAAGTGTCATATACATTGATAATATCCACAACTCTAACATTGTTAGCTAAAACCAATTCAATTATTTATAGCAGATTATATAATTTTAAAGAAAGAGAGAGAGAGAGAGAGAGAGAGAGAAAGAGAGCTAAATTTTATAAAACTAATATATTATAGAAATATATGTAGAGACGTATGTGTGTGCATTCATTAAATGATTATACGCAAATATTTTATAAATTAACACGAATTGCTTTCACGACAAGAAAAAATACTTTTCAAATAGTTATATGTTATACTAACCTCTTTGCTATAAAATCTTTTTATTACGAAACTGTCTTTACTGGGAAAAAAAATTAATGAATTCTTATTTTTTATTATAAATAATAGTATTTAAATAATAATTTCTACAAATTAAGAAATTAACATACGTAGTAACAAATTTTCTTTTTCATTTTATGTTGTCATAAAGTTTAGTGTCAACGTGAATTAAACTGCGTTCAGAAACTTCATTCGAAAGCTACAATAGATGTAGCAATAACGAATTGACCAATCACAGTCAAATATGAAAAAGATTAATCGAATTTAATTAAATTTTAATAATTTAGTTAATTTCTTACTACACATATTGTAGATTCGGACTAATTAAATATATTTTTATGACTTAAGGCTTACATACCACCTATTGTAAGTGTATTATACTACACCTACTACACTCACTACACCCAGGGTTTGTTCGTTTTTGCAATATGTATAAATCTATTAAATTACAAAATAACGACTTTTCCCAAATAAAAATAACAACGAGGATATCTTCCCCAAATGATTTCTAATCAATTCCATTCATAAAACATTAAATACAATCGCTATCTGCTAACTTGACGCATAATAAAATTTATTAATAACTGTAAAACTATTATTACCCAAATGTTTAAATACTCTTCCTAAACTTCCCCAAATGATTCCTAAATTATATAAGAGAGAATAATTAAAATATGTTCAATTTGTCTGCTAACTTGACGGCGGTTGCTCAGGTGGGTTGGCGGCGTCGGACAGGCCCACCAACCCGCTGCGCGCGCCCGGAGCCGCGAGACTCGCGCGACACCGAAAATCAAAATCAGCCGGCACAAACCGCATCTACAGCCTATCGCGCACACCGCAGCAGCGCGCGACAACGAAATCAACCGATACGTATCGCCCTTACAGCTTATCGCATACAGCTAGCCTAACCTAAACGGCTCGACCGCTGGCAACCGAACGCGGGTTACGGATTCGAGCCCAAAAACGCAAATCAATCGGCGCATTTCGCATTCACAATCCACCACGCACACCGCGGCAACGCGCGGCAGCAAAGAAAAAACAAAATCAATATTGACCGGTGCGTATCGCATCTATATTTAATCGCGAGCAGTTACCATAACCTAATCGGCTCAACCGCTATCAATCGAGCGCGGGCTACGGATTCAACTAAGACGCATCAAGCCCTCCCATTGGTCCGCTCTTTACCATCGCATATGTAGCCGCCGTGCAATCCCAGCACGGAAGTTCACGCGGGCAAACATTAATAGTATAACATATTACCCTAAAACAAAAACAAAGCGCGCCTGGATACTGAAACAGGCCAATCTGCCGAGTTCACGGCCTTACATTTATAGTATGCTCGAAATTTACTCAAGACACGCCGTAGAACCAGAAGACGAAGACTTCCCCTCGAGAGGCCCTCCCATTGGTCGGGTGCTCGCACTCGATCATCATGCGAACTCGGCATAAGGGAAACGCGCGCGAGCGCTCAGGTGGGTTGGCAGCATCGGACGGGCCTACCAACCCACCGCGCGCGCCCGATATCACTAGGTTCCCGTCGTCGCGGCGACGCGCGACCATGATCAAACAGCCAGACGCGGAACCCGGGCCACCCAGGGCCGAATCACGGGTGGCCTCGCGTCTACTTATCCCCCAAGTCGTACGCGCCGCCCGTCGCGTCAAAAGTTACGTGATCGACATATCTCAAAGAACACGCCAAGGCCACGGGCCACCAGCACTTGGCAGTTCTCCTAACCCCACAACCAAAAACATCGCCGCTGCCATTCGCGCGCGTCTCTTCCCCCAGGCGCCAAAACGACCTCGAAACCGACAGACAATAGACAAGGAAAGGTAGGGGAGAGTGCAATGGGAGGGCTGCATGCAGCCCTCCCGTTACGGGCGGGGAACCCAACGTCCCCCTCATTGCCTGGTATAAAAAATAGCAATGAGGTACGACGAAGGAGAGACGAATCTCCACATCCCCCTAATCGGTGCCGTGCCACCGGATTTGAAGGCGGAGTTTTCTCTCCTGCCGGTGTGTGGACGTACTCCTCCGGGGTCACCAACCCCCGCGGCCGCCGTAGTGCAATGGGCTTACAACCGTTTTTCCGAAACCGACGCGAAACCACGAGGCACCTGAGAGAGAGAGAACGGCAGCGACGCGACCCCTTCCCACCCGGGAGTCATAATTCTCCACTTCTTATACTAACAATAAACATTAATTCAACCACGTAGACATGGACAAATTAGTGACCTGGAGGCCCGCGGCGGCTCCCGATTCCAGCCACCGCCCCCCCCCCCTCGATCGCTCCCTCCCACACAGGACAATAAACAAAGGGAACATTGAAATGAATGATGTATTTATTTCAAAATCATTTTATTTTTACAATTTGACCGGCGGATCCGTGCACACTCGCAGGTCCACGAGCGCCGTCATCCACGTCCCCGGAATTCCTTAAGGGGCCGGTCAGCTCTTCCACTGCAACACCCACCCGCACATAATATCCCAAATAATATAAAAACATAAAAACATGAAAAATAACATAACATACCACAGCAGGCGTCTCCGACATACGCCGCGGCTTCGCCACCAGGTCCTGTCGCCGCCTGAAAAAATTTTAATCATTCCACCGACCTTGGAAGCTCCAGGGTGGACAGCCACACCGTCCCCCCCCCCACGGCCCCCGCCGCAAACGCATCCAGGCGCCTCCCACAGCCTCCACACATATTCGGCGGCCACCGGACACCAGCCAAAGGGCCATCCACAGCACCAGGCGCCGCAACGAGACCGGAAGGCACTCCAACGGCAGACTGGCACCAACCTACGTGAACCTAGCACCCGACATTGAAAAATTAAACCTTTTTTTATCGGAAACGATAGCATTTCGTTTGTAGTTGTATGTAGTAACAATAATTTCGTTTGAAGTTTCACCAATTAAAAATTATAAAAAATTAAAAAATAAGTTGCACCCGACATTGAGATATCGCAAATTTGTTTGCGCAGTCCTGTTCAGAATCGTTTGTAGTTGTTTGTAGTGATTTTCCCTTCGTTTGCAGTCGAACCGTTCAAAAGTTATAAACAATCAGAGATATTGCAAAATGCTAACTTTGCCATTTTTTAAGATATCTCCAATCTGCTTGCGCAGACCTGTTCAGAATCGTTTGTAGTCGAACCGTTCAAAAGTTATAAACAATCAAAGATATTGTAAAATGCTTTCTACCAACAAAAAACCATGTCTCACAACTAACCGTGAGATTTTATAAAAAAAAGTATACATTAATTATTTTATGTACAATAACTAACATATTAAAAAAATTTCGTAAAGTTTATCTTCATCTTAACTAGCTCCCTTATATATCTCTTACATATCTCGTATATATCTCTTTGAAAAAAAATAAAAGAAAAAGGTAAAAAAATTCAAAAATAAGGAAAACCAAAAAAAATAAATCACTACAAACAACTACAAACGATTCTGAACAGGTCTGCGCAAGCAGATTGGAGATATCTTAAAAAATGGCAAAGTTAGCATTTTGCAATATCTCTGATTGTTTATAACTTATGAACGGTTCGACTGCAAACAAAGGGAAAATCACTACAAACAACTACAAACAATTCTGAACAGGACTGCGCAAACGGATTTGCGATATCTCAATGTCGGGTGCAACTTATTTTTTAATTTTTTATAATTTTTAATTGGTGAAACTTCAAACGAAATTATTGTTACTACATACAACTACAAACGAAATGCTATCGTTTCCGATAAAAAAAGGTTTAATTTTTCAATGTCGGGTGCTAGGTTCACATAGGTCCGGCACCAGGCGAGGACGAACCACCTCCGCGCACTCGAGGAAACAAACTCCAGCGAACAGACCCGCGCACCGCGGAAAAGAACAAACCGTCCGTCCGGCGCGAAGAGATGCGGCCGCGCGCCACGAGGACGAGCCCGAACAAACACGCCCGAACACGCCCGACGCCGAGCCACGTGTTAGCCGAAACCCCGCGGCCCGGCGCGAGCACAACGACGTCACTTCCGCCGCACTCCCCGCGGCGAGAAAACACAATCACTCGGGAAGCTACTCCCCGCGTCCGTCCCCGACATGTCCCACTTCCCGCGCCACGCACCACACACGCCACGCGGCACCGGAACAACACCGCCCCAGGAGGCGCAGCCGACGACGACGATGACCGTCGCCGTCGGCGGCCGCCAGGCCACAAGGCACCGTTCACGAACGTACAACCATGCGAACACACACACGGGCCGCGGCCGGACATCTAGAAAACGCCGTCAATCCGCAAGTCCGCGGGGCCACGAGGCAACCTAACCTCGCGGCGTCACTACCGCTTCGTCCGTCCGTATCCCCGCTAGTCGGGATAGTCCAGGGTCGCCTCCATGCACCCGGGGGGAACGCTCCCCGGCGAAGGCGACTCTGCACAACAGGGCACACTCCCGACGACACAAAGCTCACACAGAAAACTCCACGAAGCCACGCCGACACGTCCGCGCACAAGCGCCCCACGAACGAACACGAAAGAACAAACCTCGTCGTCGCGCTCAGCGGCCAAGTCATGGCCGCTCGATATTTCGCCGCTTTCGCCAGAGGTAAGCGGTCGTCCATAGGACCGTGGGTCGCCGGTGATCGACCGCTCGTCTGACCATGAGCGTTTGTTTCGTCGTCGCGCTCAGCGGCCAAGTCATGGTCTCGATATTTCGCCGGTGACCGACCGCTCGTCTGAACAGTTGGGTTGCTAGGGTCCGTATTCATAGTCGAGTCTGTAAAAAATATATGTCGGAGACTCTTCATAGGTTTAGAAAGGCTTTCTATAGCTTGTAATGTCAGGAAAGAGCGGTGGAGGATAATAAACAGATAATAGGTGGCCACATGGGTTAGAACAATCAAGAGTGCTTTTAATTACTTTGGTTATCAATGAGTCGGTACAAAATCACACACACAGGACCATCTAGCCTGGTCCCTTATTTCCGACTGCCCTCCAGGCATCGCTCAGTCGCGCATCTCTCTGCGCATCCCTACTCTCGAGCCAGACGCTCTCTCAGGCCCCGACTACACTCTAAACCATACATATATACTGGCGCCCTGACTAGCCGATGCACGCAAAAGGCTATATCTTACAAGTCTCAAATCAATACTTAAGACAATCTTAACCAAGTCAATCTTATTCAATCAAGATCATCTTAATATTGATAGATTTCATAGGCCCGTATTCATAGTCCGTTCTTATATTTAAGATTGCCTTAAGTACCGTCTTAAGATGCCCTCTAGATTCATAGTCGAAAAAGAAGGCGGGACTTAAGAAAATTCTCAAGCCATATCTTTTTCAAGTTGCTCTTATTTGGAGACATCTTATTATAATTCATAAACACTTTTATGCATGAGCTTAAGACTACCTTATTTATCGTGCATTCATAGTCAATTAAGATCATCTTATATGATATAAAATTCACTCACACATCGATAAATAAGACGATCTTCGTCAAGTCATCATCACAGAGGACTTAAGCAAAGTGAAGTAAGTAAAAAGTGTGATAAAAGTGAATAATGGATTTGGAAAATCTTGTTATTCATGATATAAATTTTTTTAATGAAGAAAAAAATGATGAAGGCGTGCGCGAAATATGTGCGCCGAAACGATATATTCGTGATAATCAAAATCCATTTGAATTCTTTAATGAGCAAGAATTTAAAAAAAGATTTCGCTTTTCGAAGAACTCTGTAATTTTTGGTATTTTGCCACTAGTAGAAGAGGGATTGGCAAAAATCAATAACCGTGGTTTGCCAATCTTTCCTATTTTACAATTATTAATCTGCTTAAGATTTTATGCAACAGCAAGTTTTCAGGTTAGTTCTACACACACACACTCACACACTTTTTCGATAAGTATTTCTTCAATTTCTTTATTTCTTTAATATAATACAAGATACATAATATAAGATGTATAAGAATCTAGCACAAATTACAATAATTTTTTTATTTTAATTTTGCAGCTTGTGGTGGGTGATGTGATACAAATTTCACAGTCCTCGATATCAAGAATTATTTTTCGAGTTTCTTGTTTACTAGCAAGTAACATAAACAGATACATAAAAGTGCCTATGTCTAATGAAGCACGCTCTGAAAATAAACGGTTATTTAAAGAGCTTGGACGTGGTCCTGGTTGTATCGGTCTTCCATCGATTGATGGAGCAATAGACTGTACTCATATTCGCTTAACGTATACTAATTTTCAAAATATTAATGAGATATATCGTAATAAAAAAGGATATTTCTCTTTAAATGTACAAGTATGGATTACAAATTAAACAATATAAATTAATATGCATTTATATTAAAAATTAACATTTAATAATTTTGAGTTATGGTACTGCATGTATGCAAGAACAAAAATATGTAAAAATGTAAATAAATATCAATTATGTTTTAGACATAAACATGATATTATTTGTTTTTTTTCCATTATAATTATTTATTTTACAGGTTATTGTTGGACCGCGTACCGAAATATTAAACATTGTGCCGGAATGGCCAGGAATTGAGCACGACAGTCGCATATTCCAAAACTCACGAATTTATATACAATACAGACAACGTCAATTAGATGGAATACTCGTAGGTGATGGTGGATATCCCTCATTGCCATTTTTGCTCACACCAATTAATAACCCCGTTACCGATGAAGAAATGAGGTTTGTATAATTCTATATATATAATTAAAATAATAATAATAAAATATGATTTATTAATGTCATACGCACACACACAAATGCAAAGAATTACACACCATACACATACACATATTATAGCGAAAGTAAAAGTACTACAATTTTAAAATTTTATATACGTACATATATACATACTGCACTTTTTTTACAGTTATAACGTCATCCATGCGAGGACTAGAAATATTGTTGAGAGGACTTTTGGTATTTGGAAGCGTAGATTTCCGTGCTTGTCTAAAGGACTGACTACAAAATTATTAACTTCCACGACAATTGTAGTAGCATGTGCTGTTCTGCACAATTTGTCGTTAATTTTGAATGATAAATTAGAAGAAGAAGAAGAGGAAGAAGAAAATATGAACGATGAAGTTCCTGTAGCTCAGCCTTATTGGCAACCTGGAGATGGATTTGTAATGCGAAATGCTCTAATTGAACGACTTTTTAGATAGGACTAATTTGAAAATAATTATCTTTATTTATTATATATTTTCGTATATAATAATGTATTTCATTACTTTTTAAATAATTCTTATTTAATATATATATATATATACACTGGCGATCAAAATTAACGCATAGGTAATTCCATGCCAAAATTTTGCATGATTTCAAATAAACGTAACTTCGTCAAAAATGGTCGTATCCTAAAAATTTTTTTTTTGTTTTGAAGCTTAAAGTCTCTACTTTAAAAAGCAGTTAAGATCTTTTGACTTTATCTTTCTCCCTTCGAGGCATCTCTTTATAAGTAAGGACGTGTTTTATTTTCAAAAATTTTCATAGTTTGACGCACTCCACGGGCTCGAATAAATTTTTTTCGCAAATGTTATTACAACTATCGAAAAATTTGGACTTTTCCGCGTAAATTAAAAAAAAATTGAATGTCGTACGATTTTTTTTCACGGCGTTATGACGTTTTGAAGTTACCCATACATTTTTGTGCATTACCGCCAGCATTAGCATTACCCGATGCGCACCACGAGGAGGTTGCTGGTCGGATTTGGCGTATCGTGTGTGTGTGTGTGTGTGTGTGTGTGTGTGTGTGTGTGTGTGTGTGCGCGTGTGTGTGTGTGTGTGTGCGTGTGCGTG
Organism: Tetramorium bicarinatum; assembly: GCA_928718305.1. Classification (NCBI taxonomy): domain Eukaryota; kingdom Metazoa; phylum Arthropoda; class Insecta; order Hymenoptera; family Formicidae; genus Tetramorium; species Tetramorium bicarinatum. Next base: position 17,192 of record OV788325.1, read on the forward strand.
TGCGTGTGCGTGTGTGTGTGAGATTGCATTTAAAAATGCGTGTTCCACCCTCGTCTTTGAATGACTTCTTGTAGACGGTTACGCATATTAATGCAGGCTCTAATTGTGGCTTGAGGAATTTCATGCCATATTTGTTGTAGCGCTGTCTCCAGTTGCCGAAGATTGGTTGGCGGGCTCTCCAAATTTTGTAATCTTCTACCCATTATATCCCACACATGTTCAATGGGATTTAAAAAGGACAACGCTCGCCCACACACTGCTAGAACAGTCCTCAATTTTTTTATGGACAACAATATTGAGCTGCTGCCACATCCACCGAACAGTCCAGATTTAAATCCCATTGAACATGTGTGGGATATAATGGGTAGAAGATTACAAAATTTGGAGAGACCGCCAACCAATCTTCGGCAACTGGAGACAGCGCTACAACAAATATGGCATGAAATTCCTCAAGCAACAATTAGAGCCTGCATTAATATGCGTAACCGTCTACAAGAAGTCATTCAAAGACGAGGGTGGAACACGCATTTTTAAATGCAATCTCACACGCACACGCACACACACACACATGCACACGCACACGCACACGCACACGCACGCACGCACACACACACACACACACACACACACACACACACACACACACACACACACACACACACACACACACACACGATGCGCCAAATCCGACCAGCAACCTCCTCGTGGTGCGCATCGTGTAATGCTAATGCTGGCGGTAATGCACAAAAATGTATGGGTAACTTCAAAACGTCATAACTCCGTGAAAAAAAATCGTACGACATTCAATTTTTTTTTTAATTTACGCGGAAAAGTCCAAATTTTTCGATAGTTGTAATAACATTTGCGAAAAAAATTTATTCGAGCCCGTGGAGTGCGTCAAACTATGCAAATTTTTGAAAATAAAACACGTCCTTACTTATAAAGAGATGCCTCGAAGGGAGAAAGATAAAGTCAAAAGATCTTAACAGCTTTTTAAAGTAGAGACTTTAAGCTTCAAAACAAAAAAAAATTTTTTAGGATACGACCATTTTTGACGGAGTTACGTTTATTTGAAATCATGCAAAATTTTGGCATGGAATTACCTATGCGTTAATTTTGATCGCCAGTGTATATATATATATTATATATATATATTATAATTATAATAATAATTGATAATATTTCTTATAATAATTTTAAGTTAATTTTGTTAATTTCTTGTGAATTAGCAATTTCTATGTCGTTTTCATCATTTACAAAACAGTCTTTATTTATACAATCATATATTGCAATTCCATTAATAAACGTTATACAACTAAAAATGCAAACTAATGTTTATTAAAAATTCACATAAAAATAATTAAAATGAAATGAAACACGTTTATATCAAAGAAGGTGAAATAATTAATATGATCAGAAACTCTAGCATTAATATAGTTAAGGGGATGCTGGAGTGACGGCCAAACTTGATCAGGGTCGATAATCTAGAATATGGTATAAAAATTTCCTATATTATCGATCCTAGCTCAAGCATGTATACATTGCGCGCTTGTGCGTGCAATGTTGCCGCCTCGATTGTTTACGATACGAGCAGGATAGATATATAATCTTTCGTCTTTTTCCTCTCATTGTTACCAAGAATCTCGATGTTGCCAAGATTCTCGATGTTCTGAGACGGTTAGAGCGTCCGAATTTCCTTTTACCAGGCACTGCAGGGCCGCCCTACAAATTGTGGGCCCCTCATCCTGATAATATTTTAATAAATATTAAAGTCGCGTACGATTTTAATACATATAATAATATAACGACTTTATTATATCTTATAAAAGAAATATATTCAGTAATTTGTACTATATGACTTGTATAATACTAGTTTTGTCTTGAAGTGTGACTAAAATTATAGTATTATATAAAATCATATTATTTTATGATTTTTAATATTGGGAACAGTGAATGGGCCCCTCCAACATTCATTCCCGTGAGAACGCAACAAATAAATTTTTCTCGTCTCTCCGAATCAAATTTATAAATATTTGTAATAACCAGTACCATTCTAAAAACGAGATGCTTCTGATTTTTATTAACATCAGTATCGTCATATCACAGACGCCTCTGACTTTTATATATAATATATAATCATGCAGTTTATATTTTAATTTTATATACTCAGTTCTGTCAAATACACGCTTCTGATTTTTATTATAATCAGTACCGTCAGACCACAGACGCCTCTGACTTTTATACATAATATATAATCATGCAGTTTTATATTTTAATTTTATATACACAGTACCATCAAAATAGACGCTTCTGATTTTTATATGTAATGTACAAATAATCATGCAATTTTACATATTCAGTATCGTCAAAATAGACGCTTCTGATTTTTATATGTAATATACATATAATCATGCAATTTTATATATATCAATTTTATATACTCAGTATCGTCAAAATAGACGCTTCTGATTTTGATTGTACATACCATTAGAAATCGGGACTGAGAATCTTTGAAATTATGTTATTTCACGATTCTAAAGGCTCGCCACCGCGATCGAGAAGTCCGAGTGGAAACGCTCGTTCGACGTGGAGTTGGCGCGCGAGAAATCCGACGAGTCATAGTTGGCCCGCATGGAGAACCGCTCGAGCTGGAGCGCGGTATCGAGGACCGGCTCTTGGATTCGGAGTTCTTCGAGAACCGGCCCTCGCTCGAGTCCGAGTCGTTGCGGCTGCGCCACGTCGACTCCTCGTCCGATCTGTTCATCAGCAGCCGGTCCTCCACGCTGCTCGACTTCATGATCTCGTTCTGCTAGCGCTGCTTCCTCGCGTGGTGGCCGACGCGCTCGGGACTGCCCTCAGGGCTACTCTAATTATCACGACTATCACTAATTGTCACGACATTGTCCGTCTCGTCGTTTGTCATGAAATACGGTACGAATACACGATTACACTCCAAAATACACGGAGCGAACAGGCATTCGCGCGCTTTGACAGTTCGGTCAACTTCTTTCCGTTTACGTCGCGTGTTTTGACTACGCGCGTATCCTCACGCACTCGGGTTGTGTGTAGTAGTGTATACGTGTGAATCTTCCTTGTGCTAAGTTACTAACACAAGGAAGTGTCACACCGACACACCAATGCCATCTTCTAGAAAATTCCGGAACTACCGTCGACCTATGTATATATGTAATCACTGGTCTGCTGACCGCTCCACATGTACACTACGTAGGTGCATGTGAATAAAGTGATCTCGTCAAGATATCTTTTTTATTAGACATTTGTTTGTATTTTCATCGCTACCACAGTGTTCGTTATTCCTGTCCGTGGGGTGCCGTGACTCTGTTTATGTGTCTAACCTCATATAACCTTTATATGAATGAATGTTTCTGTGTGTTGACAGCTCAAGAGTGCAAAAGATACTGTTCACAATAGATAATTAATATAATGATTTAATTTTATGCCTTTTTCGGTCTTCAATTGGGCACGGCACCCCACGTTTTCGTTCATACTTTATACGTGTCAAAGGCTTTTTTAATCCGTAAAGCCAATTCGATGATATCTTGCTCATTAGCGAAATGAGCTGTAATGTCGGTATCCAGCATCCCCTTAAAGGTTTATCCTCAATTTAAAACGTCTCAACGTTTACATCCTGGCTCCACATTTCAAACTCGAGAACTGGAAGACAGTCATTAGACTTATTTCACCGGGTGACTTCCTTGCGTCCATTGACCTGGAAGACGCATATCTGCTTCTATCTATTTACCCGGAGGATAGAAAATATTTACGATTTCGTTTTCACGATCAACTCTTCCAGTTTAGAGCTTTACCTTTTGGCCTTACATCTGCCCCCTATATTTTCACAAAGATTATGAAGCCGGTTCTTTATTCTCTTAGGGAGGAGGGTTTCTTCTCAGTTGTCTATTTAAACGACTTTCTACTTATCGCACCTTCTTATGGGGGATGTTTAGAAAATGTCTCTGCAACTCGCTTTTGACTTCGTTGGGATTCATAATCAATGAGAGCAAGAGTACTCCCAAGCCGGCAATTTCTTGTCGTTTTCTCGGCTTCATTTTTGATTCAGTAGACTTTTCGGTCTCTATCCCATTGGACAAGAGAAATAAACTTCTCCAGTTAACTTCTGATTTCCTAAACAAGGAATCGTGTAGAATTCGAAGTTTTGCAAGTTTTATCGAATCACTCGTTTTGGTCTGCCCAGCAGTGCAGTATGGCATTCTGCACACAAAAATTTTAGAAAGAGAAAAATGTTTAGCTCTCTCTCGTTAGCGAAAGACAATTTTCAGGCTCAAATGATTTTGCCAGAAACACTTAGAGAAGATCGGGAGGGTCCCGATAGCGCACGGTGCGATAGCACACATCCCGGTAGCACACATAAAATTTAACTCATTTCCCGATAGCTCACATCCCGATAGCACACGTCCCGATATCGCACAAGATAAAAGACACATTTTCCCGATAGCGCACAACGAAAGAAACATGTTATCCCGATAGCACACATTCCCGAATACCCTTTATTATCCCGATAGCGCACGTCCCGATAGGGACTGAGCCAGGCGACCCCCGTTAACCGGGGTGTCCAGGTCGCAAAGATCGAGACGTAGGGATCCGCCACGAGAACCAACGGGCTCGGCAGCACCGGGGCACGCGTAGGGACCATGCTAGGCGATTCCCGTCAACCGGGATGTCCGGGTCGCGAAGATCACAACTCAGAGGTGCGCCACGAGAACCAACGGGTTCTACAGCACCGGGGCACGCGTAGAAACCATGCCAGGCAATTCCCGTCAACCGCACGATTCGACTCCGCACTTAATTTTCTTCTGTTTTTCATACAAAACTAAGTCCACGCTGTTCATTTCCACGTTGTTGAATGTGGAGCTCTCTAGTTATGTTATAATTTTTACGCGGGGATGCAGGGGGAGGGCGAAGCCCTCCCCCTGCACCCCGCCCACGCGTTATTATCCAACCTCACTACTTCCACATAGGTTTACAACTTAAATTTTGCGCGTTTTCCTTGACGGCGGATCCCTACGTCGTCATCTTCACGACCCAAACATCCCGATTAACGGGAATCGCCTGGCACGGTTCATACGCGTGCTCTGGTGCTGCCGAACTTGTTGGTTCTTGTGGCGCACCTCTGTGTCGTGATCTTCGCGACCTGGACACCCCGGTTGACGGGGGTCATCTGGCACGGTCCCTACGCGTGCCCCAGTGCCGCCGAACCCGTTAGTTCTCGTGGCGCACCTCTGTGTTGTGATCTTCGCGACCCGGTCATCCCGGTTGACGGGAATCGCCTAGCATGGTCCCTACGCGTGCCTCGGTGCTGCCGAGCCCGTTAGTTCTCGTGGCGCACCTCTGTGTTGTGATCTTCGCGACCCGGGCATCCCGGTTGACGGGAATCGCCTAGCATGGTCCCTACGCGTGCCTCGGTGCTGCCGAGCCCGTTAGTTCTCGTGGCGCACCTCTGTGTTGTGATCTTCGCGACCCGGGCATCCCGGTTGACGGGAATCGCCTAGCATGGTCCCTACGCGTGCCTTGGTGCTGCCGAGCCCGTTGGTTCTCGTGGCGGATTCCTACGTCTCGATCTTTGCGACCTGGACATCCCGGTTGACGGGGGTCGCCTGGCACGGTCCCTATCGGGACGTGCGCTATCGGGACGTGCGCTATCGGGATAAAGGGTATTCGGGAATGTGTGCTATCGGGATAACATGTTTCTTTCGTTGTGCGCTATCGGGAAAATGTGTCTTTTATCTTGTGCGATATCGGGACGTGTGCTATCGGGATGTGAGCTATCGGGAAATGAGTTAAATTTTATGTGTGCTACCGGGATGTGTGCTATCGCACCGTGCGCTATCGGAACCCTCTCGAGAAGATCTCCTATGGTGGAGGATCATTTTTGCGGATTCTTTTCAGCGGAATAAGATTAGGTCGGGACTTTTTGAAACGGAAATTTTTTCGGACGCGTCCCTTACAGGATGGAGCGCGGTCTGTGGAGACGCGAGTACGCACGGATTTTGGTCATCATCCGACAAGCAACACCACAATAACTATCTAGAATTATTAGTAATTTTTCATGCCCTTAGATGTTTTGCATCCGATTTAAGAAACTGTGATATTCTATTGAGAGTAGATAACACTACGGCTATATCGTACATCAACCGTATGGGATCGGTTAAACTTCCACTGCTGTCCGACCTCGCCCGTAAAATCTGGTCTTGGTGCGCTGAGAAAGATTTATTCACCCTACGCGTCGTTTATTCCATCCGCCCAGAATTTCGAAGCTGACGCAGAGTCACGGGTTGTTTCGGAAGAAACGGAATGGACCCTGGATCAAGAATATTTTGATACAATTGATGCTCACTTCGGTCCATTCGATATAGACTTATTCGCATCATCAATAAATGCGAAATGTACTCGGTTCGTCTCGTGGTTTCCGGACCCTCAGGCTCACACGGTCGACGCGTTTTGTCTGAACTGGAGCGGGATATATTTTTATGCATTTCCTCCTTTCGTACTAGTTGCAAGAACATTACACAAAATTATAGCAGATAAGGCGGAGGAAGTTGTAGTTCTTCCTTAGTGGCCGGCTCAAGCATGGTTCCCGTTAATGAACCAGTTTGTCGTCGACCAGTTCTTTTCGAGCCTGACATAAATATGTTATCTTCTCCTTTTAGGCAGTTTCATCCGGCTTGGACCAGGATTTCCCTGGCAGCAGTGAAGTTATCCGCCAGGCCTTCTCAATCAAGGGAACACCGTCGTCAGCATTGGAAATAACACTCGCGTCGATTACAACATCTACAATTTCCCAATATTTTAAGCCTCTTTGAACTATGGCGGGTATTCTGCAGACAGAAGAGAGTCAATTTCTTTTCTCCACCAATTCCGGAGGTCCTCGAATTTCTGTCGGCCTCCCTGGGACACATTCGTTCATATTCGACGCTGAACACATACCGCTCGGCCGTCTCCCTGGTTTCAGCTAATGAGGTGGGCTCACATCCGCTGATAAAACGTTTTTGTAGAGGAGTCGCAGCATTAAGACCTCAACGACCACGCTACGACTTTATATGGGACCCGTTGTCGCCTACCTAGCGTCGATATATCCGCATGAGAGTCTCTCTTTGGAGATCGCTTCTAAGAAATTAATAACTCTTCTCGCCCTTGCGACTGCTCAGAGGATGCAGACTCTGGCAGCCATTAGACTATCAAACGTAGTTATGTCTGACTCTCTGGTCATTAAGATACCAGCCAGGCTAAAGACTTCCGGAATCGGAAGGTCTCAGCCGTTGCTTACTTTCACACCCTTTCCGGACAAGCCGGAACTGTGTGTTTTCGCATTGATGAGAGTTTACCTCAGTCTCACGCAGGAGCTTTGTCGAGAGGCCTGCGACTCGCTCTTTATTTCTTTTCGTTCTCCTCATAAAGCAGTGTCTGCTCAGACCTTAGGCCGTTGGGTCAAATTAGAGCTAGGTGCAGCGGGTGTTGACATTTCAATATTTTCGGCACACTTAACTCGCCACGTCTCAACATCCCTCGCCTTTAGCAAGGGCATTAACGTGGACGAGATTCGCCGCACAGCCGGCTGCAGTAAAACGTCCGAAGTGTTTGCCCGTTTCTATAACCGGCCGATAGTCAAGGATCCTGCCTTCCAATCCATAATTCTTAATAAATAGAGTTTATTTTATATTCTGTCACACTGTTTTTACACAAGCTTCGTTATTTTCTTATTGTGTTATATATAATAACTGTGTTAATCTTATTGTGTGTGATTATTATTTCTGTCAAAATTGCTCATAGGGTTTTTATTAGAAATTGTCAAATTTATTTTATAAAAACCACTGTAATACAAATCTGTGCTTTGAACATCTACATTGTTGTCCATCCGAACGTGGGAGCATAATTATAATCGAACTTCACTTACAAGGTAAGCTCGTTCAATTTCTCAATTTTGTTTTATGATTGTAAACAAGGTAAAATATATATCGTTTTTATTACAGACGCTAGCCTTTCCTTATACGCTAAAGATTTAGTAAAACAAGAAAATTGTTAAAACTGCGTAGCATAACACACATTCGTGCATTTTGTAACTGAATAATATAGAAAAACTTTCAAAAAGAAGAAAGCAAGAAGAAATAATTCATTAGCAATCCCTCTGTGTCACTCTAAATAGATAAGAAAGTACAACAGATGTCGACTGGTCTTTTGATCGTACAGAGACGAATGCGTGTCTGTGGGTACGTACGTGAACGAATAGATTTATTTTGAACGTGTTTGAATAGATTTATTTGTTGTGCACGACCAATGAAGCGCTATACGCAACACTGCTTATTAGCCTTGTAATCAACTTCATTATCTGAACATTCCATCAATTTGTATGTATATGCGGACATGATGCGTGCATATGCGCGCGTTTCATTCTTGTTTCTCCCCCCCCCCCGCCCCCTCTCTATCTCACTCACACCCTCTCTCATTTCCCCCTCTCACTCACTCATCTTCTTTGTTTCTTCTTCTTCTTCTTTTTATTATTAAATTCTTCGGAACAAAGAGTGACTGGGCTTGCGAAGAGAGACTTCATTTTTGAGATACATTCGTGTTCAATCTATTCATCACGCTACATCAGTGTAAAAAAATTCAAATGATGCATCCAAGTGTAAATTTGTGAAAAATCGATAATATTAAACAAGAAATGAAAATGTTCTCTCACCGTATACGACTTCCAGTTTTAATGTTCATCATCTTAGGATTTTATCAAGGTAATTAACTCTATATTTCTATAAAATTATATATACTCGTGTAGAATGTACACTGTAGATCCCAGTCTTGGAAATTCACTAAATTGATCGAGCTTAAATTTTTTATTGATTAAATTCTTTTCTCCATCTTTAAATTGACTGTTGTCCTACTTCTAACGTAGAATTGACGAGAGGCACTGATCTAATAAAGCATAAACAAATCAACTTTTGTGAGCTACAATTATTTTTTATTCAAAATACTTTCTTTCCTGATTCCAGTGATAGCAACAATTAAAAGCGATTGGAATGAATGTTCAAGCCCTTGAATAATAAGATGTTAAAAACACATTCTGTAAGTTTAGGTTTCCCTTCAATCATTTGACGTATTGACATTATCACTGGATCATGTTGAAAGTGTTTTATTTCTTTATCATGATTAATTTCTCGTTTTTAAAAATTAAGATGGCATTCACACATATTTTGATGACGTAGGCACCATCTAAACAGGCGTGACACTTGCTCTAAACGGTAATGCTAATTAAGGAATTTGAACACTCGTAAAAATCGTTTCCATCGTTATTTTCAAGAGGTTTAAGAGGTTAATAAATTATAACAAAATAATAAGAATTTCACGTAATCTTTATAAAACGTTATCGGCAAAAAAATGCATCAACTGTTTGAATTTCAAATGGGTTAACCTAGATTTTTAAACATTTAATTTAAAAATAAAGTATTCATGGATGAGTATGAATACTATAGATACAAATGTCATTAACAAAGTAAATTAAAACAGTAGAATTATAATTTGAAAAAAGAGAAAATTGAAGATGTTCAAGTTTCAATACAACTTTTTCCTGAATATCCAAATCGCGTAAGAAGTATGGCAACATCGCATAACTTAATCGATTTTCTTCTGATAAACATACATATAGAGGAAATATGGACAAAACAACATACGGGTAAAACGACATACTAGTGATATCTCAGGTACGATACATGGTGATAGGTAAAATTGCATCACCCTAGTGTCGTGCTTTGACCTGCGTAAGCGTCATCTGTCACGTCCCAGTGGTTTAGATGGGATACGCATTGTCATATTTTTGCCTGAGCAAAATATTTAAGTATCGCAGAATCTATTGAGTCTCGAGTAAATTAAACGAAGTATTTTTCAGTATTCTTTATTTTAATCGAATAAATTGTTGTATTAATATACCACATAGACAGTTATTACAATACAGTTTTGCTTTTATGCTCTCATTTAGGTTATAACAAACATGTAGCGCAATATGGACAAAATGACATATTACGGAAATTTAAAAAAAAATAGCATTGAAAGATCCAGCTGAAAAAAAGGAAAACAGTACAAAAGAAATTGTTTCCAAGAAATTGTTCCACAAAAAATGTCGAAGAGAACATATTTGAATTTTAAAGAAACGGATTACGAACGATTGTCCTTGTATTTATTGCAATGACTTGACTTATATTCTCAATCCAACCCCAAAAAATGCTGTCTTCGATGATGCAAAATGTAGGAAATGGGCTCACGCGACTTGTACTGGCAAGTCAAAGAAAAGCAAAATATTTATTTGCGAACTGTATAATGAAAAAAATATACTGTATGTCATTTTATCTATATGGTATAGACAAAATGATCTTTCGTCGATGTTTTTTTAAAAAATTATATCTTTGTTACTTTTTAGTTTGATTAAAAAGTTATTATTTTTGTTTTTAGAGAACATACTAAAGAAAAATTACGTGTGATGTTAAAGTTCCTATCTTTATAAATTAAAAAGTAATATTGTAAAAACAAAATCCTGTGTCGTTTTGTCCATACTTCTCCTACATATACTTACATACACGCACGCATGCACGCAGGCATACATGTCCATATGCATAGAATATTCTTGACATCGCTAATGTAGTAGTAAAATGAATTGAGATAAACCAAAAAATTTCATACTATTGTGATATTTGGAATAATAATTAATAATAATTTCGTGTTTTTAGTATCGAAAAGTCAAGAACCAATTATCTTAACTAACGACAGACAAATAGTAATAAATGAAGGAGAAACTCTAAATATTACGTGCAATAACACACTAATTCGACCTAATTCTTCTGATGGAAATTGGGTATGCACCATAAATTATAATAGGCTATGTTTCAACTTTTTATTGTTTAAATAACTAATATATAAGTAAAATTTATCTATCAGTGTGGATACACCCTATGCTACGTTTCATCACAGAATTGTATCTTCGAGTCTCAAATATTCAAGCGATTTATTAAAAAATATAGTATATAGTTTTATTATATCTGTGTGATAATTATGAATTGTTTATCTTGTTATTATAATTACATAAATAAAGTTTTTATATAATTATCATTTAAAGAAGTAAAATAATTAATAGATATTCCTTGTAGAAGTAGAACTCGGGGACACATTAAAACTAAAGTTTTCAAATAAATATTAATCTATTTATAAAAATAATATGTTGAAGTATAAACTATAACTCAGACAGCACAAGATATTTATAAAAGATTTATAAAATATTTATAATTATTTGTGAAAATATTTCATAAATATTTTTGTGACCTTAGATTGAACAGATCATAAAAAATTATTATAAATATTTTAGTAAATATTATATATATGTATGTTATATAAATATTTATTAACCCCGATAGCACAGAGAGAATTCAAAAAGAATTCTTTTTAAATTCCCAATTTTCGAAAGGTACATTCTAAGAACATTCGGAGAACGTCACAAAAGTATTTTGCGTATCGTACACTCTGAGAACACGATAAGTAAGAAATAGTTATAGAATAAATCTATAAATATTTAATTTTTATTTACCATAAATATTATATAAAAGATTAAGTTCATTTTATTTTAATAATATGTAGGATGAAGATTTTATTATTTCTTTCCTTTACATATGTAAAATATGTATAAAATATTTATATCATATTTACCAAAATGAATAGACATAACTATTTCTAGGGTGTCGGGTTGAGTTCAATCAAATCAACTTAAATTAATTCAAAAGAATACTTTATTTATTTATTTCGCAAACAAATGCAAAGTGTATTACAGCGAGACGAACTACTCTAATTGTAAATTACGAGAATCAGCGCGCCGAAACGTTCTCTAGGCCCTTCCTCGAAATTCTTTCTCTTCCGGGCTCAGACCATGGTCTATATTTCCTTGGAAATGTGACGCGGTCCAATCGACTGATGTCACTCGCAAACGTTCGTGTCGATCACGTGCTCGTGGAGGAGAAAACAAATACTTAGAGATAAACGTCTCACGTCCTCTGAAAATAAATAATTACTCGAGCGCTCGAGGAGACAATGTCGACGAAGTAAATACGGAGCCCGAAAAAGAGAACCTTTCCTACATATTCATAAATATTCCATAAATATTTATTATGAATATTGTGTACTGTCTGGGAATATTTCTATTTTAATTATTATTTGAAAAACATTTTCTTTTCATTTACTTGAGAATGTGTTTACTAAGCCTCTTATTATGTTCTTATAGCAACAGAGTGAAACAGAATCATTTAACAAATATTGGAAAACCTTTTATCAATATAATGTCTCTATAGAAAACGCATTTCTCAATGATACAGGCTGGTATTGTTGCATTGTTTACAATTCTATAAATAAGTATAATACTACTATATATTCTTATAATACCGAAGTGAACTGGTATTTTGTTTATGTTAAAGAACTAAAAGGTAAGATTAAATTATATATGTCCCGTTAATATGTAAACCATTGAAAAAATATTAATGTCTGCATCTTGTTGCCATATTGGCATTGCATTATTATAGCCAATGAAAAATTCATCAAAGAGGATGAACGTTATTATTATATTAAAAAGCCTATTATTGATCTGAATGGATTTGAGGTTGTGATATCATGCGGATATATATCAGATATAAATCCCGCGCTAATCATAGGTAAAGTGAGTATTAACAAGAAAGTAGCAGAAAATAATTTGTAATTTAATGGTAAAATTAATAATAAAATTACTTTCAGTTTATCTTCTCTTTCCAATCGTTATCTTGATATTTACTGTGCGTCAGTAGTGTTAAATAAACCGATTTTTATTAATAATTTCTAGTATCATCAATGGCGCACAAACAATTATTCAAGTCAAATATTTTTGACAGAAAAAAATGATATCATTACGAACAAAAGTGTTTATTTATTTCATAAGCGAAAAGTAGCGAGATTAGCCCAATAATAAATACTGATGCTGACAGAAAATTTTAAGAAAATAATTGGAAATATTTTTAAAAATATTGTTTTTTTATTGAGCACCTTTTATCTCCGAAACTGAATCATTTATGGCAGAAACGTACAAAAATTTTTCACGAAGTTACTTAAGGAATTATATCTTTCGTTTTCGTAAAATATAGAAATCATCATGTATACGCATATACATAGATAAGAATACAATAACTATATTAGATTTTACTCATAATTATAAGTTGACGCTCGTTTCTGATGTTAAATCTTTCGTCCAATAATGAACTTAATGTGTTTAGCACAACGAAAGATGCGTGTAGGTAACGTCTACTACAAACTATCAATATAACTATAATAAATATATAAAATAGTTTTTAATTTTATTTATTTTTATCTCTCATGGCAAAATTAATATTATTCAATGTTTTTAATTATTTAATTTGTAGAAATTTAAAATAAGCAAAACATTTGGAAGAAATAAAACGTCATTTGATCTGAAAGTTACTCTTGCTATTAACAAATTTTGGGAATATTCATACGAGTGCCCGATAAGGACGGACAATGAAATGCAGTTACCCGCAGTTAATTACACATTGCCCGAGAAAAGTAAGTTCATACAATGATCATACAATGCATAATTACTCTGCACAATTTAAAAGTGGCGCAAATTATCTGTACATTTTGTACATATACTTTCATGAATTATAATGATTTTTTTTAATCTTCCAGGTACCATACCTGGTGTAATTGAATTTTATCTTAAAGAAAACGTTACTTTTTATGTACAAAAAAGAAGCGGCGACAATGTTGAATTGGGTGCTGCAGTTTACGAAGTTGGAGAAAAATCATCTTTGCAATGGTAAAATATTATTATAATGTTGTTAGAGATTCAATTTTACCGCCCTCTGTTTCATAAAATTTCACAACGATGCTATCTCCCAATCTCACGAGCAATTTCCGATTTCTTTTGTTTTTCTTTCACACTTGGACACAAAGTTATATCTACACATACCTACTTTTTAACACGCATCTGCTGCTCATCGTTTTCTTTTCTAATTGTATTGGTATTACTTTTATTATTTAACATTTTATTTTAGTTTGTCCGCTGATTTGTGTGTGCATCAAAATTTATTATATAAAATAATGTTCTAAAGCTTCACGAGGACGCAATTATAAATTGCCTTTATCTCAAGAAATGTGTTAAAAGATAAATTGTTAAGAAAGAGATTTATTAAAACAAAATCAATAAAATAGATTTATAGGACGGAACATAATAGTGACGAATATAAGAAATTGAGTTAATCTTAGAATATAATTGTAGTGCTAATTTATTTTCAAACTGCATTTTTATTAATTAAGAGTACAAATTTTAAACAAATAAAAAATCCCTAAGTATAAATTTTAAAATAAGCTTGTTGAAGATAAATATGTTTCATCAGTTTGACTGGAGAATACTTAATTTCTAATTACCTAAGACAAATCATGTTGATGGCATTCAAATCTCACATTACATCTCTATTGCGCAATCGTGGATCTCATCATGGTAATTTTTAACAAATGGCGGCCAAATAAAGGCCATTAATCATAATTTGCGAAAAAAATTCATGTGGTTCTTTAATATAAAGCAAAAAAGTTTAAATCGGCGAAATCACGACAGCAATAATTAACAATACACTTCTAAATATATTACAATTTGAATGCAATTGTTTCAGTAACTCAGGAACCATCACAATCACTTCAAAAAATATGATCTTTAAGAAAATATATTTTTTTAATTTCAGGCTAAAAATTTTTTAAATAAAACTATAATTTGTAATTGCATTTCATTCTGCTATTCCGAGGCTACACAGTAATAATCATTGTATAATAATAAAAAAATGCTTTTAACATACGTTATACATTATCATATGTTCAATATACATTTTATTTGCAGGATTAAGCCGAATGGTGAGAAAATCATAAACAGCCCGAAGTATTACGTGGGATTTGTACGTTACGATAATAATACGTTTGCCCTTTTGCAAATAATTGATGCAAACGTAATGGATTCAGGAAATTACACGCTTGAAGCACGAAATAAAAATAATTCGACTGCGAGAAAGAACTTCTCACTGGATGTCATCGGTACCGACATTATTTTTTAATGTTAAATAAGTAACATCATAATAAAAACATAACTAAAATACACTGCTCAAAAAATTATCGCATAGATTTATGTCAAAATTTTGCATAATTTCAAACAAGCACAACACTGTGAAAAATCATCGCATTTTAATTTTTTGAAAACCATTTTAAAGTTTGAAACTTCTTCTTTAAATGCTTTTCATCGATTTCAATAATCTATTTTTCTTATGAAACGATATATTGATAAAGTTCGATTCGTTAAAATAAAATTTTTAATGCAACTTTTTGTTCCATTACACCTGAACTGCTATGAAATAAATCGAGAAGACTTTCTATTACTTGAATATTGAGCGAATATTTTCCTTTTAACTTAAGAGGTTGCGGAGCATTATGTAATTTTTTTTGCCGAGTTCTTGAGATTTGCATAAAAAATGGTCACTTTGAGAACAACACGACCCTACTTTTTCTCTCCAACAAAAACACACACACACACACACACACACACACACACACACACACGCGCGCGCGCACATAACTTAGAGCCGCTACGATACTATGGAAAAAAATCATAAAACAATTTTTGTTTTAATGTGTAAAGAAGAGTCTGCATTTTGACATAAGACTGGCGAAAAGAATTCTTTGATCGAACCCGGAAAAGTACAATTTTTTTTAAAGATGTAACGCGTTTTTTACGTGTTATTTAAACTCAATTTATTAACATAAAAAGTAAGATAAAAAAATAATACTAGTGTTCAAAAGGGCAAACATTCAGCTTTCCAATATTTTTTCGTGAAAATCTGTACGTTAATTTGTACTTTTGTATGTACCTTTTCCCAAGTTATAAGCGATCAAAGTCTTAGTGATTACTTTTCATACAAATCTCGAGAACTCGGTCAAAATTGCAGTGCTCCGCAACATCTTAAATTAAAGGGAAAGGATCTCGCCACAAAACGCACTTAATAAAAAGTCTTCTCGATTTTTTCCACAGTAAGTGTAATGCCGCAAAGTTGCATTAAAAATTTTTATTTTGATGGATCAAGCCTTATCATTATACCGTTTGGTAAAAAAAAAAACAGATTATTAAAATTGACGTAAAGCATTTGAAAGAAGAAGTTTCAAACTTTAAAATAGTTTTTGAAAAATTAAAATGCGATGATTTTTCTCAGTGTTATGGTTGTTTAAAATTATGTACAATTTTAACATAGATTAATCTATGCGATAATTTTATTGAGTAGTGTATAATGTACAATTATTTGTGTGTAGCTATTCTCATACAACCCTACTGATTTCAGATAAACCAATTTCCTTATTGATCCTTAATAAATCTCATTATTCACTTAGGCAAAGTACAGAATTTCATTGTGAAATAATATCTAATCCACCTTCAACTGTAACATGGAGTTTTTTGAGATGTCCTAATTATTCATCGTTTGAGAATACAACGACTGTATATCTAACGGTAAACGCAACTTCACGTTAATTTGTATCAATTAGACAAGACTTATTCAATCTCCGCTAAGTATAATAAAGAAATTTTATGAGTTTCGTAGAATGTGACGCGAAAGGTAGTTTATAATTCAGGCTACAAAATCAAGTCAATAGTAAAAATGCCTATCGAAGTATCAGGGAAAATAAAGTGTGAGGCTTGTAATACTCTTGGGTGTGATTCTAAGAATGAAACTATTCTTGTTTCAGGTAAAAATATTTTATTTTACGTATCTGGCTTGTATAATTTGTAATTATGTCATTTCCTATCTTTTGATTATTCAGATAAATATCAATTAAATCAATATCAAGAAAGTTAAATCTAACGAAAAAGATTGCATTCTGATCATAAAATTGATTCACATTATTCTACAAATGTATAGCTATTAAATTTATGCATTTCTTATACCTAAATGAAAATATGCAAAACGTTAAGGGGAACCTAAAGTGACATAGTTACCGATCGAGCATCTTTAATTTTATATTCATTAATCTTTTAATTGCCTTTATAGATTTAAAAATCCTTTTCCAGAATCAAAGTACAGACAATAATACAATGTGTACGTGAACTAATTTACTGCTAAGTTCTATCTTCCTACCGATTTTGTATGCAAACACATAAAATTTTCATATACGAAATTTTCGTAGTCATGCCACTTGTTTATTAAAGCATCTAGGCTCATTCTAAAAACACAATATTTTTTTATGTTAACTCTAGACGGGATTACACTTGCTTTACGTAAATGATTTCATGAGAAACGAAAAAGAATTGTTACATATCGACTTCTGGCATTGGTTAGGTTAGGACTCGAGTTACGATCGTAACAACATTTACTTAATATTAAAGTTTTTATATCTTGTACATGTAAAACAATTGTAGTCCCGTCTAGAATTAACATTAAAGAATAATACTGCGTTTTTAGAATAAGCCTAGATGCTTTAATAAACAAGTGGCATGACTACGAAAATTTCGTATGTGAAAATTTTATGTGTTTGCATGCAAAATCGGTAGGAAGATAGAACTTAGCAGTAAATTAGTTCACGTACACATTGTATTATTGTCTGTACTTTGATTCTGGAAAAGGATTTTTAAATCTATAAAGGCAATTAAAAGATTAACGAATGTAAAATTAAAAATGCTCGATCGGTAACTATGTCACTTTAGGATCCCCTTAAGGGGATGCTGGATACCGACATTACAGCTCATTTCGCTAATGAGCAAGATATCATCGAATTGGCTTTACGGATTAAAAAAGCCTTTGACACGTATAAAGTACGAACGAAAACGTGGGGTGCCGTGCCCAATTGAAGACCGAAAAAGGCATAAAATTAAATCATTACATTAATTATCTATTGTGAACAGTACCTTTTGCACTCTTGAGCTGTCAACACACAGAAACATTCATTCATATAAAGGTTATATGAGGTTAGACACATAAACCGAGTCACGGCACCCCACGGACAAGAATAACGAACACTGTGGTAGCGATAAAAATACAAACAAATGTCTAATAAAAAAGATATCTTGACGAGATCACTTTATTCACATGCACCTACGTAGTGTACATGTGGAGCGGTCAGCAGACCAGTGATTACATATATACATAGGTCGACGATAGTTCCGGAATTTTTTAGAAGATGGCATTGGCATGTCGGTGTGATACTTCCTTGTGTTAGTAACTTAGCACAAGGAAGATTCACACGTATACACTACAACACACAACCCGAGTGCGTGAGGATACGCGCGTAGTCAAAACACGCGAACGTAAACGGAAAGAAGTTGACCGAACTGTCAAAGCGCGCGAATGCCTGTTCGCTCCGTGTATTTTGGAGTGTAATCGTGTATTCGTACCGTATTTCATGACAAACGACGAGACGGACAATGTCGTGACAATTAGTGATAGTCGTGATAATTAGAGTAGCCCTGAGGGCAGTCCCGAGCGCGTCGGCCACCACGCGAGGAAGCAGCGCTAGCAGAACGAGATCATGAAGTCGAGCAGCGTGGAGGACCGGCTGCTGATGAACAGATCGGACGAGGAGTCGACGTGGCGCAGCCGCAACGACTCGGACTCGAGCGAGGGCCGGTTCTCGAAGAACTCCGAGTCCGAGAGCCGGTCCTCGATACCGCGCTCCAGCTCGAACGGTTCTCCATGCGGGCCAACTATGACTCGTCGGACTTCTCGCGCGCCAACTCCACGTCGAACGAGCGCTTCCACTCGGACTTCTCGATCGCGGTGGCGAGCCTTTAGAATCGTGAAATAACATAATTTCAAAGATTCTCAGTCCCGATTTCTAATGGTATGTACAATCAAAATCAGAAGCGTCTATTTTGACGATACTGAGTATATAAAATTGATATATATATAAAATTGCATGATTATATGTATATTACATATAAAAATCAGAAGCGTCTATTTTGACGATACTGAGTATATAAAATTGCATGATTATTTGTATATTACATATAAAAATCAGAAACGTCTATTTTGACGATACTGAGTATATAAAATTGATATATATATATATATATATATATATATATATAATTGCATGATTATATGTATATTACATATTAAAATCAGAAGCGTCTATTTTGACGATACTGAGTATATAAAATTAAAATATAAACTGCATGATTATATATTATATATAAAAGTCAGAGGCGTCTGTGATATGACGATACTGATGTTAATAAAAATCAGAAGCATCTCGTTTTTAGGATGATACTGGTTATTACAAATATTTATAAATTTGATTCAGAGAGACGAGAAAAATTTATTTGTTGCGTTCTCACGGGAATGAATGTTGGAGGGGCCCATTCACTGTTCCCAATATTCAAAATCATAAAATAATATGATTTTATATAATACTATAATTTTAGTCACACTTCAAGACAAAACTAGTATTATATAAGTCATATAGTACAAATTACTGAATATATTTCTTTCATAAGATATAATAAAGTCGTTATATTATTATATGTATTAAAATCATACGCGACTTTAATATTTATTAAAATATTATCAGGATGAGGGGCCCACAATTTGTAGGGCGGCCCTGCAGTGCCTGGTAAAAGGAAATTCGGACGCTCTAGCCGTCTCAGAACATCGAGAATCTTGGCAACATCGAGATTCTTGGTAACAATGAGAGAAAAAGGACGAAAGATTATATATCTATCCTGCTCGTATCGTAAACAATCGAGGCGGCAACATTGCACGCACAAGCGCGCAATGTATACATGCTTGAGCTAGGATCGATAATATAGGAAATTTTTATACCATATTCTAGATTATCGACCCTGATCAAGTTTGGCCGTCACTCCAGCATCCCCTTAAGTTAATTTCATTTACCATTTCGCTCACAAAATATAGCATATCATTGCAAATGTTATTAAATGTGTAATATATCATTGAGTTATAATTCCTAAAAAGGTTTTAGTCTTAGAGAAAAATTTTTAGATTAATATATAAAAAATCAATATAAACTCTTCTTCTTTTAAATTTAGATGGATTAGGCGCTTTAGGTATTATCGGTCCAAGAGAATCTGTGGTACCAGGTGATAATATAGAGTTGATATGTGCCGCTTCTGTTTATAATTATATGGATAATTTCACGTGGATTGTACGAGTAAATCAAACTGAAAAGCTTGTCAATGAAACAGGTAATTATTTTAAACCGAAAATTAAAATAAATTGAAGAAAGAGAATTACTTTTTAATATTGGAGAAAGAATGTAAATCATAAAAATTTTTTCAAAAAAAGGAATTATACTTATAATTTAACTTTAATTATGCTTATAATGATTTCACAAACAATAAAAATAAAATGCGTATGTTATACACAATATCCTATATTCACAATACAATTTAAAAAATTTTTATTTTTGATTTTTGTTTTCATGAAGTCATCTTATTTAATTTAATTATTCCTATATTACGCTCAAAATTATAATTTAATATAAAATGTCACGGATCAAATAATTTTCATATTGTTGTTGCGATACAATAAAATAGATGAAATATTACAAACGTCAGCAAATAGATGATTATATATGGTAAATATTTATTGATAAATATAAATATTGATTACAATCTTTGTTATTTTCAGAAAGATTGAAGCTTGTGCAGCACAAAACTGAATTCACTTATCGATCGACGTTGAAACTCAATAATGTTCAGAAATCAGATGCCCAAGATTACTTCTGTACCGTAAAAACCATGGCCACGCCGAATCAGGAGGTCATAGATTGTCTTCCTAAGCGTGCAACCTACACATTAAATATTTATGGTAAAATTTACTTATTTATTTACAAATATTTGGATTCGCAATTAATTTTTTTAATCTTATCAGGGTGATAAAAACATTTGCATAGACGTAAAAGCATTTTTTTCTTACTGTAAGAATGAAAAAAGTTCCTATTAATATGAATTGGTAAACGCTTCCTTTCCAAGTTACATACTTTTTATTTGCAAGGACTTCGATTTAACAGACTTTGATAACATTTTATAAAAGAAATCGCTGACAAGGATTTTTTTTTACGTCAGTGCTTGCTTTGCATCGATGTCTCATAAATTGTCGAAGACGTTTTCAGATTTGTACTTTGTATTTGCACTTTGTGCACTTTGTCACAAGGGAATATATTATTTTGTAATTTTCTCACAGTAACAACAGGCGTGTTATAAATGAAAGTTTTTAAAATATCCCGTTACAAAGTATCATCTGATAATTTGTTTACTTTTAATCCTAAACAACAATATGTTGGTAGAGTGTCAGCAGACTGACAATAGATTTCATAAAAAAATTTTAACACATTAAGCTCATCTGCTAACATTCTGGTAACATTTTGTTAAATTCATGAACCTGTTAAACTCATATGTCGACAGACTGACAACAGAAGAGAGCAAATTCCGCTGACAGGACTTGACGTCAGATATTGGTAGTAGAAAGCGAGCAGGACCTACGCGATACAATCTGATGGTAGAGACTAGCAGTAGTAATGTAGCAGACTCTGCTGTCATGTAGGTATTTAAATTGTGACGTCACTGCTACTGAAAAATTTAATCTTTTTATTATTTTTTGGAAAGAAATAATTTTTACTATTTTATTCATTAATATATTTTATATTAAAGCGTAAGTACACAAATATATTTACATAAATAACAAATATAACATAAATGAAGAATAAATATACTTATATATGGTACATACATTTATTCTTCATTTATATTATATTTGTTACATATGGTAAATGTATATCATATTCTTTCGCTTAATGTAAAATATTGTTGCGCTCGCGCGCACTCTCGCACAATCACACACTCGCGACCGAACGCGAGAATGAAAGACACGATCTCTTAGAAGGATCTAGGCTCTTTATTGCAGTGGGTCAGAATCGGAAATATACAGAGAGAGAGAGAGAGAGAGAGTCCGGCTGGCACGTCCGAATGGATCGACGTCCAGGGATCAACTTTGTTGTTTATTTCTTCATAGCGACGCAGCTTCCTTTGTCACAGCTGACGGAGGCGATCGATTATATCGAACCCTCGCGTCAGCCGATTGCTCGCTCTCACACTCGTGCGAGACTCGCGCATGCAACAATATATTAAAATATATTAATTAATAAAACAGTAAAATTATTTCCTTTTAAAAGTAATGAAAAGATTAGATTTTTCAATAGCAGTGACGTCACAATTTCTCTTGTTAGTCTGCTAACATAGGACATCAACAGGTTCTATCAGATTTCTGGCAGCAATTTTCTAACATTAGCAGATATTACAGAGCCTGTTTAAAATCTGCAGCCTCTCCGACATTATATCCCGGCAGGAAGAGCTGCTTGATTTCTGCTATTAGTCTATTGACACAGGATATCAACAAATTCTGTCAGATTTCTAGAAGAAATTTTCTAAAATCATCAGATATTACAAAGTCTGTTTGAAATCTGTTGCATTTCTGGGTTCAGATTATGGCGCAGCTATCTTTCCGCATAATCTGTATTTTCAGGTTTGACTGTCAGGGAGTAGAAAGTGAATAGAACGACAATTCATAAGTCATTGATGCAAAGCATTATTATAATTATTTGCAAGACATATTATTTGTTGTAAACAAAGAGTCTTTAAAGCTCAGAAAGGAAGCGTTTGCTGATCTACATATATGACTCTCCTTCATCTTTTTATTAGTGTAAGTAGTGTATAGGCTTAAAGCTACTCTATTTACTTCTGAAACACCTTGTATTTAATTATACATATGGTAATATATATTATATGGAGATGTATATGTGTATATGTGTATAAGTATAAATATTGTACTATCAAGTCAATACAAGCTCGTGTATGCTAAAATAAAAGAATAAATAAGGCCAAAACGAGCGATTAAAAAATAATCAAAGATGATTCAAATTATAAAGTAGATAATAGATAATAAATCTATATGGTTATTACAAAATAAATCAATACGTAACGTTTCAACTTCACAGAGTTCTCCTCAGCCGTGAAATTACAATTATAGTATCATCAAAATTAAAAATTTGTTAAAAATATGGATATTACGTAATTTTTATACTCGCACATGGCCACATATTATTGCAGATCTAACAAAATAAGATCATCGTCAATAGGATAAAAATCTTGAAGATTGTAGTCTTTATTTGGAAATAATAATGGTTCGTCGTTCTTTAACGATAAATATGTATTTATAGTCCAGTGAAAAAATAATATCGAAGTCAAGGATGAAATTGTGTCTCATTCTGTGATAAATTTTGAATTTGAAAGAACAGGTGTTTTAGGAAAAATCTCAAGCTCAACTTATAAGTTAATAGAAGGAAACAGTGGCTACTTACGATTCTTATAAAATTTAAATCGCGGATTTCTTACGACGGACGTAACACAATTAAAGGCTGTTTGCGAGTCTGAAAATTACGTGATAATTATATTTTTAAAAAATTTTCAATTTTAATGATACTTTAATTGTAATTTCATGGCTGAGGAGAAGGACACCATGAAGTCGAAATGTTTCGTGTTAATTTATTTTGTAATAACCGTATGGATTTATTATCAATCATCTATTTTGTAATAAACTTGAGTCATCTTTGATTATTTTTTAATCACTCGTTTTGGCCTTATTTATTCCTTAATATAACTATTATGTATAAAATATAATATTTTCCCGTGTGCATAAAGCTCATTCATAATAAAGACGTATTTATTAATCAAGATTCGATCTTAATCAAGTTACATTCATCAAAATGTTCAAACTAATTATTTATTTATATTTACATAAAATTATACAGACGTGATACTGCCATTTTTCACCAACACCAATATGAATAGGTCTAAAACAAGAAATATCGATATGATCACCGAAGGCCATATTACAGTGATATTGCAATGTTTTGCAGATGGAATGCCAAAACCAACAATTACTTGGTACAAGGTACATATGCATTAATTATTTTCGTTTCATGAATAAGTAAACATTTCGCTGAATGTGTGTCGCATATTGTATTCTAAATTTAATAACTTTTAGGATAATGTGTTGCTAAAGGAAAATAATCAATATCTTATTAAATATAATGATCAAGAACTTCACATCAAATATTTGATGCCACACGATAGCGGAATGTATTCGTGTCGGGCTATTAGTCGAAAAGGTACTAACGAGACTTACCAGCAGATAATGGTGAAATATACAAAATGTAAATTTTATAAGTAAAAATTATATTTTTTAAATAATACCAAGCAGTTAAATTTATAATGAAAAAAGTTTTTACAGGGTTTAGACACAGGGTTTTTACACCTGACATAATATTAGTAACTTTACTACCTATTCTGGGTTTCATTCTAGTGATTTTAGCGATCTTCATCACGATTGTAATTTGCCGTAAAAAGGTAAATTACGTATTTTGTAATCGTTATAATTTTTAAAGAAATGTATTGAAAATATAATTTAACAATTTTGCAAAAGAATATCTTATGGAGAATGTAGTCTAATAAAATTGAATTGAATCGCTATACAGAAAATGAGAAAAGAACTGGTACCAGATCTTTTAAATTTTGATGGAGACATTTCAGAAAATTTAAATCCAAATTCAACAGTTAAAGATCAAGCCCAATTCCTTCCTTATGACAAGAAGTGGGAATTTCCAAGAGAACGATTAAAGCTGGGTAAGCACGATCGTGTTTTATACATTATGTTGTAAATATCGAGCAATCCGATTTAATTAAGTAGATTGTGAATGATTATTTTTCAGGAGAACAATTGGGTAGTGGTTACTTTGGTGTGGTAATAAAGGCAGAAGCACTTGGAATGTGCAAAAATGAAACTGTCACTACTGTTGCCGTAAAGACGGTTCGTCAATCCGATGATCCAACTTACCTTCGTGCACTCGTAAATGAATTGAAAATTATGGTGCACCTTGGCAAACATCTGAACGTCGTCAATCTTCTTGGTGCTTGCACTAAGAATATTTTAAAAGGTATACATTGCCGTAAACGAAAGATAATGTTAAATAATTAATCGTTTTACTATAGTAACAGTTCTTTAAAGAAACTACGTTTGTCGTAATTTTTAAAGAAATACCATATGCAATAAATAAAGTTATGTACTTATTAATCATTGCCAATTATGTTACTACAGGTGAACTGCTGGTGATAATTGAATATTGCCACTTTGGAAATTTGCATAAATATCTTTTAAGTCATAGAAGTAATTTCATTAGTCAAATCGATTCAACAACTGGAAAATTCGATCTTTCTATCGGTGCAGATATACTACTAAAGACAACTGCTAACGTCGGTAATGATGGCAGGTTTGTCTGCAGATCACATTCTATTTCTCTGCTAAAAGTCATGTTTGTGTATTGTTTTTTTTTTTGATAAATATACTATACAACATTCAGAAAGTATTTGTAATTGTAGTCTAAACTAATTGTATTTTATATCTCTCTTCTTTTACAAAATGTAACACAAAAATTAATTAAAAACACGTGTCCTGTCTTTATGTATAAAAATAACTTGGTAAGGTTACTTATGGTACTAAAATTGTAATAAATTATTAACTCAAATAATTTTCATTTATAGATAGATGTGTTTTTAACGAAATGAATTTCTACACTCTAACACAAAAGCATATTGTCTTGATAATATATAATTTCATCAGATATTTTAAAGAATTTTACTCTCGATCAAATCCTGTATCCGTGAAATGTATATTAATAAATAAAAGAACTAAGTACATAAAACGCATATACGAAAAGCTACAAATTAACAAGATTTTTTTTTATGCCAAATAATAAAATATATGAAAGTATATTTATTATTCTCTCAATTGTAGTGCAAAGAATACCAATGTGGTAGTACAGGATTATCCAGGGATCAATGTAGACTCTTCAGAGATTAATATCTCATCAGAATGTGTACGTAACAGTAATTCATGTCAACCGAAATAGAGATCAAATTATTGCCATAAATACGTGATCTGTAAATAAAGTAATGAGACTTTTTCGAAACTAGCCTTTATTTATAATACATCTACACTTGCACTCTGTCGCCTTTAAAATAGTTCCCTTGCGAAGCCACGCAGCGATGGAGACGTTGTTTCCAGTCTTCATAACAATGCTGGAACTGAGAAAGCGGGATCTTCAGCTGGTTGGTTACAGTCAATGTTTTCCATCGTCCCGTAGTAATGGCCTTTGAGGTGTGTTTTCACAATTAAAAAAAGAAAGAAGTCACAGGGACTCAAATCAGGCGAATACGGAGGCTGAGGAACGACAGGGATGTTTTTTTCGTATCAAAAACTCCACAACCGACAGCTTTCGTTAACAAACCATAAACCGTAACAAACCAACCAGCTGAAGATCATCCCGCTTTCTCAGTTCCAGCATTGTTATGAAGACTGAAAACGTTCACTGGAACTCTATCGCTGCGTGGCTTCGCAAGGGAACTATTTTAAAGGCGACAGAGTGCAAGTGTAGATATATTATAAATAAAGGCTAGTTTCGAAAAAAGTCTCATTACTTTATTTACAGGCCACGTATAATGATCAACATTTCAAACCGATCTGCACTCAAGATCTATTGTCTTGGTCATTTCAAGTAGCACGTGGAATGGAATATCTCAGTCAAAGAAAGGTAAAAAGGGGTCTGATTTACAATAAATGTATAATAATCTTTAACCTTTCGCCATAAATTCTAAGTTCTGACTTTTCTTACGAAAAGTTTTGATGTAAAGTAACACTACCGTAAGCCATGTAATCTCAAATCTCTAATATAAATTATCTGACCAGATCATTTATGTTAGAGATTTAAGAGCTTTAAAGTTCATAACTTATTGGTAAACTAATTTCTCAGATTTTAGAGCAAAAAACTAAAAGTTTACAATATCTGTGGACAGGGATTTCATATAAATATAAGTATAATTACGTAATTGTGCGAAAGAAATTATTATAAAGTTACTTTGATATGGTTACTTTCAATTTCAATGTGGTTAATGAATAAATGAAGTATAATGGAATGAAGCAGAATTGTCCAGATTCGGGCAACATAAAGAAAATTGTTTCTTGGAAATTTGATCCACAGAATAAAATTGATCTACTTAAACTATAATATATTCAAATTCTACATTTCTCGTGTTATCATATCACTATATGTTGTGTAGATATATTTATGATAGAACGTATAATATATTCTTTCAGTTGTTGCATGGTGATTTGGCAGCAAGAAATATTTTACTTGCCGAGGACAATGTAGTGAAAATTTGCGATTTTGGTCTAGCGAAGAATATGTATAATGATTATTACAAGAAGAAAGGTAATGCTCCAGTGCCCGTAAAATGGATGGCCATCGAATCGATCGGAGATCGCGTTTTCTCGACGCAATCTGACGTGTGGAGCTTCGGCATAATGCTCTGGGAATTTTTCACTCTGGCTAAAGTGCCATATCCCGGCATAGTGGCAGAGAAATTGTATCAAAAATTAATCGAGGGTTATAGAATGGAGCAGCCGGATTACGCTATCCGCGAAATATATGACATCATGCTACAATGCTGGGAAGCTGAACCAGCGTCACGTCCAAGCTTTACAAATCTTGTGGAGAGCGTTGGAAATTTATTGGAAGAAAGTGTAAGAAAGGTGAGTCACATTTTTTCATCTTCATTCTGCAACGTAATGATTCTATGACACAATCAACGAGGTAAAACGCAATATACATACATACATACAAGTAAAAGATTAATTCCTTTTCGGACATAATTCACAAATGATTCCAATTTCCGAAAGGGCTTGCGAATGAAAAGTGAGTTTAATTCATAATTCTGAAAGGGCTTATGAATTAAAAGTGAGTTTAATGCATATTAATTATAGACTGTTTATATATATGTCTATATGTGTATATTTATATTGCAACGTTGTAATATTTTTTGTTATATACTTTAGCATTTTCTATGTCGTGTTATATTGCTACTGTTATATTTTCTGTCGTATTAATTGCTACTGAATTGCTACTATCGTATAATTCCAATAATTCCATAAATCTCAAAAAAAGAAACGATTATGTTTACCGGATTATTGTTATAACATTAAGGAGTTTAGTTTCATTGCATTGCCAAATATTATTAATAAATATATATTTCTTGTGTATCGCTAATTAAATTATTTTTTGTCGCAAACGAAATTTTCTTTAAGTTTTATGGTTTTACTTTTTTTACACACGATACGATTAATTTTTTCATAAGTATACCTAATCAACAACAACAATTATTATTATTATTATTATTATTCTTATTATTATTATTATATAATTACATTATAATGAAATATCTTTTACTTCATTTATGCTACAATATTTATAATAAAATATAATTGAATTATTTTACAACAGGATGTATATTTCTCTATTCATGCGGTATGCCGAGAATAGTATATGTAAAACATACAGTGACAGAAATGCCTGGCTATCTGATTGTGAGTTGGTCGCATACAATCAAGAAATGTTACTGTAATTTTACAGTACTGTAATATTAAATTACAATTTTACATTACAATTTTACATAACATTTTGTACACTTCTGATTCGGTTCGTAAATTTAATATTTGACTGTTTAATAATATTATTAAGAAAATTATTGTTGCATTACCGTTTCTACATTATTTCCGTCCTGGATAAATTTACTTTTACAATCTGTTTCATTACACATGAAGACATTACTTTTACTTTCTATTGTAAAATTACGAACGCGAGGAAATTTGTACCTATTATAATGGGTCCTAATATTACCACCCACTATAATAGGTGTAAACTTACAAAAAATTTTTTACAGTGTAGTGTATAATCTTAAGACGTAAGGGTAAAGAGTCTCTTTTTAGAACAAATAACAGTAACAGTAACTTAAAAGCGTTACCTTTACAAAGTAATATTCACAATTTTAGAAATAAATAATCATACGTTTAAATTGTAGTAATCAGTAATTTACTTGATAAAATCTTAAAACTTTAATTTAGAAATGTATATAGGTAATGTATTTTCGGGATACTATTTATTTATAAAATTTTATTAAATAGCTTATCTCATATGTTAATATATTATATCAATACAATATTGTACAATACTAACATGCATGCTTCAAAGATGATACAGCATATAACAAGAACATGTTCTCTTTCTGTTTCAGCATTACATTAGCCTAAACAAACCGTACATGGACATGAACGAGAAGAATTTAAAAACTGGCAAGAAGGATTATCTAATGATGATGTCTGCACCGGATCATGCAGTACTCTCATTTTCGAATCATAAGTGCGAGAATTCACCGTTGTCGAAAGACATATCGAATTCGTCGCATTTACACGTGAACCCCGGTTCAAAGGATGAGTCCGAGATATTTAATCCTAATCCTATAGAGGATCACTCACATATTGAGTCTCCATCGCCCGAATTGGAGTGCGAGGACACGATAGAACTGTCTCCGTTGAACCACGAAGAAGATACCTATTTGAAACCTATCAATGTTTACGAGAGGAGAGTAGAATTTATTCTACAAAGACAAACAATGAAGGACCAAATGGTCGATAAAAGGGAACAAAAATCGGTTTACTGCAACGTACCACGGAATTCACTTGATAAATTTGAACAAGACAAACAAAAATAATAAACAAATATAACAGATTCCAAAAACAATATTACGCGCCGTCTGGCATCAGCGTGCAAAACAATTATGTGAACATGCCTGAAAGATCTGATAAATAAATATATCAGATAACTTCAGTAATTCTTGTTGCACAATGATCAGCAACCGCGAGATAGACGAGAAAACCAAGTCCGTTTGAAAATTCGACAGCTCTTATATAAATCTGCATTATTAAAAATTTTTTAAATATGATTTAGTACAGTTAAATAATTTAATTATAAATCTACATTCCAAATACCTGATAATCGTTGTGTTAAAATAATTGTTATTGTGTCACATCATAAATAACACGCAATAATAGGTTTAGTATTTTAGTGTCAAGTTTAGAAGTTTGTACAACATTTTTAAATCAAAGTGCCATAATGATTAATAATGTACCGAGAATACGTTAGTAAATAGAAGGAACAAGAATATTTTCTTATCTAGATTTCTTTGTTATTACTTATATTTCATTATGAGAAAGCGAAACAATATGTTTTTGTATAATAATTAAAAATATTTTAATACTATCAATTCCTTCTTCAAAGAATATCACTACGAGACATTTGCTTATTTTGTATTTTTTATTGAATCATTGATTGTCACATAGTTGCTTATTAATTAACAATTACTGGGAGAAATGTGAATTCGTTGCAATGATAACGATGATGCGTAGTAGTGTTTAATATTCAGTAGCTCCAATTTATCAACCCAGGTTCGAAATTAACTAAAGGTGATGCAAGGTAAACTGTATCGTTTTGTTCACACAAGAATTGTTTGCATCTACGTAAATCAGTATTGTAACTTACTTTCATATTTTTGAGGAGAGTTTTCATTTCCATTTCATTTCAAAGAGTTCTAATAATGGATTTATAATATCATATGTTTTTCTTGCATGCTTTCGTTTCATATTTTCAACAAGTTTTTTTTTTAATTAGATTTATTTTAATACTACTTGAGGAAATTAAAATTAAGCAGCTTTCATTTATATTTTTGAGCAATTAATTTTCTATAAATATGTATTTACTTTTAATTGTTTGTTACATTTATTACTAATACTATGTACTATTGTACTGTGTACTTATGTTTGTTACTTACACTAAGTATTATTATTTGGTATATATTTCTTTAATATTGTAAATTTTTTCAAGATGTCTAAAAATTAAATACTGTAATAAACACGAGAGCGAATAAAGTATTGGTTAAATATCAGACGTGTTTCATACTTTAACATCTTTCAATTAACATTATATTCAAAAATAATGATTTCGTTGATAACATTGAAGAATTTCTGAAAATTCGTGCTTTGTCACGTACGAAACTTCTCTTTTTACATGATATTATACACTACTCAAAAAATATTAAGAACATTTTTTGTATGCTAAGAATTTGGGCTATTTTCAAACTGCTGTAACTCGGTGAAAAATCATCGCAGAGACAAAATCCAAAAAGCATTTTGAAGCTTGAAACTTCTTCTTACAAACTCTTTCTGTAGATTTTAATTATCTCTTTCCTTTACAAACCGGCAGAATGATGAAACTTGGTCCGTCAAAATTTTTAACACGATTTTGCTGCGTTAGATTTGGCGTGCAAAAAATCGTAGAGAATTTCTGTTATTTGCGTCTTATAGCAGGATCTTTCCCCTTTAATTTAAGTGGTTTCCTATGGTAAAAATGTTCCCTATCTTTTTTTAATAGTATATTTTCTGTTAGATGTCTGAATAAGAGGAACGTATTTTATAGATGTGACATTCCACGTCAAGTAACCCCTCCCTCTGTCCAAAAATTGAAGCGACTTTAAATATTGAGTTTGGGCTTAAAATGTTCGTATAACCGAGGGCTTTCGAAATTTGAGTGGCGTTTTTGAAAAACTCCACTACCCCATGACCCCATAAGCAAAATAACCCACGAACTTGATGAAGTGATCTTACCAATGTGACTTATACGACTTTTATCATTTCAATAATCGCTTTAATTAAGCTGTTTGGCCCTAAAATCCTCATAAAGAATTAACCCCATGACCCCTTGATCTTATAATCCCCAAAACCTCATAACCCCATAACCATATAGCCCCATAAGCTTCTAAACCCCTATAATCGAAACCATCGCACTTTGATTATCTTTCTATACCTCCGTAATCCTGTAATCCCAGAACTCCTTGACCCTAAAACACCAAAACCCCATAACCCCATAACCCCATTGTAGAATATGCCCAATTACAAATTTGGATACGCATCATGTCTTACCTACACAATGTCACGACTCATTCCAAAAACTCCATAAAAATAATAACTTAATGAGTCTGACCTTGTAATCTATTCAAAATTAGTGTTTTCTCAAAATTTGTACTGGTTTTAGCGTTACCCATCCTGACCACATGGAGGTACTAGTCATCCCAGGACTTACCTGCTTAAAGCAGGGGCACCGACGCCAGAAACAAGAAAAAGCTAATTGAATGAGAGACGTGATTGGTCTACTAGATTAGAGGCGTAGAAAATAATGTAATTGGATAATTTTGAAATGTTATAGAAGTTCCCTTTGCTGTGCAAATCAAATTGAAAATATTTATACTGCTTAATCTAAATCTTAATTAACAATTTAAAAATCCTTCCTTCTTATCGTGCTTCTTTTCGGCTAAAATACATGTTACACAGTTTCGTATTATTTTCTCGATTTTAGTCCGCATGCCTCTAAACCAATAATTTCTTTCTAAAAGTGATTCTGTTTTGTCCACAGCAAAATGTCCATTTTCATGTTTGTTTCACGATTTACGACTGCATCGCCTTCTTTGTATGAAAGATTATCTTGGATAACAAATTCTTTATTTGATTGACTCTTTAATGTTTCGATAAATTTTTGTAATTCGAAATCTTTCTGTTGTGCCTGTCTGAGTCGAAACGCTATACTGTCATTACCTTTGCTTACTAGTAAGTATGTGGAAAGAGGATTTCTGCTAAGAGCGTCTACATGTAACAAGTGTTTACCCGCGCGGTGTTCGATCGTGTATTTAAATTCTTCTAATAATAAAGTCCATCTGACTACGCGTATACAAAGATCTTTCTTTTGCATTGACATTACAAATGCTTTACAATCTGTTACAATTTTAAAGGATAATCCTAATAAGTAAACTCTAAATTTTTTTTAAGGCTTTGACAATTGCTAATACCTCAAGCTCATAACTCGTACTTGCATAATAGACTGGATACATAGCGCCGTTTACGCTGTTACGTTACAACAGGAGGATAGCTCCGAATCTATACATGCACGCATCTGTATGCAATTCCGTATCAGCTTTGGCATTATACAAACGCAACACTGGCTTGCTGCTTAGGATCGATTTCACTCGCTCAAACGCTTCATTCTTTTTTACGCCGAATTTAAATTTTGCATCCGCTCGTAATAGATTTGTTAAGGGTCGCGCGATTATCGAATATTGTAATATAAATTTCCTAAAGTAACCGCTCAAGCCTAGAAAACTTTGTATTTGTCTGACGGTCTGAGGTTTTGCAACTCTCATAACGGCTTTCGTCTTACTTTCTGAGGGATAAACAGATCCATTGCATATTATGTGTCCCAAATACTCAATCTTTGATTGTAAAAATTGACATTTCTTTCAGTTAATGAGTAATCCATGCTGAGAAGCTACATTTAGAACAGTCCGCAAAGTTTTCAGCCCGCTCGCAATATCTATCGATTGAATAATTATATCGTCTATATAAACTAATATCGTTTTCGTTGCAATTAAATCTTTAAAAATAGTTTATGTATCTTTGAAATATCACAGGAGAATTGCACAATCTATTAGAGTCGTCTTTCTTTTTCACAAGTACCACCGGAGTCGCATTATTCGGATAATGATGATCGTTTTATACTTGTCTTTAGCCATGTATCGATTTGGCTGTTTACAAGTTCTTTGTCCGGTAACGACAACCTTCGCGGTCTTTGACGTGCCGGTTCGTCATCTTTCGATGTTATTCTCATTTCCGCTTCACATTCGCGGGTCTCTAACGGTTTATACTCGTCAATAATGTTTATTAACTCGCTTCTATATATCGTCCTTGATATGAGATGCGTCACTTCGACTTTCACTAATGTCATCTATTACAAATATTTCAGGCATCTCGTCGATTAAGCTTCGAACTTTAGATTTTGCTATTGAGATTTTTCCCTCGCGAATATTACATGATATATATATATATATATATATATATATATATATATATATATATTTAACATACGTTGCGTAACAATTTCGCCTCTTCCATGGGGCACAGAATCTTCGTTACGAGGCGCAGGGGAAGCCGTCGCTCCATTAACGCTACCATCTTCGACCGCCGTCTGAATATTATTTTCCTGTCCGTTGTTCGATGCATCCATCGTTAAGTTATTCATTCTTTCAATTAACTCCGCCTTTGTTCCGCTTGTCACTCGACCTTTCGCCATTAACATCTCTTTTAATTCGGTCACTGTGCAACCGCCAAGTTCTCTCATCATCTCGCTTTCTCGCTGTAACGTCTCTTCCACTGATTCGTCTTAAAAAATTTGTATCTCCGTCAATAATGCCATGTCACGTTATCGATCGCGACAATTTTTTGTCTCACGTCTTCGTCTTGTCTAATTCCGTTAACCGACTCTTGTCTCAAATTGGACGAGCCCCCAAAATGTGGAAAGCATGAAATAGTCAATCGGGTGGTGGACTAACTAATTATTTGAGAGAGAAACGGTTTAAGAATCGATACTCGTATTTTGCAATATTTGATATATTTTACAAGGCGGCGAATATTCGACTGACTCTCTGTTCCAAAGAGAGCCACTTGTGACCCGGTCGCAATTATAAATATTACTCCGAGAAAACAGTTTGTCATGAGTACAAGTATGACCTGTCATATTAACGTTCGCTATCCTAACAATAAGTAATGCTCGAATATCTCTGTCCCGTTATATGTCTACAATATATTTATATAGTCCCATTTTGAACTTGAGGTTCGTTTTCTACATTTTCTATTTATTTAGGAATTGTGTAACCTAGAATTTTTATATTTGACATTTGTTATCTAGAGATATTGGAATTTAATTATGCAACATTTTACAACTGAAGAACATATAGAAATTGTGTATACTTGTTATGAAAGTAGAAGACTAAACATTTTAAAAAATTTAACTTTCTATGACTCATATCGGAGAATACGGATCTTTGGGTATTTTTTCAACAAGATGGAGCAATATGATGTCTGCGAGTGAAACAATGGCTTTATTGCAGATAAAGTTTCTTAACAAATACATTCTTTGTATAATCTTGTAAGCATTTTATTCAAATCATGGGTAAAAAATTTTTTTTATATTAATTAAATCTCCTTTTTCTTGTAATATTAATTAAATCTTATTCTTCTCTTCAATTTTGAATTTAATCTGAATCATTTCGAGGCGTTGCTGTTCCTCAGTCATACATTTCGTCAGCTTAAACATCATTTCGCACTTGTTAGAAAAATCTTTAACTGAAACAATACAAATATAATTATTATTATAAGTAAGATGTATTAGATATACTAATGATGTAATAGTAAAGTGTAATATAGAAAATGAAGTTAAACACCATATTTCGGGTAAGCTATAACTATACGTATAATGCGTACCAATTGCAATTAGTTTCACTAACATAAATAATGGTACAATAATAAATTTTCAATGAATTTTAATTTATAATTAATACATGAGATAATAACGAACATGAAAGAAATGAATTTCCTAGAAATTTTTATTTTTTTATCATACACTTAACTTCATGTGTTTCTGTTTGTAGATATTTACCTCGATCAATACAAGTCTTTAATAATAGTTCGTGTAAACCGCAGCTTACATCGCTTAAGCCAAACTTAGAACATATTCCTTTTGTTACCTCTTCAACGTTGATATTCGTACCAACCATCTAAAAGTTGTACGTAATGAATGAACAAAAATATAAAAAAAAAAGAAATGAATTATTTTGAACATTATAATATGTATTTTACCCATTTTCTTTTTTCATACACTAGAATAAAACAAGCGCGCGCCATTTATTGGTTTTTCAATTCTATGTAAAAAACATAATTATGTTTATAATTATGAAAATGTACATAAATATTTTTTTTCCAAAAACTATTGCAATATTTCATTTAGCTATTAATAGCTATTAATTTAACTATTGATTAATTTTCATTAAATTATATATACGTCTATGTACGGTTAAAATTTATAAATTTTAAAACTTATATTGTAACAATTGAGAAAATCGTAAAAGTAAGGAAGCAATGAATTTAAGGACATACAAGAGTATAAATTGAGGAAAAGATATAAAATGCACTCCTCTTACTCTTTCATTCTTTTCTCTTTCTTATTCTACTTCTCATTCTTGTGTTTTCTCACTTTCTTTTTAACTCTTTTTTTTATTTTTGTCTTTCTCTTTTTCTTGTTCGTTTACTCTCTTTAACTTTGCTCTACTCTAACATCCTCTCATTCTCTCTTTCATTTTTCCTTATTCTTTCTCTCTCACTTTTTATGTCTCTTACATTCTTTTCACATCCTCTTTCTTATTCCTTCTCTCTTGTTGTTGTTTCTGCATTCTCTTTCTCTCTCTCTTTCTTTTTCTGTCTTTATATTTTTTCCCTTATTCTACCTATTATTCTTGCATTTTCACTTCTTCTTTAATTCTCATTCTGTTTTTCTTTTTCTCTGTTTCTCGCGTATTCTCTCTAACTTCGCTCTCTGCTCTAACCTCCTCTTATTTTCTCTTTTATTCTTCCTCCCATTCTTTATCTCTCACTTTTTCTCTCCCTCTTACATTCTCATCACACACACACTCTCTCTCTCCCTCCCTTCCTCCCCCCCTTCCCCCCTCTCTCTCTCTCCCTTCCTCCCTCCCTCCCTCCCCCCTCTCTCTCTCCCTCCCTCCCTCCCCCTCCCCCTTCTCTCTCTCTCTCATTCATATTTTTTTACACTTTTTTCGCGTTCTGACTCTTACTTTCTTTCTATTTATTTCTCTTCTCTTCTTTTACTTTTCATTTTTCCTTTCTTTTTCTATTTCTCTATCGTTCTCTCTATCCTTCTCTCCCTCTTTTTCTCTCATTTCTTTAATTCTTGATATTTCCGTATAATCTCTCACTCTTTAGGTTATTATTGCTCTCATTTTTCTTTCATTCTTTTACTCTCAATCCCTTTCTTTCTTTTGAGAGAGAGAGAGAGAGAGAGAGAGAGAGAGCTAAAAAAAAGCAACTGAGAAAAATTAGAGAGAACGGAAAAATATGATAGACGCAGGTGAAAGAAAGATAGAGAAAGAAAGAGAAATTTATATGTCCTACACAATATTATTACAATAAAATTAGGAATATTCTTTTTTACCTTTTATGAATTTCTTTACCTTTATAAATTGTTCTTCCATGTTGCACTAATTAATTTTGATCATATTAATCTATTGCTTTTGATTTTCTCTTTCTCTCGGTTTTTATTTTTTGGCATTTCCTTATTTTCCCTCATTCTTCTTCTGAATATTACTCTTACTCTTCCTTCATTTTCTTACTCTCAATCTCTTTCTTTTTTTTTTGAAAAAAAGCTAGAGAAAAAGCAACTGAGAAAGAACGCAAAAACATGAGAGAGGCAGGTGAAAGAAAGACAGTGAAAGAAAGGAAGAAAAATTTATATGTTCTAATCTAATATTATATAATATGATTAAGAAGAAGAATATTTTTTTACCTTATATAAATTTCTTTATAAATTACTTATCCATATTCATTGAATCAATGACTTCTGAGCTTGTAAATTATCTTATACGATTGGTTTATAACATTTAAAATAGTGTATAATATATTTATGAATTAAATTCATTGATGCTTTTGGTTTATAACCAACCGACATAATCGAACTGTCACGTGTCTCAAGCTGTCACTACTTTCGCAAATGACACCGACATAATGAAGCAGTCCGCAATGCAAAGTTCGAGACAACCAATCAGCATCGCGGAAAAGAGGCCTCAACGCTTCGATACAAACGAATTTAACACTGTTAACACACCTTTTTTAGAAAGGGACACAGGCACCGAAACAGCCAAATTTAAAATCAGAGTTATAAATATTCGATACTCTTGCATAACAGACTTGCTGATACGTTTTGATTAAATCTGCTGTAAAATACAAATTTGATATGAATTTATTTAAACTGTTAATGAAATGTGGGATTATGCGGAATAAAATAATTTAGTTGAACTTAAATAACAAAGTGCAACAAATAATAAAATGCAAAACAACTATTTGTTTTAATTAAAGTATTGAAACAATTAAATAACATATAAATATCAATACCTTAATTTCTTTACTTCATTAAATCCTAATACTAAGATTTAAGCTACTATTTATATGTTAAACTATTACCTATGATGTTAAAAGAGAATCACTAATTATCGTGTA
The DNA here is from genome assembly GCA_928718305.1 of Tetramorium bicarinatum. Classification (NCBI taxonomy): domain Eukaryota; kingdom Metazoa; phylum Arthropoda; class Insecta; order Hymenoptera; family Formicidae; genus Tetramorium; species Tetramorium bicarinatum. The sequence continues at coordinate 55,393 of OV788325.1, forward strand.
TTGTGTGTAATTTGGGAAGATTAATTTTTATAAAAATTTTTGAGAACAAACTTACTAGAAGTTATCTTTGCTTCATCGGAACTGGTCTGTACATCCGTTTTCGATAGCGATGTTAAATATACCATAGCGTTTATGTAACCATTAAGAGATTTCACTACGATAGTCTATAACAAATACAAAGCAGCAAATTAACAATGACAAAATTTTAATAAAGAGTCAACAGCAATAATAGCAAACTTAGATAATATGTTAATATTAAATGTAAATGTTAATAATAAGAAATGACCGAGAATATTTTACCCTCGCTTTAACGAGAATTAAACTAAAAGTTAATTTTAAAAAATTAGAATAGATTAAATTAGAATAGAAGTTTAGAATAGAAAATTAGAATAGATGTAAATTAAGATAAAGTTTCTGAAATTTTAATAAAAACAAAATAAAATCTTATCTTTTATTAGAAAAAAAAACGATTGAAAGATAAGGAGCTATAATATTTAATAACACACCTCTATGGATACGGTTTACTTATCGCTCGCACTCTTAGAATCATTTAATCTTAATCGTTTGGCAAATAATAAACAAGAATGAAATAAATTCTACGAACGTTGCAAGCGATAAGTGAAACACACCCTATATGAGATTGAGGAAAATGATTCATTTATTTCAGAGAGACGAATTTAGACAAAAGAGATTATATAGTTTTACAATTTTACGTATAATAATATTTTAATAATTTTATACATCTTTATTAATAATGATAATAATTTTGATGTTAATTTATTTAAAAGTATTCTTATATAACGTAGAAAAATACTTACAGCGGCAAAAGAGGAAGGGACACACAGACACAGAACAAATATCAATTGCTTCATGATTTTGAATTTCTTACAGAACCGAATTTATCGAAATCTTAATTGACTGCTCCAATTGATCTAATCTAGAATGTACTGTGGGTGAGATATCTCATTATACAGTTTTTATATGTTGTAAGTAAAAATGCTATGAAGCTTACTGTAGCGTAATGGCACGCTGGACCCGCCACACACACACAGGTTCGCCGGGAATTTTGTGGACGGAAACGGTGTGGTCGAAGAAACCTCGATTTCTTCTGTTTTCCCTGCAGGTGAAAATAAAATGTGAAGCGTAAGTCGAATGTAAAGGAACGGTGATATAAGGGTGAACAAAACGTCTAAGAATTGAAAATTGAAACACCGTAAAAGAAGCATAAAAAAATTTTAATGCTTCTTTTACGCTCCGGTGTTTCAATTTTTGCTTCCTAGACGTTTTGTTCGCGCTTCTATCACCCTTCCCTTACATTTGACTTACGCTCCAAATTTTATTTTCACCAGTGTAGGCATATACATATATATATATATATATATATATATATATATATATATATATATATATATATATATATATATACAAGGCTCGCGAGTCAAGTGGCTCCGAAAGTATTAGGAAATAGGTCGTAGCACCACCTGTCGTAAATTGGAGCAATTGCGTTAGATCGGAGCAACCGAATTCCAGAAGTGCTCCGAAAAAGGCAAGACAGTCAGTCTGCCGAAGTCCGGGCAACTCGTAAGAGGTGTTACCTCGAGATAAATAAAGTTAAGCGGCATTGTACAAGATATTAATATCAAAGTGATAATAATAAAAGTAAAGTGCGCTCTGTGGAAGGACGAGGCACGGTTGACTATCCTTTCATTGCAATTTCTCCAAGATCCCGGCCAAAGTATCCTGACCACGCGGCCACATAAAGAACTCTCACATAGTTCTTACACCAGTGTTTACACAAATTTGTTATACCACAGTAGCTGCACAGTACACAATTATGACTCGAGTATTACAGAGCTTTACTTTTTTCAGCGGGTATTATAAAGATAACACGAGAGACAGATCTGAATCGCTTCCCATTCTTAACGACAATGACCGTCGCCTTCTTCTTCTTCTTCTTGTTACCCGCTAGTATCCTTGCATCGCGTAGGAATACATCGCGTGAACCAATTGCGAGGGCGGTAGAAACAGCAACTAGTCAGCTAGCGTGCGTACCGATGACAACGTGACCGACGAACAATTAACCGCGCATGAATTAGGCAAACAAAGAACCACCGAAAGTATATGGAAATCCGGTCTCTGTCAATTTGGCTGAAACTTTGCTAAATGTTAGGTCTTGATACATAAATAAAAAATGTCCATGGGCATAGGCTCTGAAAAATTATATTTTTCGAGCTACAAACACTTAAAGTTAGAGATCGCACATACGTAGCAGGATACGCGTAGTAGGGGCGTGTACAGTACCGCTCAAAAGTTCGGGAACGCTTCCTTAATTTTAGAGCGACAGAAGAATTGCAATATCTCCGTAAGAAATGGTTGTAGAAAAATTGAAAAAAAAAAGCATTTGAAAGTATGCAGAAAGAATTTTCTAACTATGTAGTTGAAACATTCTTTAAAATGTTTTATTATGGTTAAAAATGAATTTAAAGTATTATATTTTTTCAAGTTTTTTGAAAATATATTATATCAAGTCAGTTTTTTAAATAATGACACTAAACATTTTATCTGAAAGTACACGAAATAAACTTTCATTTGCTTGTTGCAAAATTTTCTTACAATTTTCTTTCGCGATGTTATAAGCTTGCAAAGTTGATATAGTATGGACCATAGTATAGGAAATTGACATCATACGTAAATAAATTAAATTACATACATAAATTAACAAAATTACCATATAAATGTCAACTAGTATTAATCAAATGAAGTATAACAATATGATTTCATTCATTCATCTTCGACAGCAAAATCAATTTATTATACTATACATATATACATATATACATATATATACATATAATATTAATAAACAGAAAAAATCTCGTCCGTTTAAATAAGATACTTGTATTACTTGTGTTATGATCGCATAAACAATTAAATTCATTTTGTTATTATATGAAATGCTCTTAAATATATAATGTTAGGAAATAATATGTAACAATACATAACTGCTAATGAATTTAATTAGGAAAAAGTTTCATTTTATATATTATATTATAATTAATTGATTTTTTCTATAGAAATTAATTTGGAGGAAGAGACTTGAGGATTTTCAGGTCGAGTATTTTCTTCCAATTGTTGGAGTTTTTGGAGCAGGGGGAAAAGATCGATTCTCGAAGCAATAACTCATTTGATTTGGAATCTGATCCGTTTAATCTGAACTCGTCTACTTCCTCTTTTATACATCTGTAAATTGCCTTACTTTCCGAAAATGAGTTAAGTAGTCGCTACTCTTCGGCAGCGACAATCAATCCGTTACACTCCTCGGCAGCGTAAAGGCCAAGCCCACTTTCGGAGACGATAGATTGAAATTACGAGAATTTCGATAAAGATTCGGATCAATTTCTAAATTTTCAAGCTCCTTTTAGTTCAAAATTTCAAGTTACTTAATGTTTATTTTATTTTATTTCGAATGAGTGGAGTTACAAACTATAGATATCGAAACGGGAATAACGAATATGGACTTAGAAATATCGCGAGAGCGACGATTCGAGTAGGAATCCTAAGGCAGAGTTAGGCGGAGCGCCGGGATAAAGTCCTAGGCGAGATTTATAGCGTTTTCGATTTACCGACTCGACCCGACTCCGAGTCGGGTCGAGTCAGATCATAAGTTCGATTTAGAATCGTCAACTACGTACATGGCGGACTATCTTAACCGTGAACATGGTTAATGCTCTTTTAACCTAACCTCTAATGCTTCTCGTTGTGAAAATAATTAAACAGCTCTTTTGAGAGCTACGACGATTTAGAATAGAGTAGAATAGTAAGTCCCGTCACCATCACGAGGGAAGACAGAGAGGAAGATACGCGGAAGGTCGCAAGGCCGGCCCCGTATGAGGTTAGGGGAGAAAAGCGCGGGACAGCGAATAACGCTAGTGTAAAAAATGTGGACAAAAAAGACGGTATATTGAACTATGATACGAAAAGATTAAGCGGAAAAATAATTAAGGAAGTAAACCAGGATCTAAGAGAGTTGATAGGTATGCCGAAAGCTAGCGAAAATATAGTGAAAAGAAGAGGAGAAGAAGAGGACAAAGGTCCAGAACAGAAAAAAGGCAAGAGAGTGCTAATAATGGAGATGGAGGGGGAAGAAACAGAAGAGGAGAGTATCAAAACTACGAGCGGCGAAGAGGCAACAAATAAAAGCAGCGAAATAAATGTAAATTTAGATAACTCAGGGAAAGAAGAAGTGTTATTTAAGAATGGAAAAATATGGGTGATAGACAATCACATGGCGAGGAGCAGCGAAATAAATAAAACAGAAAAATTTTTCAAGAAGGGTCACGTGGGTTATTGCGTCATATCGGCAAGACTCAAGCCAGAAATAAGTACAAAAAGAAGTGAAACCAACTACCTTAAGATTGTAGAAAAAGTTATAAAGAAAGGCTGGAAACTAGAAGAAGTTGTTAAGACGGGCTTCCGATCGGTAGACCTCTGTTATGCGAATGCAGACAAGGCTAACAAGAATTATAGAGAGATGTGCAAAGATGAGGATATAGATTGCAACATCCTGGAAAGGAACTTAGAAGCGTGGGGAATCATCAGTGACTGGGATGGCAAAGTCTTAGGATTAGCTGAAGCAATTGATGAGAAAAAACACGTGAATAGTGTAGTGTTACGTCCGGAGACTCCACGATTTCTTCCATTCGCGAAAAACAACCAAATAGCGAAGTTATATAGAAATTAACTCGAAATGCATTAGACATAGCCAATACATAATCGGCGGTCTCGAATATTTCTTTTTTTTTTTATTTAATACTAATCAATCATCTAAAACCCACTCCTATAAACTCACGTCGCCGATCTTATAAACCGAGGCACGAGTTATTACTTCCAAACCTAAATACTGCAATAGATATGTCATCGTATGACAAAACACTTCGAAGAAATGAGTACCTAATGATGATTCTAAGAGATGGTTGCGAGCCGTGTGCAACCTAAGTCGAACTTATAATCCAATAGGAGACCGAGAAAAGGTAACATGCCCTTATTAGGAGATCGTAAATATTCAATGTAAATATTAATTACCAATCAAAGATGATCACTTGGAGATTTGGGAAGGGCTACCTCCCCCAAAAATCTAATATAAAAAGCGTGGTCCAGCGGAACTAGAACATACACTTCTTCTACTCTTCTTGACAGTCCTTTAAAGTGCATAGTTAATAGTTGTGCAAAGTTCATCACATTTCTTCCCGCATACCTTCAACCTAAATTGAGAGAGAGAGAGAGAGAGATATATATATATAGAAACGTCAGTGCACCTCTGAAGGGAACTCCCTCACAGTCGCACCAGCAAAAGTGAGTTATCTCATTTAATATATAAATACATTCCTCCCTGCGTTCAAAATTCGTGGTGGATCGTGGAGTCAATTCGGAAATTCAAATCTTTTAGTGGCATTCGAAGGAATACCACCCGGTCCGCAGGACAACGATCCGGAACGCGAATTGAACCAGATTTTGGACGAATTAGAGGAATTCATCCGGTTGGATGACAGAGAGTTCTGGCGACTCTTCGACCTGCGTTTCCCTCCAGATCCTCTCCCCTATAATATATACCCCGATACTCCGCCACCGACACCCCCGTCTCCTCCTCGTCCTGCTCTCCCGCACGACGACGGGGCACCTATACGGCCCCCTAGTCCTCCTTCCGAAGAGTCCGAGAGTGACTCCGATAGTGAACAAGCGGACTCCGAGGTGGAGTTTCCCGACTCTCCCGAGGTCATTGAGGAACGTCCTCACGGAGCTGAGCCGCTCCCCGACGACGAGGAGCTCTTTGGTGAACCGCCTGCCAAGCGGAGAGCTCCATACCATTAAGACAAGAACTCTTTTTCCTCTCTCTCTCTCATGTCCTCCTACACATTCCTGATTTCTCCACACCCACATACACACACACATACACATATAATAAGTTAACTAATCCTAGATATTTTTACGTGAGACCGATGTAAATATATATATTTTTATATACGAGATGATATATAGACTTTATTACGAGATAGATAGTTAGATTTTATACGAGATATCTATTGCAGTACAACTAGACATACATATAATAATTTCGTTAACCGATATTATAAACAAATTTCGTAAATTTAATTCTTGTTATGTTACTTTAATCTATAATTTAGTTGTATCTATCTTTTTATTTTATGAATAAATTAGAATGTAAAATTTAACCAAATCCAAGACAACAATTATTTCGCTTTGAACTTCAACCTCGTTCATTCCTCCCTCGAGCTAGCACATAGTCCTGTCCCGGGGTAAGAGGGTTTAAACCTTGACCCGAAATAGGACCGACGATCGCATGGTTCGTTTATAGTGTCAAAGCGTCTCGAACGTTGACCTGTAGACGAAACATCCACATGCGATCGACTCGGAGCACTCGTCCCGATAGAGTGTCTTCGAGATTCAAAACAAACGGCTAGTTACGCCCTTCCTTGCCCGCTCCTTATACCAGTCACTTGACATTCCAAGAAATTCACGGGTCCGGACGTAACAGTAGAAAGGATAGTCTACAGAAAATACTCCAAAGACAACAAGGAAAACTATGAGATGGTGGAGACTAAAAACATATTAATCAAATTCAACGGAAGGAACATACCCCCGCACATCTTATTATATGGAGGATTAGTTAGAATAAAGGTGCGTCCATATACAGGGTGTAACTGAACAAACATATACGGTGGTGTACATCATCAGGTAAAGAACGAGAATCCAGATCGAAAAGTCCTGAGTCATTTTTTTATTTGAGCTTTCTGTTAGTTATTATAAAGTATTAAAGTTAGCCACTCAGCACCCGTGTACAGAGGGAAGTCAGGGACGGCAAAGTAGCAAGGCGGAATGGAGCGAACTATGCGACGGAAGAACAACGCGCGACGGTGAGAATCGAAGCAATAGCAACAATCTATTCCTCTCTCTCTCTCTCTCTCTCTCTCTCTCTCTCTCTTTCTTCACTCCTTGTTTGGAAAATCTTAATAAATTAAAAAATGCACAACTAAAATAAATGTTTGGTATTTTTAATGCCACATCTATTTAATGCCACATCTTCCAAATCACCATTCTCTGCTGGGATTAATAAATTTGGTAGATCATTTCTTAAAAAACGGAGATACTCTTGAGAATTTAAACGTTCTGGTAGTATAAAAGGTCCGATCTAAAAATGCAGTTAATAAGATTGTATTAACAATATGATAACATAATAACATTATTACAAACAGCGATTTGCTTCGTGACGATCTAATCTTTCTTCTTTCATTTCAAATTCAAATAAACATTTTAAAAGAAAAAAATTAAAAAGAAAATAATATAAATAATTTAAATTTAATTTGAATAATAATTTTTCTTAAAATACTTACGATTTGATCTCCCAGCAGTCCACATCAAGTATTTACAGAATATCGATATTGAAAAGAACTTTCCCGAGTGAGATATGGATTTTCATGGCTCCAGTAATGATAATTGTGGGTATTAAACATACCGTTTCTTGTAAATGTACACTCATCTGTACACAAAATTCGACTTCCGTAATTGGGCCTCAAATTTATTTGATTTAAATAATATTCAGAGAAGTTTACGCGAGGCTGATAATCACGTGGAAGTAGGCTTTGAACTTTTGTATAATGATACGGGTGCTGCTGATTTTCTTTAAGCACTCTGTAAACACTCATATGTGATACACCTAACTGACGACCAACTTCTCTTGTACTTAATGTGGGATCATTGTCAACTGTATCTAAAACAGCATCTTCCACAAGATTGCATATTTGACGCGGGCGACCTCCGTCTCTATGATTAGGTAAAGAATTACCAGTTTCTCGTAATCGTCGAACAGCATCAGCTATTACGTTCGGATTTGGATGACGCCGATTCGGATATAAGTTAGCATACTCAATTGCGGCAGGTGCAGCTTGTTCTTCATTTATAAAATACAAACGAATCATATCGTAATAATCTTGTGCATAATAAACAGGCATGGTGAAATTGATCTATCACTGAAATACTCTGTCACTTGAAGACACAAAAACAAATAGTTGTAATCATCAAAGAATCGTGTAAAGAACTTTCAATTGTCTTCAGCGCAAGCTATGTTTCTTGATACTCTCTAATTTTCAACATGAAAAATGAAGACAATTAATGGTTCTTTATACGATCTTTTGATTACTGTAACTATTCGTTGTTGTGTCTTCATAAGTCACAAAGTATTTCAGTGATAGATAATTTTCAATACAAGAGAAGTTGGTCGTCAGTTAGGTGTATCACATATGAGTGTTTACAGAGTGCTTAAAGAAAATCAGCAGCACCCGTATCATTATACAAAAGTTCAAAGCCTACTTCCACGTGATTATCAGCCTCGCGTAAACTTCTCTGAATATTATTTAAATCAAATAAATTTGAGGCCCAATTACGGAAGTCGAATTTTGTGTACAGATGAGTGTACATTTACAAGAAACGGTATGTTTAATACCCACAATTATCATTACTGGAGCCATGAAAATCCATATCTCACTCGGGAAAGTTCTTTTCAATATCGATATTCTGTAAATACTTGATGTGGACTGCTGGGAGATCAAATCGTAAGTATTTTAAGAAAAATTATTATTCAAATTAAATTTAAATTATTTATATTATTTTCTTTTTAATTTTTTTCTTTTAAAATGTTTATTTGAATTTGAAATGAAAGAAGAAAGATTAGATCGTCACGAAGCAAATCGCTGTTTGTAATAATGTTATTATGTTATCATATTGTTAATACAATCTTATTAACTGCATTTTTAGATCGGACCTTTTATACTACCAGAACGTTTAAATTCTCAAGAGTATCTCCGTTTTTTAAGAAATGATCTACCAAATTTATTAATCCCAGCAGAGAATGGTGATTTGGAAGATGTGGCATTAAATAGATGTGGCATTAAAAATACCAAACATTTATTTTAGTTGTGCATTTTTTAATTTATTAAGATTTTCCAAACAAGGAGTGAAGAAAGAGAGAGAGAGAGAGAGAGAGAGAGAGAGAGAGAGGAATAGATTGTTGCTATTGCTTCGATTCTCACCGTCGCGCGTTGTTCTTCCGTCGCATAGTTCGCTCCATTCCGCCTTGCTACTTTGCCGTCCCTGACTTCCCTCTGTACACGGGTGCTGAGTGGCTAACTTTAACACTTTATAATAACTAACAGAAAGCTCAGATAAAAAAATGACTTAGGACTTTTCGATCTGGATTCTCGTTCTTTACCTGATGATGTACACCGTATATGTTTGTTCAGTTACACCCTGTATACCAGCTGTTAGACAATGTTACAAGTGCTATGGATACGGCCATACAAAAAAATACTGCAAGAGAGAGATACCGATTTGTGTGGCGTGCGGAGAAGATTTCCACGGCATGTGTGAAAGATACTGGAGATGCATAAACTGCAAGGAAAATCATAAGGCCAACGACAAGAAATGCTCAATTTACATTAAAAACAAAGAAATAATGAAAACCATGACGGAAAAGAATGTAACAATTTATGAGGCAAGAAGAATGGTATTCGAACAACCTAAGAAGCCTGCGAATGTGTGGGACAAACCAATAGAATGGCCAGAAATAAGACAAAAGCAAGAGGGTAGAGATACAAGAAAGGAGCAGGACCAAAGAGAAACAACGAGAAAAAAGGAAAGAGACAAAGAAGACAATAATAATACCAAAATCCAAAACCAAAGAACAGAAAGTAAAAGGATAAGCAATGGAGAAGACAAATCCACCTACGAAGGAAAAGGAATAAACATGCAAGATAAGGTACGTGCTCAACCTACAAACCAAAAAAAGGGTAGCTCGGAAGAGAAAGGCATATGTGAGGTGAGTTTATTATTAAATATAATTAAAGAAACAATGAAAAGTCTCACTCAAAACATTCTAAAATTAAAGGAAAAAGAAGTACCACAAGAAGCAGGCAACATCTTTACAGAATTCACAAAAAATTTGGAAGACTGTCTGAAAGTCGTAAGGAGGCAGGATCAAATAACAGCAAACAGCTCAGCAAGTTCCATCGAGGAAGATAGAGGTAATGTGATTACAGCAATGGAAATAGAGAAAGACATAGATGAAACTATTTTGTCAAATTCATGCACGGAATAATTTGGAATGCCAGAGGTATTAGAGGTAAAAAAGCGGAACTAACTGAGAAAATTAAAGATTATGACATAATATGCATTACAGAAACAAAACTAAATAGTAAAATCAACTTGCGATTTGCAGGATACGAAATACACAGAAGCGATAGAAAGACAAGAAAAATTTCAGCAGGAGGAACAACCATACTAGTGAAAAAGGAAATAAGACACAAGCCAAAAAAACTGAAAGACATTCCCAACCACGTAGAGAGCACAGGTATATCAATTTTTGAATCCACAGGAGAGACAATAGATATCATTAACGTATATAGAAAACCAAACACACAAATCAATAGAAATGAGTGAAAAAAATTCTTACATCAATTAAATAACAATAAAACTATTTTAACAGAAGACTTCAATATACACAACAGAAACTGGAACTGTCAAAGAACAGATAGGAATGCAGCAATGATTCAAGAAGAATTGTGGGAAAAGAACTTGTATGTAATCAATGTAGATACCTTATCGTATTTGGGAGACCACAATCACACGCCATCAAATATAGACTTAATTATTTCCACAGCAGACATGATCAACGATATAAACTACGAACAAATCAAGGACACGTGGGGATCGGATCATCATCCGATTAAATTCGAAGTCAAGAAGTCTGCAAGCACATACAGGAAAAAGACTAACAAAATCTCAACGAAGACAACTTCATGGGAGGAGTATAACGAACAAATGAAAAAAGCATGGATATACCTTGAAAAAATAACAATCTCGAGTGACAACGTCATGGAAGTATACAAGGATCTCACCACTGTGATAAAGAAAAGTGTATACTTAGCTACACCAGGAAGACAGCATCTGGCTATAAGAGTAGATGGATGTGAAAAGAAGTCAAAGGACACAGCTACTAATAGAACAAACGCCAAGAGGAAAAGCTCAACCAAAGAATGGTGGGACGAAGAATGTAACGAAATAATCAAGGAAAGAAAAGACAAGCTGAAACAGTTCAAGAACAATAGAACGATGGTATCATTTATAGAGTATAAAAAAAGCTGTGCAACAGCAAAAAAGATGATAAACAAAAAGAAGAAACAAGGACTATACAACTTCATTGAATCTATTGACAAAAAACCGGGCATGACATATGTCTGGAAGAAAATTAGCATCCTAAGAAATTCCAGTAAGTCAGTAGAATGGAATAAATGGCAAACGAAAGACAGATCGATCGCAATAGAGAAAGCAATGGACAAGGTTAGTCCACCATGGGTGCCAGGTAATAAAATCAAGAAAATAATAAATATAGAGAACAACGAATTCAATGAAGAATTAATACAGGAAGAAATTGAAAGAGCAATCCAGAGCGCTAGAAAAGAGTCTGCCCCAGGACTAGATAACATTGAATATAACATGTTTAAATGGATTCCAAGACAATATATCCAGTTGATTACGAAAATTTTTAATGAATTTTGGAGGAATGGCAGTGTACCAAATAATTGGAAGGAGTACCAGGTTTTTTTATAGACAAGCAAGACAAAGAAAGCGTTAGACCCATAGCCTTATCGTCGTGCTTTGGAAAACTGTACGAAAGGGTAATATGCGAAAGACTCAATTTTTGGGCAGAGAAGAATGGAATACTCGACCAAGAACAATATGGTTTTTGCAAAGGGAGATCCTGTCTAGACAATATACTGAGACTGCATATAAATATCAAGAAAGGATTCAGCGAGAATAAGAACACAATGGCTGCCTTTTTGGATATCTCTTCTGCCTACGACAACGTCCTATACGAGGTATTGATTAGTAAACTAAAAGAATTGCAATGCCCGGGGAGATTAATTAATATGATAAATAAATGGATGCAAGAAAGAACAGTAGAATTTATCAAAGACTCTGGTGACATAGAAAGAAGGACATACAAAGGTCTTCCACAAAGAGCGGTAATCAGCCCACTACTGTATAACATATATACTAATGATAATTTAAAAAACATCCCAAAGGAAGTCAAACAACTACAATTTGCAGACGACATCGCCATCTTTTGCACAGATAGCAGACTGAACACTAGAAAAGCACTAATAGAAAGCGCGTTAGAAGATATTAACGAAGAACTTGTGAAAAAGGGATTAACGTTACAGTCAAGCAAAACCAAAATAGTGGATTTTAATAAGGACGGCATATACAACAAGAAAATCACAATAAACAGTCTAAATTCGCAAATAAAATTGAGCCAAGAGGCAAAATTTCTAGGAATTGTTTTTGACAGCAAACTAGCGTTCGATAATCAATGTCAAATCGTTAAAGACAAAGTTGTTAAAGCAAATAATATCTTAAAATACGCTAACAAGATATCAAGAGGGATGGATGTAAGTACGGCGCTCATAATGTACAAAAGCCTAATAAGAACAATAATAGACTATGGAGTACCAATTTTTCTGGATAAAGATGCGAGGGATAATACCATGAAGATAGAGAGAACCCAGTACCTTGGCCTAAGGACGGCGTTGGGGTATAGAAACTCCACACCTACGAACGTGATGGTAGCAGAAGCCAAAGTTACAACTATAAAAAATAGGGCAATATTTCTAGCCAAAAACTGTTTTAATAAAATAGTAACGGAAGACAATGATCAAAGGATCAAAGAGATAGAAGAGTGGGCAAAAGGAGAGAGAACTAGAAGAACGCTAACACCATGGAGAAGACAAGGAATTTTAAAAACAGCGTGGGACAGCATTACGAAGAACGCGCACAGATTATGTGACGGTACAAGAAAAAGCATGTTCAAGTTGGGATTCAAGACAAACACGGCACGAATTACGACGAATCAGAAGTTAGGGAGAGACGTGGAAAAGGGATTAATTAAAAAAGAAGAAATAACAAACAAAGTTAAAAAGGAATATCTAATAGAGGATAATGCATGGGAAATATATACTGACGGATCCAAGTCAGAAAAAGGAAAGTCGGTAGGAAGCGCATTTATAGTGGCTAATGATGCAGTGGGCTACAAAATGAGTCTTGATGCAAAATGCAACATCTTTACAGCGGAAGTTTGTGCAATTGCCAAAGCCCTGGAATGGACATACAGACGAAATGAAAACAGGGATGTTACTATATATACGGACTCTCTAAGTGTATTAAAAGCTTTGCAAAATAACAAAATAATGGCATCAACGAATTTTTATATACTTGAAATTAAAAAATGGTATTTCACCATCATGGAAAACTCCATTAGGAAAAGGAAAGTAGTGATAATATGGATCCCAGCTCACAAGGGTATCATTGGAAACGAGGAAGCGGATAAACTTGCTAAAGAAGCTACGGGGGAATCAAGCAGTGAAGAAATCAAAATACCGAGTAATGACTTAAGAGGAGAATACAGAAGAACCGCATTTGAAGAGACTACAAAAGAGGTCAAACTACAAGCAGAGGTTAAAGGGAGATTCTACTTCCGACACTTCTACAAAGAGGAGGAAAGGTCGCTTTGGTTTGAGAATTTAAGCTTCCCGCGAAGAGCAGTGGTGCTCTATAACCGTTTAAGAGCATACCACTATAATCTTAATGCATCACTGGCAAGAAAAGGTTACATTGACACCGCTAGATGTCAGTGTGAACGTGAATACGAAGACATCAACCATTTTGTTTTCGAGTGCTCAACATACGACGAGCTGCGGCAAGATTACAACCTCAACGGGGAATTGGATAGAGTTGGAGCTAGCAAGCCGGATGATGTTTGGTGTTGGCTTAGAAAAGAGGAACTAACAACGCTAAGAGTCATATATGAATTTATTAGACGCACAGGAAGAATCATCTAAATTAAAAAAAAAAAGAAAAAGGATATACAGCTGAAAGGAAAAAAGTTTTAGCAGCCAGGAGAAAAATATACGGCAGGAGTGCTACATGCTCACGAGAGCCATAGCGCATTAAACCACACAAAAAAAATCGTTGTGAAAAATTTATAGAATAATAATTTGTAATATTAGTCATTATATTGTAATATTAATCAAAAGAAATTCATAAATCGTATGTGGAAAGGATAGCGAGTGCTATATGCCAAAGTGTTACGGACTACAGAACCCGTCCCCCCCAAAAAAACGTAAAAAATTATTTTGTTCAATAGTTCTTACAATTAAACAGTCCAATCAATATAATTTTTATAATGTTTGTAGTGAATCTGATTTAATGAGCCATTCGCGATTTTACCTTAATTCAACATGCACTGACAAGGGAACGGTCGCAGGTGTCCCTCACCGATTTCAACGAGCTTTGGATATGTTGTAGAGCATCAAAAAATATTAGAAAAAATATTTTTTTAGCGGCGTATCTCGACGTTTAGGGGTTGAAACAACCCCTCGAAGATAATTGTTTTTTTCGTTTTTTACGAATATCTTGGAAAATATGAGGAATATGAAAAAATGTTTTATACAAAAGTTTTACAGTATTTTATACTCTTTACAACTGTGTACTTACATTTTTCAAAAATGTTAAATTTTTTATTTACCCCAGCCCTACTTCTTATTTTGCAAAATTAAAAAATTTTGTAAGAACAAAAATTATAGATTATTGAGAGCCAAATCCATCCGTATATATTAATGTATGGGTTCCGCGATTCAATTTTTCAAAAAACGAGATGATATTCTCGTGCTATAGGCGCCGCGCTGTAAATAGTATTGCATTATTTATTTTTAGTTGCGCCACATTTAACAACTGCCTCTTGTACAATATCTTCTTATATAACAAAAATGGATTAAGTCTAATGACATAATATGCAACATATTACACGATTTATTATCTAGTAATGTATTTTATACTTTAAATAATTTTATTACTTAATTTTTCAATTTTACGCATTGTGAGTTACTATAATGCACTTCGTGTCGGAAAATTTAAGAAATTGAAAAACTTTTTGGCGTGTTTAAAGAATTCAATTTTTTGGAAGTAACAAGATTACTTTTTTTTCAAAGTACGTATCCCGAAATATTTTAGTCTAAAAGGAATTTTTTTTAATTTTTTAAAAAATTATAACAGTTATGAATTCTTAACTAAAATAACGTTTTTTTTTTCCAATTCTTTACTCCAGTTTAAATTTATAAAAAATAAATAAAATATAATATAACTTTTTCAATGGTAAGAACTTCTTGTTAAAATTTTATGATATAATTACATATTTAATTATATAATTTACTATATTATAATTATATAATTTATTTTGATAAACTATTTGAAATATTGTTTGTAAAATATTATTTAACAAGTGAAAATGAAAGAAAGAGTAAAGGAAGAAAGGAAAACAGTTTGAAAAGATTGTTACAAACATAATTTTATATGAATAAAAATTTTTTATTAGGCAGAAATAAAAGAATACCAACATTTGTTGCATGGATAAAGAAAACTGCCAAAAACCTTACCAGTATTCATGATTTGGAAATTTATCTTTTTTAAAAAAATCAGTACAGAATTTGTATAAAAGTATTACTGTAAATATGTTATATTTATGGCACGTATTCATCACAAAAATGATGTTCATGGAAAAAATGTGTTATACAAAGTGATTTTTTACACCAAGAACAAGTAATTACAACAATTTCACCACAAATATTGCATTTTACTTTAGAATTGTTTTTAAAACAAAATTCAACTGGTGTTTCAAACTCCGTTGGTCTATTTTGTATATATCTACTTTTAAACCACGCATATTTAAACAAGTTTTGAAATCTGGGTAATGAGAATTGATTATGTGTTAATGATTGCAATTTCAAAATATTATTTCTGACATGAAGATCTAAAGCAAGATCTAACAACATAACTGTATCAGAAAAGTGTTTAACAAAATTTTTCCACAGGCAAAAGCCGTAGACATCTAACGGTTGTATTTTTCCTGTCATACCTGCCGGGATAGTTAGGATACTAATATCTGTTACAGAATCTGGTCTAGTTTCTGAAAGTACGTTAGGACAATGTCCACTCCATGAATCTAATAATAATACTGATTTTGGACCGACATTCGGAAAAAATACTTCTTTTAACCAAGTTTTTACATGACCTGATGTTAATTTGCTTGATGTTGAAGCCGTAACGAAAATATTAGGCGCGTTGAATAATGTATTCTGTACTCTCGCACCAAATGTTCCTGTAACTTCTTTTAATACTATAAAAAGAGGTGATAATAATCTACCATCAGCCGAAATAGTAGGTTGTATCGTATACCTGTGCGTGGTTGCTGATACAGATTGTACTACGGATTCTACCTTTTTTACATCTTTGTAAATTAAAGTACGACCAGAGTGAAGTTCTAATTGGAATCCACTCTGATCCGAGTTATAAATATTTTCCACGCCATATCGATCAATATAATGTTTTACGTTTGTAATAAATGTATCGCATTTATTTTCCAAATCTGGTTTTGATATCAAACCTTTTTTGGTTATAAATTTTGTTATTTTCCGAGACACAATAGTATGTATTTTCTTGAATCTTTTTACCCATGTTTCTAAAGCACTGAATCCTGGCACATTTTCATTTTCTTGTGCTCGAGAAGCCCATCGAGCGATATCAATATCATGGATAATAATTCCTCTTTCAACTGCTTCATTGAAATGATTTAAGACGTATTGAGAAATTCTTTTTAATTTGTCATATCTACTACCACCTTCATTGATTTGGTCTTCCCATCGTCGTAATTGCCGTATCGATGTAACTTTTTAAAACTTTTGTCTAACTCCTTTAAGTGATCTTGGTCTTGTTTTACCGCTTTTCCAGTATTCCACAGCTTCCCTCTTATAGTCATATGATATCGTTTGTTCAATAGAACTACAGATAACTTCTTCTGGGAGATATACTTCATTTTGTTCTGCCTCTAATAAATCAATTTTTTCCGCTTCTGGAATCCCGTATTCGTCATAAAAATCTAACGTTTCTTCTTCTTCTATTTCATATTCTTATTCGTCTTTTATTTCCCGCAGCATATGTTCAATTTTTTCATTCACTTGTCTTTCTTGCGAAGTTATGGGACTTTGGGGAACGTTGAAACCCATGAAAGTTATAGAAAGTAAGAATACTACATTGTATGGATTAAACTGCATCATTCTAAAAAAATATTAAAATTAAATATAAAACTCTAATTATGTATAAAAATAATAAATTTAATATATATAAATCATAGACTTCATAAATAATGCAATTGTCTTTAGTGTTAATTATATCGCCTCTTTATTTCTTGAAAAAATATATTATTGAATAAAAAATAAATAAAATTTTTATTTAAACGGAATAATTGACAATTCAGTACTTATTTCGTCCCATTTCATCGTATATTAATTATGTTACATTAATAATTTCACGAACTTTTATAATTACAATAATCAAAGTTAATCAAAGATTGACAAGAGTAAGAAAGTAATAAAAGTTAATAACAAATACTTGTTCAAATGACAATACACAACATACACTTTTTAGATTACTAATTTACGAGATGGAAAGACGGACGTTTATAACGACAGACGTCTGTTACGGACGCTTATATCTGATTATAACTTTGCACACGACACGAGTGAATTCTATTCCTAGATGCCTGGATGAAGTTATACAACGCAAAATATTATGCGTGCGAAGTCCGAACCGTTTTCCTTGACCTATTGATTTCCTTGATGCGCTTTGATCTGATTGTGCATATTGCATATTGCGGATGGAAATCAATCACATTATATCATTAGACTTAATTTTTTTGTTATATTTTTATGTTATATAAGAAGATATTGTACAAGAGGCAGTTGTTAAATGTGGCGCAACTAAAAATAAATAATGCAATACTATTTCGAGAATATCATCTCGTTTTTTGAAAAATTGAATCGCGGAACCCATACATTAATATATACGGATGGATTTGGCTCTCAATAATCTATAATTTTTGTTCTTACAAAATTTTTTAATTTTGCAAAATAAGAAGTAGGGCTGGGGTAAATAAAAAATTTAACATTTTTGAAAAATGTAAGTACACAGTTGTAAAGAGTATAAAATACTGTAAAACTTTTGTATAAAACATTTTTTCATATTCCTCATATTTTCCAAGATATTCGTAAAAAACGAAAAAAACAATTATCTTCGAGGGGTTGTTTCAACCCCTAAACGTCGAGATACGCCGCTAAAAAAATATTTTTTCTAATATTTTTTGATGCTCTACAACATATCCAAAGCTCGTTGAAATCGGTGAGGGACACCTGCGACCGTTCCCTTGTGAGACATGCATGACTTAATCTTGAAACAAGCATATGACTACTGGCAGGATCAACCACAGAGCTTCGTGCGTTCGGTCGGTCGGTGTCGAGTGACATGCGTCCGTCGTCCGTATGGACAAGCGAGCATCTCTGGCTTCGCTCTCGCTGCTCGCACACGAGGAAACAGCATTCCCCGCGGGATCGCGGAGGAGCTTTGTGTCGTTCTTGTCGCCGGCATGCAAGCCGGTCGACGACACTCCGTAATACAGACTCGAGAGAGTCGCAATGTATAAAGATCACATATATTAGTTCTCATTCTCCCATAGTAGCGGCGTGGAGCTGCTCAGCTCTGACGCTAGATCGACGACGCGATGCTGAGACGTTGAGGAATAAGTCACCAATGCGTTTAAAAGCACGGTTGAAAAATTCGCTACGACGTACAAGTAAGCGTTAAGAGAGACCGCCAGAGATCTCACCTTCCGGCACTCGTGTTCGTGGAGTTGAGCGTTCGGTAAGCGCGACGATGCATCCGCTCACGTTCGTCTACGAACGAGGGAAGCACGCGCGGCCAACACTTGTGTGCCCGCCACATATGAGCCAGTCTCGGTCTTCCGACACCGATTCGTGGCAATGCTTGGTTTGCAAATCGAAAAGACTTTGTAATTAACCAGACGGTGCGAACGACTGGCGAACGCAAGCGAGAGACCAGCGGCTGCTCCGAAGAATCGACACAAATACTCTCGTCCACCGAGAGTGTGCCGCATCTGTATAACGTATCGCAGAAGATACCGAGAGTACCCTTCGCACGAAGAGCCGATCCACAGTGTGCTTCGAGTTTTCTGCTATCTCAGCAGAAAAGCAGTTTTTTACAGAAACTCACGATGCAGCGTACGAAACGCGACAAACGCGCTCGCAAGACCGCAGCGTCTCTCTCGTAACGCACGGCTCGCCGAACGCACTGCAACCCTCTTCTCATAGTAACGCAACTGGTCGGACGAACGGTCGGCCGTCGGCGACGCACGGTCCTATGGACGGCCGCTTACATCGGACGAAAGCGAAGAAACATCGAGACCATCGGAAGTCCAGAGTTGTTATTCGGCAAACATTTGCAGCGCGCCAGCAGCGGTTGTGAGGATAATTGCCGGCGCGAACCCCGAAGCGACGAGCTTATTCCTGTGTGCTCAGCGCTCGGCTAACTTCGGACAGTAGACGAGAGCGGCTAAATAATGTTCTCTCTCTTTCTCTCGCACTACTGTTCGTTAAGCTAGTGGTAAGCGACGAAAAAATTAAAAGAGTCCCGGCCGGATTTGAACTCGGGATCCCTCGTTTCGACACGTAGCATTCTCACTGCTTGGCCAAACAAGCTCCACTTGTTACGTCATTATTCCGTTCGCTTATCTCGACTTGGCCTTAAATATCCTACATAGCAAACGCCGCTGGTGGACTTGGATTTCGATGCGAAAACAACACACCGCGGTTAGACTTCGAAAATTCTCGCCCCGACCGCGCCGGAGGTAACGACGACATCGCGACTCTTTATTACAACTACTCTAATTAACGGTGCGTCTTACTTCGCCCCTTGTTTAATTTACGTCTCGCGTCGTCCGAATATCGGCTCTCGAGTATACGATCGAACGGTCGTGCGTTAATCTAAGTTTGTTTCGTCGTCGCGCTCAGCGGCCAAGTCCCTGTGGGCTCGATGTTTTGCCGTTTTCGCCCGAAGTAAGCGACCGTGCATAGGACCGTGCGTCGCCGACGGCCGACCGTTCGTCCGACCAGTTGCGTTACTATGAGAAGAGGGTTGCAGTGCGTTCGGCGAGCCGTGCGTTACGAGAGAGACGCTGCGGTCTTGCGAGCGCGTTTGTCGCGTTTCGTACGCTGCATCGTGAGTTTCTGTAAAAAACTGCTTTTCTGCTGAGATAGCAGAAAACTCGAAGCACACTGTGGATCGGCTCTTCGTGCGAAGGGTACTCTCGGTATCTTCTGCGATACGTTATACAGATGCGGCACACTCTCGGTGGACGAGAGTATTTGTGTCGATTCTTCGGAGCAGCCGCTGGTCTCTCGCTTGCGTTCGCCAGTCGTTCGCACCGTCTGGTTAATTACAAAGTCTTTTCGATTTGCAAACCAAGCATTGCCACGAATCGGTGTCGGAAGACCGAGACTGGCTCATATGTGGCGGGCACACAAGTGTTGGCCGCGCGTGCTTCCCTCGTTCGTAGACAAACGTGAGCGGATGCATCGTCGCGCTTACCGAACGCTCAACTCCACGAACACGAGTGCCGGAAGGTGAGATCTCTGGCGGTCTCTCTTACCGCTTACTTGTACGTCGTAGCGAATTTTTCAACCGTGCTTTTAAACGCATTGGTGACTTATTCCTCAACGTCTCAGCATCGCATCGTCGATCGTGCATCCTCGACATATCCAAAGTCTGTTTGTATGAATTAGTAGCAATATAAGGCGGGTTCTAATCCGGGAGCTCCGAGGGGGTAGCGGGTCGCGGGGGGCTCCCGCGGCGCGGGGTCGCCAAGCTCGGAGGACGCGGGGTCTGCGGAGAGAGGGGGACGCGGAATCAGCTGATGACGCGTGCGGGAGTGCGAGGGAGAAGCCCTACGATCGCGAAACGTGGGGAGGGGGCGTCGCTCGCGTTATCATCTTCGCTCGCGTCCCCATCTTCGTTCGCTCGCGTTCGCGTTCTCTCTCGCGCTCCCGCTCGCGTCCCCATCTTCGTTCTCTCTCTCGCATCATCATCATCATCATCATCGCTCGCGTTCTCTTTCTCGCGCTTCCGCTCACGTCACCATCTTGGCTCACGCTTCCCCCTCGCGCGCTCGTTGGTATTTATCAATCGATTTTTTATTATTATAATAAGAGCTAATGGTTCTAAATTATGAACTATCTCGAAAAAGGCCATTTCACAACATAAAAAGGCATCTTAGCATTTTTTTATCTCTTACAGGGGCTAAACTGCTAGAGAAAGATAACGCATTCTATTTTTAATGAAATATTAAGACAAACGTGAAACAAAATTAAGAAACGTAAATGTTATATGTGTAATGGGGAGGGAGGAATAAAAAAATCGACGATATATATATATATTTATAGATAATATACGTTTATTTTTTATGTGCGTGCCACCAATTGAACAGCTTGAATACATTTTGCATGGCACAATTGGATACATGTTTATGGCAACGTAAAGTATGTGTAGCATCCATCTTTTTCAGCGATTCCACGTCTTCGTAGTGCTCGTCAAAGCTCTCGATGTAGACATCATCTCTCGCATCGTCCAGGAGCAAATCACGCAGCCATTCTCGTTTCTCGAGTCCCTTTACGTATACGATGGGTGAGTTTTCACTCTCCGTCATATCCCGCAACGCCTTTGTAATCATGTCTCTAGCCGTGAAGTACGGAATCGTTCCGTGATCATCGCGCCAATGTAATCCATGATGTTTCACCTCCAACCAGGATACGTGTTTTCTATCCGCTTTGCTGAGAAAATGCCATGGCTCGGAGCTTCCAAATATATAATGAGTGAGAATAAATCCCTCTCTGAGAGCGGCAAATTCCTTCACGACGAAAGAGTTTCTGCCGACGACGAAACCTTGCAGATCCACGAACGTTGGCGTTGACATGGTTGCAGACATGACTAATTTATGTCAAGGAGCGGACTGCGGGAGGATCGTGGAAAGTTGTACTTTTTATATCGCTCCCCTTCTCCAACATTGCATGATTTTCGGTCTACAGATGATTCAACGTGGTTTGAATTATCAATCACATCTTCGTTGACGACTGGATCTGCCCCGATGCGAATTAGAGGCCCATCAATTACGTCTCTTCCGGGATGAAAAATTGGATGATATATTTTGCCGACGGTGGAACCATGTAGATCCACGACGTAACCTTTCATTAGAGGCCATTCAATTATGCGTTCCCCGCAATGAAAAATTGGATAGTATATTTTGCCGACGATGGAACCTCGTAGATCCACGACGTAACCTTTCAGATCCACGTACGTTGGCGTGGACATGGTTGACGCTGGTGCGGACATGTCGAGAAGTGGACTGCACGAGAGGCTCATGATACATGAATCTTATATTGGAATATTGCTAACATTGCAATTTACATAATCTTGCGCACTACATTGGACAATGGGCTGTATTCGATGACGCGATCGTGCAAGATGAGACAGTAGGCAGTAGTATTTGCTGGTACATTCTCTTTGCAATCAAATTCTATGCGCACATCTACAGTGGCACTCTTGATAGACTCGTTCTGTCGCGCGCAATCGATGACTACAAAAGGCCCATTCGCTAAAAATGTGCTTACGTTGCAAAGCGTTTCATAGCAGTCGTATCCATAATAAGCTTTACGAAAACGCGCATACATGTCAAAAAGTATAGCGTATCTATTTTTGTTAAAGTCTAAATTCAGGTCGTCATATGGATAAAATTCAGAATTTAGATAAAGTTTCACATTGGTCAAATTACAATCATCGAATATGCTCGCATCTTGAGACATGATATTCTTTCGACCAGTCTGCAGAGCAAAGATAACGTATCGCGGTTTCTCCAACTGAGTCGCAGTTTTGATAGCCCACGAATGCTTGGTCGTGCTCTGCAATAGGGGATACTCGTACAGTTCCCATGATCGGAAACTCATACTCAGATATCGTCCGCTTTCCAAAGCTCGTAACAGGGATAGTTTATTGACCTCATTCAACATAACATGAGGCATTCGCCACTGTACTTTGAATAGTTCGATTTCTGGTTCCGTCTTCGAATCACCATTGATGCAATTGTTGTCGTTGCGCGCTCGTATCAAAATCAATTCATGGCGGGCGTTAACAACCACATGTTTGTAATCCTCGCAAAAGCCCAAAAGCATATTGAACGGTACGCAAAAATTAAAGTATCCTTCCGGTATGGTAGATGTAGTGTCCCATCCGGCATTCCGCAAGATCAGCGCTTTGTCATACGATAGCGATACATAGTTTTTGATAGTGCTGGTTATTCTAGCGTTTCTGATGCGGTCAATCTCCACGCCGTTGAGTTCGTATCGAATTTCGTCAAACATGAATGCCACGCAATTATTTGCAAGAAAAATCTCCGCATCATCCTTCTTCTCGGCATCATTGTTCTTCTTTTTCTTCAATTTTCCTTCGATGTAGAGTAAGCTTTCACACGGCAACGTATACAAATCCTGCTGTTGTATGGGTATTCTTATCTCATCGCTATGTCCAAACGTCGTATTGGCATATGGATTGTATGTATGAGTTTCAATTTTGACAATGCTATTGTCAAAGATCGGCTCGCGTCCAATATTCAAGATATCAGCCATTTCGTACAATGAAACCTAATGATCTCAAAAATTCAATGTTCGACGCAGTGAGTTTCTTTTTATTGGGCGATGAGATTTGTCTTCCTTTGATAAAACTTTTCACCTGTTCCACTTCGTTCAACACTAGCATTTCCCGTTATCGCTGTCTCCTCCGCACATGTAATCTGACGGTGATCTCTTCTCCGCGAAAATCGAGCAGTTGGCCGTCCTGATCCACGATACGAATCGTCAGATCCGTAATGCTCCGTACGATGATCGGGAGATAAATGATCTGCGCGGGTATTTCCGATATCTTATATCCTGGTGGAACGCTTGGTGAAAACTCGTGTATCGTATGCACGCACTTGTCGTTACTATATGCACCTGCGGTCACATTGCACTCTATGCGAATAATGTTTACGTTAATGATATTTATTGATACATCCGATTCATGCCACTGTCGCGGCTCTAGCACACGATTCGTCGAAAATCCCAACAGCGATCCAATATTGTTAGGTTTTGTAAAATTTATTCTGTGAGCACACTTGATTTCACTTTTCATCGTATTGTTGTTAGCTCGAATCGTCAGTGGGTACTCGTCATCATCTTCCCCGATGTCTTTTTTTCTCACATCTTTGGAACGAGATTGTAAAAGCATGCGTTTCAAATACGTGTCAATGTCACGCAATTCGTATGATCCTTCGGGAATGACAATCTCCTTGTCATCGCCAAAGTAGAATTTATTGTTCGATGAATTTACATTGGGGACCGTGTAATAGGTTTCAAAGTCCGTCAGGCCGAGTTCGTAATCTTCATTGCTCAAATCCACAGCAGGAAAGTAGCTTACCGAGAGAATGCTACTCTTACCGGTGAGTGTAAACGTCAGTGACATGTTTGATACTGCGAGTTCAAATGACGCATTAGTCTTTAAACTGATCATCTGCCTTTTGGAGAAACTGTAAACAAAGTTGTCCACAATTGCTCTGATCGTAACGCTGATAAGGCATGCGATTGTACTCGATTCGTGTCACATCGTTTATTAGATATCGCACCAATTCACTCGGCGGTCGAAGATTACCAAAACTATCGAAATATATGACGCGATCTCCTCTTTTCGCATACGCCACCCAGTGAGTACCCGGCCCCTCGGCATTGTCCAAATTTACGATACCGCTCTCGTTTCGACGCACTCCTCCCGTTGGTAGGCTAGTACGCATAAATATACCTCTAAAATATGGAATGCGCATACGTTTTGCGAGTTGTTGTAATTGTACGTCGGTAGTTGCACCCTTTGGGATTTTTATCGTCTCTTTGACGTTTTTTTTTTCTTCTCATCGACATTCCACGTCCACGTTTGTACGGAGCGAGATAAATTCCATGACCTTCCATGGCACGATTATGACGTTTCAGTTCTTCCAGCTGACGCTGCGCAACCTTGTTATCATTCACAGCCTTTGCGACTCCCGCCGCTCCACCGACCAATGAACCGATAACTCCCAGTAACGGCAGGATCGGCAGGATACCACCACGTTTCGCTACCGAAAGTATTCGTTTCCTCGTTGTTTTTTTTTTCTTTGTTTTCAGACCCATACCGAATTTTGTTTTGGCCTTCATAGCCGCCCAAACGGCTGTAGCAGCAGCTCTTTCCCCGAAAGTTGAATCCCTCGCGGTAATACGTTTTCGCGCTTTCGCGGCGAGTATATTGTCAGCAATGTGTCGTTCTGCGATATCGTTGTTATGCGAATAGGCTATATCGTGTTCGCGACACGCTGCATCCAGCGGGTTAATACCTTGATCACCTTTCGCCAAACGTTTTTCCAAATGAGTTCCCGGACCACAAAACTGATAACCGGGAATATGTAATTCAATCGGAAGTGCGTTTATCGCACGATTTAACAAGCCTCTTCCAATCTTCGTTGACATTCGCTGCAATCTTTTTTCAATGGCGGTGGACCGTCGATATGCGTTCGAAGGCACGGTAGATTATAATGCTCCAGGCAACGACGGTACTGCTGAACTTCTGAATCTGTCTTGATATGGTCGGGAAGTCTATCCCACACATAATCTATACAATTATAAAACTTTTGCACAAGAATAATCTTTGGTACATACTTCAACTGCTCGACAGTTAAATCGTATATATCACGGTTATCCAACAGAAGCAGAAACATTTCTGAGCCTTTCGGTGGAATGCTCTGCTATAAATAGGTTTAGCTCTCTCGATACCGTTTCATTTTTTTCGGAGATAACATGCGGTTCGTGCGACAATCGCCGCCAATCGCGGTGACTAATTTCGATGAAAGGTTAGTGTCTGAGAAAGAGATACGCAAACATGGAAACATGCTACCAATTTCTATACGCGGTATTATTTGCGGTCCGTCAAATTGTGGCAAGACAAATGTGGTGATTAGCCTGCTGGAAAGTCCGCACGGTGTACGCTTTGAGAACGTGTACGTGTATTCGAAATCTTTGCAGCAACCGAAATATCAATACCTGGAAAATATATTGACGTCGATAGAAGAAATTGGTTACTTTACATTTTCGAATAACAGTGACGTCATTTCGCCGAGCGATGCACGTTCAAACTCGATCTTTATTTTCGATGACGTGGCATGCGACAAGCAGGATACGATAAGAGAGTACTTTGCAATGGGCAGACACGCAGACGTCGATTGCTTCTATCTTTGTCAGACGTATGCAAAGATACCAAAGCATCTTATACGCGACAACGCGAATCTATTGATTCTGTTCAAACAGGATGGTACCAACCTAAAACACATATACACCGATCATGTAAACACTGACATGTCATATGAAGATTTTTGTAAATTGTGTCATATCTGTTGGCAGCAGAAGTATGGATTTGTAGTGATAGACAAGGATAGCGCGATTTCGAATGGTCGTTACAGGAAAGGATTTAACGACTTTGTGATATCATAATGCAATCAGTTGTCGTCGATACGTCAATTAGACAATATGGATAGCAGCAAGGAGATTAGAGATCGCGAGAAGTTGGCAAAACAGATTGCGAAAACGAGTGATTCGATTCGCAAAAAATATCGCGCGTTGAAAACTGGTAAGATGGAGGAAGATATGGCATTGGAGAGACACTTTAAACCCGTTGTCGAACCTCTAAAGCAAATTGTCGAAAATACGGTTGGCGAAGAATCTAATTTCATCAAGAATGAAACATTATCTTCGAGAGAGAAAGAGTATGCGGAACCTAAACTTAAACGAAAACAATCAAACGCATCGTTTGAAACATTATCCTCGGGAGAAGAAGAGGAAGACGTGAAACCAAATCTTAAACGAAAACGATCAAGCACTTCGTTTAGCAATTCTCTCATGGCTTCAACACCAATAAAAACAATATTGAAACGTTCGAGCACCGTTCCAGCTACTTTAAATGAAACAACCAAAATTTTACAGCCGCGCGAATCATCGTACGAACACCCGCACGCACTCTCCGTCGAAGAAGTTTTTGAAATCGCTAACGAACCTCTTGCGACGTCTGTTCGCGACCTGTTGCACACGTCCGAGGGGCAAAAAATTTTAGAAACAAACTACGGTCCGTTGGGAGTAAAGTATTTAGGAGCTGTCTTAAGCGGTGAAAAAACGGTCAATATAGATAAAGTTTATGGAGTTTACTTCAACAGCGGCAGAACGATGATTGGTAACAAACGTGTCGACTTGAGCAAGAACGATGATATATTCATAGATGGAAAAAGGTATCCAGGTACACGAGGTCTTTACGAATTGATTTTCAAAAAATATCCGGAGGAAAATAGTTACACGGATACTGATAAACGTAACTACAAAAGTATACTCTTGGCAACAAACGCACATAGGCGTGATCACAACGTGCATAATCCTATAAAGAGTAACAAAGGATACAAGTATAAAAATATAATTGCACCCTTGCTAGTAGGTGTTGGAGAAGGTATGCCATGTGCCATGACATTAAACAACAACAAGATTGATTACGTTCATTGGGATGATCCCAACGAGCTTGTAGATCGTTTTCGATTGCTCGAGGCCTCACGTCAAGCGGGTCACAATGCTCACGATAACGAAATCATGTCGATCATCGAGGAACTCCGCGAGGCTGGACTTATTATAAATTAAACTGCGCGTGAGTGATTCAGCCAATCGATATCGAAATGCCGATCAGCAAGTTTGGAATATCGCTCGGAAGAAGCGGAACAAATCCGTACTATCAATATAGTGGATTAATCAGAAACTACGTTCGCGATAACTCTCTTTGTGTGGTTGCCGCAGATTTTGACGCAAAGTCACGCAAGATTCGACGTGTAGTACCGCCTGTGGATGATGGCGATGCTGTCAACAAACGGTACGTTCAACAGAACATACAAATTTTGAAAGATCGGCAGGATGAAATGGAGAGGATGATATTAACGTACCAAAATAGCGTACAGATTATGATAAACGACCTTCACGAAATGATTCAGCATATGGCTCAGCGCACTGAGTAAAATCTCTCACGTTACGTGAACGTGACACCGCTGCGTTCTCGGTCGACGAACGCGCGTTCCCGTTCCGTTCCCGATCGATTTCCGTTCAGTTCCCGTTCGACATACGTTACACGAACGTGCGTTTCCGTTCAACGAACGTGCGTTCCCGTTGCGTTCCCGATCGATTTCCGTTCAGTTCCCTTTCGACATATGTTACACGAACGTGCGTTCCCGTTCGACGAACGTGTGTTCCCGTTGCGTTCCCGTTGCGTTCCCATTCCATTAATGTCATAAATTCATTCGCTCATGGCTGAGAAGAAAACCTCTGAGAAGCGACAGTTGGTGAAGGAACTGCACGCTCCAGCGAGAAGAAATTTTCCACGAAGGCGTGTCATAGTGCGTGGATACGACGACCTGTGGCAAGCTAATGTTGTCGAGATGCGTCCTTACACGCGATTCAACAGAGGCAATCACTACATACTTACTGTTATCGATGTGCTGAGCAAGCATGCATGGGCTCTGCCGCTCAAGGCCAAGAGCGGATGTGAAGTTGCTGCGGCAATCGCAAAGATAATTCGAATCGATGGACGATGTCCGAAAAATTTACAAACCGACATGGGAAAGGAATTTTACAATGCGAACGTGCGAAAACTCTTGAAAAAACATAATATTAACCATTATTCTACCTATTCCGTGATGAAGGCATCGGTCGTCGAACGATTCAATCGCACGCTAAAGAATGAAATGTGGAAACTGTTTACGCTCAACGGAAACTATAGATGGATCGACGCGCTGCCGCGTCTCGTATCAGATTACAACGCGCGAAAGCATCGAACTATCGGCATGCGACCCGTCGATGTTACGCCCACGATCGCTGATAAACTCTTAACAACGGTGTACAGCGCGATAAAGATTGCTACACCTGCACGATTCAGATTGGGTGACCCCGTACGCGTGAGTAAATACAAGACAGTCTTTGAAAAAGGTTATACACCAAATTGGTCGACGGAGGTATTTAAAATCGTCAAAGTGCAAAAAACTAATCTCGTAACGTATATACTGGAGGATTCCAGTGGAAAACCCATCGCTGGAGGATTCTATGAACATGAGCTGCATCGCGTAGCTAATCCCGATGTGTATCTCGTTGAGAAAGTATTACGGAAAAGAGGAAATGAGGTTTATGTGAAATGGTTGGGACTCGATAAATCACACAATTCGTGGATACGTAAAGACAATGTTTTGTAAACATACATTTTATTATGTGTCTGTTGATTGCATGTCATACAAATAAAATTAATTTATAAAAATATTTACAATGGTATCTTATAATGTCCCCATGGCAGCGTTTCAGTAGAATCGGGTACAATGTATCGCTTATCATCGTACGGACTCAGAGCGATTTTCTTTTCGGCTATGGTATACACCTCGTGCAGCCTTGATCTTATACAAGTCTGTTGTCGCGTCATTTCAATCTCATCGTTGAGACACCGCGTGTAATCGTCAAACGTTATCGTTCGCGCTACCACGTTACTCTTTACACCCTTCACCTTTTTAGTGTCCCTCTTACCGTCTACCCTCAACGCATACATCTTCGCTCTGAGCCCAACAAATTCAGTCATTATTGCACCATTATTTTCATCCTTCATCAAGCCCGGAACCTTTTTATTAACAAGCGGAATATTGTACATGTTATCGACAGGATAATCGCTCGTGTCGAATCTGTTAATATCACGTTTCATCGTTTCATACACATCCTCGCACTCAATGTGATATATAAGACTATCGGTGTCAGTGTACATTACTTTACATTTGTCGTGAAATAACGGTAGCATATACTCATGATGAAATTCGTACAAACACGTCTTGGATATATCGAGAATACACATACCCACATAAATCGGTTTGTTAAATATCACCTCGAGTTTACGCATTTCGATAGCAACCAGATTTTCTGAAAAGACGCTTCGACTGTGAAAGTTTGGTCTCGCAATCATTGCTTCCGCACCGTATCTGCCTTCCCATTGTGTTATAAGTCGCACGTCAACATGATTACGCACGTTCTCCATGGTTTTACCAAATACCGCGTTATTCATCAATTTGTACAAATTTTTCTCGAAATCATTCTTGGCGAGCGCTCTAAATTTCGTATTCAGTTCAATATAACCGCGGAGCCATGGAGACTGTGAGAATTGCAATATGCGATGAGTCTTTGTGACGCGAAGGCCGTGACGAATACATTGCTGTAGGTTACCATAATGTATGACGTAACGGTTCTTGTTGTATAACGTTGCGAGTAGCTTATCTTGCCGCTTACCGGGCGGCTTATCACGTGTCGGGCAGAAAGGTAGGTCAGTGTGCGCATCGTGAAGATGATGCGGGTACTCCAAGTCGACCTCGAGAATGTAGCCTACAGGCGAGTCTAGCGCTACGGAGGTCACATCGAAATCATTGTCAACCCATTGAAAATTAGCGTAAGGCAATGGCTGGCACATTGCCCAACCATACAAGTTGTTTACATCAAAATACATCATATACGATGATGGTTTCGATGAATCGTACAATGCATGTACTTGTTATTGGCTTGCGCATATCTGCTGGAGCATTGACTCAGACCACCGCGTATACCACGTTCGATAAACATGACCATATCAATGTCCGTGAGCAATTCGAATTTTATACACGTATGCTTCAACATGGCATCCCACGTAAAACCGGGTAGAGTGTAATAATACGCGGGATCGAGACCGTAACTCTCGACGCATTTGTCGCGGAAATTTTCAAAAATGTCGGCTAATAGCAAGACATCCGTTTTTAGATACAAATCGCTGTACTCGCCGAGCGTTCGAATGGAGAACCGCTGCCAGACGTTGACCGCGTGCGCGTAATCGCTCTCGGATACGGTGTCGTTTGTCAAGGAACTGTAAAATGATTCGCGCGGTGGTAAACATAGGTCCTCCAATTTTTCGACACAGTCAACGTACTCGTACGGAAAGACACCTTTTCGCGTCAGTAAATCGAAATTTTCTGTAGAAAGTTTACAAAATTCCTGTCGTAAGATTTGAAGTTTATCTTTAGTGAGAAAAGATGTCAATTTGTCGAGACTGGTATTGAGAAATTTAAAGGAATCGATGAACCGTAATTTCATATAAGATTTCTGATCATTTACGTTGACAGTGACATTTTTTGTAAACGAGATATATTTTTCCTTTGTTATAGGAAGCAATTCTACGGTTCCTTCATACGCTGTAGCTATTTCCATGATGATAAAATGCGAATCGTAACCGGATAAATTGTGAAAGACCACAGGAATAAAATGCGAATCTTTGTAATTTAAATTGCAATTTGAATGCGCAGGACCTCTATACCGCCCAGTCAAATGGCAATGATCGCGTACCCGAGTATCGTCCAACGCGAACGGTTTTTCACATATGTGACAATTCTGGGCGCTATTAAATCTTTTCCATTCGTCCCGTGTTAAATCTGTCATGGGTATATTAGTGGATAAAATAGACTTTACGCTATGCGCCAAACTTTTCAGTTCCTTGGCAAACCATGCAATGCAGTCCTTATCGCGACGAAACTGATACATCGATAACGAGTCATCGTAGGAACAACGCACATAATATCCTATGCTAAATACTTCGTGACGCTGGTACGCGTATGTGGATGTTATCGAATCCTTATCCATCTTCTCCAGTGTACACTCCAGATCAGCGTAAACGACAAACGGTACTCGTTCCTTCCTGGGATAATTTTGGAATGTCAGCCACTTGTAGTCTTCGCTCGGTAATCGGATCGCACAGTCATTTATCTGCTGGCAGTCGATACTGTGAGCCTCTAATTTTTCACTGGAACTGAAGTAGTGCAAGCATCTGAAAAAAAATAATTTTTATGATAATCATTCATAAGCATAAATTGTTGCGCAATTTCATTATAAAAAAAATTTATACATACCGATCGCAAAAGTATTTTTTGTTCTTCTTCTTGCTCAATTGCGAGCTCACGAGACGGGACATATTTTTAATCCACATGAAATGCCCTATGTCGTTGTCATCTTGCATGTATAACAAATTGACATGCTTTTCCCTCTTCCGGGCGGTAAGTTGTATCGGCAGGATTTCCATATTTTCAATGCAATATACATTGATTGAGATATCGTTTGAAGATTCAAACTTTTTAATCTGATTAAGTGTCACAGGAAACTCAATATTTTGTACATTTAGTACCGTCGTGTAGTGTGGATACGACGATTCTCGTTCTGCGTGTCTTTCAACCGGATGCAGAGGCAGCCACCACAGACCATGCAAAACATGCATTGTCCATAAATTGAATATTGATAATCGCTCTCTTAATTTTGATCTCCTGCGGTAACTCGATGTAACATCCCGCGTGCAGTGGATTATATTTGTTTACGTTGATGATCAAATTGAGTATACGCGACAACGCCCACCCGCTGTCGCGTTCCTGAAACTCTTCGAGGGATGTAAGGGTAGGCTCGATGACACGTTGCTCATACCACTTGTGCAAATCTGACGTACGAAAAAGTTCGCAGTTTCGTGTGTTGATACTTTTGTTCGCACGTTTTTCACCCGTTACAAATTCGCCGTTGAATACGGTGTTTACTTTTACGCTGTTGCGTCTTCTTAGAGCGTCTTGCACTTGCTCGAGCACTACATTACAAGCGTCTTCCAAAAATTGTCGCGGCTCGATATAGTTTGTGTTAATCACCACACCGGTCAAAATACGATTATCGAACGCGGTATCGATCTCTCGCCAAACGAGTCTCTCCACGCCACAGCCCGCATAGCCGTCGCCGATATGTATAAAACGTCTTTCCAATAGAGTCTTTGCACTCACAAGTCGCGCGATGCTCGACACCACAGATTGTCTATGTCCGATCGAGAGCCGCGGACGCTTGATTCGGCTACGCTCTTCGAGTCGTTGCACGCATTCATCGCATCGCTTCACCGTCAAGGCCGTAGCCAAGGGGGGGTCCGAGAGGGTCCGGACCCCCCCCGAAATATTCAAAAAAAATTTTCTACAATACACATACCCACGTACATCCTTTAAAAATGATTTCTTTCACGGATCTTAAACAATAGTCTACTACTTACAAAGATTTCAGCCCGATATCTTATAAATTTATCATCTTTTTAGTTTAATTTCAGCATATTTTTGTTAAAAAATTTTAAATTACGTAACTTTTAAACCGCTTCACATATTTACGGAAAATTCTGCCACTAATAATTTCTATAACAATTTACTTCTATTAAAAATTTGATGTATTAAATATTAAAATTTGATACATTTTTAGTCCATCCATTTTTTATTTAATATAACATTTTTTAAGAAAATTTTTAAAATTAAAACCAATTAACAATTTATTAATAATATTAGTAAAAAAACCGCTTAACGGATTTGCGTTTAGAATTGGTCACAAATCGTAATAATAGTTTACTTCCGATCAAAATTTGAGTTGATTATACCTAAAATTGAAAACTCATGTAAATATTGTTTCAAGTATATAATTGAATTTTAATTTGTAGTACTTAGATTAATGTACGGGTGCAGAAAAAACTTACAATATATTTATTTTAAAATTCAGTAAAAAATTTCTAACAATTTAAAAATAATAAGATAAATCCCCATTATGTTGCTACTAAAAGCATTTATTTATTATCCGTTTCTTATCTTGCATTACAACAGCTTAAAAATATTGACGGTGACATAATTACATGTTTCCCGTGAAATTTAAAAAAATGTGTAATATTTGTCGATTGTAACTTATTTTATACAAGCGCGTTCATACTAGTCGCGTATGCGCGAAGCAACATGTTTGAAAAACAAAAGAATATCTGAATATATATCACATGTCAAAACCGCAAGCGGTCTCAATACAATCTGTCTAAAAGGTATAAGAAGGAGTTCGTTTTCACATCCAAGCAATTAAGCAAATATAATATTCAAAAGAAAAGAAGTGATCAATAAGTAATTCAAAATAAGTTTCTTTCGCTTCGCTGATAAAGAGTGCGCACGAGAGAGAATTGACGATTTGTTTTGGACGGGAGTACGATCTAACCTACATGGGTGAAAGTAAGTATCTGCTAATTTATTTCTCTTTATATTTTACATCGACATAGAGCATAGACTGCGCCATCCATGTGTAAAAATGGTCGACAAAATGAGTGAGATAGGATACGAAGACGATCAATCTCTATCACTTTCTATTCAACGTAATCACGTATGTTAGAAAAAGAGAGAGATTGGCCGTCTTCGCATCTTATCTCAATTTTGTTGATTACACTATGTACGTATGAATAACGCAGTCCATGCTCTATGTCGATGATATTTTATATCCGTTATATTGTTCAAATTATTTTACATCTTAATTTTTTGCCTAATTACCTTGAAATTTAGTTTAACGAATACGATAACAAGCCGCCAAAATATTGTTAAAAAAACATATCTCTTCTTATTTATTATATTATTTATACTATTTATAACAATATATATTTATTATATTATTTATATTATATTATTTATAGCAATATAAATATATATAATAAATAGTAATTATTAATCTTATGGGCACTTTCCAATCATTTTTCGTTTGCTGGGATTCCGCATTTGTTACACACATAACTATTTCATTATTGCATCTTCAGAATCACCAATACAATTTCCTGTACTTTTTTATAGATCTTTATTAAAATGTCAAAACGGGGAAAAGAAAATACGTTATTCAATTATATGATAAAGAAACCAAAGTCTACCGATGAAAATCAGTCTTCACCTGTTCCTGTTCCTGTTCCTGTTCCCGACAATAACACTGAGAATGCTGATACTAGTTTCGGTACTAAGGAAGATATTCCACGAACTAACGCTTCAATCTTTCAAAATATTTTAGATTTGGGTATTTACATGCAATTAAAAAACAAAATTGATGATGATTTAAAGTGTAGATTACTAGATTCGCCTTGGCAACCGGACAAATCATTTAAGTTCCCAGTAAGCGATGGTAAAAAAAAACTCAAGTTTCAAGTAACGTGGTTTGATCGTTTCCCATGGCTGGTTTATACGACAAAAGGGCAACAAGGCGCCTTATGTAAATTTTGCGTATTATTCGCCCGAGATTGCGCAGGTAAAGGGTTTCATCAGCAGTTAAAGTCTTTAGTTACTCAGCCACTGAACAGATGGAAAGATGCCCTTTCTGATTTTAAACGTCATGGTGAAAGCCAGTATCATAAAGAATGCATGATATTGGCTGATAATTTTCTTCGAGTGTTTAAAAAATTGCAACCGGACATCATTAGTCAAATCGATACAGGACGCTTAACGCTAATAGCCGAAAATCGCACAAAACTTATTCCCATTATTGAAACTA
Source organism: Tetramorium bicarinatum (assembly GCA_928718305.1). Taxonomy (NCBI): domain Eukaryota; kingdom Metazoa; phylum Arthropoda; class Insecta; order Hymenoptera; family Formicidae; genus Tetramorium; species Tetramorium bicarinatum. The sequence goes on from OV788325.1 coordinate 90,933, forward strand.
TTAAATTGTGTGGCCGACAAGAATTGGCATTAAGAGGGACATGCGATTCAGGGCCGATTAAAATCAACGATCCTGAACCCGAAATAAATGATGGTAACTTTAGAGCTATTTTACGAATGCGAAACAACTGTGGTGATTTAAATCTAAGGAAGCACTCGGAAAGTATGATGTTGAACGCTACGTACCTAAGCCCGGATATACAAAATGAATTAATTGCAACTTGTGGTGAAATTATTCAAAATAAATTAGTTGATAAAATAAATTCTGCTAAATGTTTTTCGGTACTGGTTGATGAAACGACTGATATTTCACGACAACAACAAATGTCAATTTGTGTTAGATATACGGAGCCCAAAAATGATATATTTATATTGCACGAAGATTTCTTGAGTTTTGTTTCAGTTGAGAGTACTAAAGGAACATTTTTAGCTAATGCAATTCTTTTAGAATTAAAACGTTTAGGAGTTAACTGCGAATACTTAATCGGACAAGGATATGATGGTGCCGCCGCAATGAAAGGAAGTTTTAACGGTGTACAGGCAGTAATCCGTGAGATTCACCCGGAAGCTTTGTACGTTCATTGCAGCGCGCATTCGCTAAATTTGGCTTTGGCTCATTCTTGCCAAATACAATCTATTCGAAATACTATTGGCATTATAAAATCGATTGGAAACTTTCTAAAGTACTCAGCAAAACGTACCACTTGTTTAAAGAAAAACATAATGAAAAACTATCCTAAAACCAAATGGCAAACCCTTACGGCAATGTGCGAGACTCGTTGGGTTGAAAACCATGATGGGTTAATAAGATTTAAAGAAATTTTCAAAGCGATTGTTGATACGTTGGAAGATTTAAGCATGGATGCGGATTCTGAAACTTCATCAAAAGCGACTTCTTTTCTGCGATCGATTATTGACAGCGATTTTATTATAAGTTTGTGTTGTTTAGGTATGCTATTTTCATACACATTGTCACTTTGTAAAATCCTACAATCTCCCGAATGTGACTTAGTAGCTGCATTACAACATGTCGACAATATAATAAGGATTATTCAAGATATTCGCGAAAATGTCAGTTTAAAATTTGCAACGATTTTTAAAACCGCACTCGATTTACTCGAAAATATAAATTAAAAAATAAAAATTCCACGAATAGCATTACGACAACAGCATAGAGGAAACTATAATACGCAAGATCCGGAAACATATTTTAGAATTAGTATCATGATACCACTCTTGGATGACTTCACCGATCAGCTTCGCTCCAGATTCGAAAATCATAAATCAATACTATCTTCCCTCTATATTTTGATACCATCCGTGTGTTGTAAAAATGAGAGTGTGTTTCAAGTTGATAATTTCGAACTTTATGAAAGATTTTTGGAATATGACTCTCTACAAGCGGAATTCGACTTGTGGAAGACAAAGTGGCTGAAAAAGTCAGACACAGATCGACCAACGTGTGCTATCGAAGCTCTCGGAGAATGCAACCAGGATCTATTTCCAAACATTCATAAGCTATTAAAAATTTTATCGACATTACCTGTGTCGACAAGTACCCCGGAAAGGACGTTTTCTTCGTTAAAACGTCTAAAAACGTATTTAAGAAATTCCATGGGCCAAGAAAGGTTAACCGGATTGGCGTTAATGTCAATTCATCGTAGAATTGATATTAACACAGAAGATGTAATAGATTTGTTCGCCGCAAAGAAAGCTAGACGGTTAAATTTTATTTTATAGTTAATTATAATTGTTTACTATAATTGTAATTTTTCATGTAATAAATAGTTCAAAAATTTTTATTAATTTTTAATTTTTATTAATCACTCAAAGCAAACACGTATTGAGCGGTTGCGGCGTATATTCAAATGTCTAAGTTATTTAAAAATAAAAACCTGGAATGGGCTACACATACTCCTTAGTTCGCCGAGTTGATCCCGTTGGACCCCCCCCGAATTTTTTTTCTAGCTACGGTCTTGGCTTCACCCACGCGAAATATTCGCCTAAGGTAGCGACTCGCCTGGATTGCTCCAGCAGGTCGCGTTCGATTTGTTCCATGTCTTTTCTTATACTACTGTGTAACACTCTTCTATGAGACACTTGCACGTGATTCGTTTGCATGATTTACAATAACGTTCATCATCCTGAACGACATAATGCCCCTCCCTAAGATTGCGATAACTAAAACAAACACCTTTATAATTTCTTTGCAATTCCCACTCTTCATCGGAACTGTCGAGAGTCTGTGTTAAAACGTTCGAATCTTGCCGACGATTGAAATCTGAATAATGAAAATTGTCTATTACGATTAGCTCGACACACCTGCCGATACCTGCAGAAATCGTGATGTACACAACATGATAACGTTTAAGTATTTCATAGATTTTCTCCATGTATTTAAATTTCAATTTAATGTTCTCTCCTTTATAGTGCGGGACATAACAAATTTTAGTCAGCTCCCGTCTAAACACTTGTCGCTTCGCGGAATATGTCCAAAGCTCTTCACATGGAGGTCCACTTTCGATTTTGACTCTTTGTTTTACGAAATGGTTACTAGTTCCGCGTATGCCGAGTTCTCGATCGCGTAAAAATTGTACCGGCGAAATCTGTTTCACACGCGTTGATGTTTCTCTTCCTTTGAGAACGTCATAAAGGCATTTCAAATACCAACATTTATCTATATTATCCATACTTCTCACTGTTTCTAATGTGTGCAGAAAAGCCATTATATTCTCATTGTCTCTGACACTTTGAATGTTTTGTTATCATTCAGTTCACAATTGTTTGTAAATCATTTCGTGCAAATTGGGCATAGATTACACGACATTATTTGATACAATGGATTTCTACATTCCGAACAGCAATACCCATCGAGAAATACATATGAGTCTGTGTTATGCTTTCGAACAGCGCGAAGATGTGAGAATAAATCGGATAAATTTACGATGCACGATGAACAAAACTTTACACGATAGTCCGTGTAATAAAACTCTATAATACACATCTTTTTCAACGTATCTAAAGTATTAATTTCAGCTCGGTTTAAAAGTCGATATGTTTCTTCTTCAAGCTCATCCCTCATATCGCTGTTGTAACAAGAATCATCTGAAAGAATTGCATCCGAGTCTGACATTTCTTCTTCTATCACGTCATTGATGTCTATTTCAAAGTCATCTTCCTCGTTGTCTATTTCAAAATCATTTTCTTCATTGACTTCTACATCTATCACTTCATCTTCTTGAAGTGCGATGTCTATCTCCATGTCTCCGTTTGTCGCTCTGCATTTTGTGCAAGACTACTGATTGAGTGTATCTCAAATTTTTCTCCTTATATAACCTCCTAATGCTGCATCGTTTGGTACACGCAGCGTTTTTTTCACATATGTTGCATTTTTTTTTGACACGTGCATGATGATTTCATCGCGATTCTTCAAAATGCAATTGACTTATACATAATGAATTTTGCACGACAACAATTGTACATCGACGCTGTACGAAAATTGCTGGATTTACATTTTGACGCGTGTTTGATAACAGCAGCTGTACATCGGTGCTATGCAAGATTTGCATTTTTACACGTGTTCAAAGAGATGATTTCACGGTTATGAGAAACAGTAATTGTAGCAGCCGTACATCGGCGCTATGCAAGGTTTGCATTTTTGACACATGCCTGATGATTTCATCGCGATTCTTCAAAATGCCATTGACTTATACATAATGAATTTTGCGCAGCAACAATCATACATCGACGTTACATGAAAATTGCAAGATTTAGATTTTTGACACTCGATGAGACAATGTTATCCCGAGTGTCTTTGAGAAATATGATATAATAAACTTTGCCACCGTAGCTATTAAAAATGTAAGATTTGCATTTTTTTTACGTGTTCAATGATTTCATCATAGAAAAAAGTGGGAGGTATCTGTATTTAAACGAGATCTGACATGTAAAATGTATCAGTCGCTTGTCATTAATTATAAGCACTGTTGGTACTTGCAAGATGAATTACTACGTTGCTAATGAGCAAAATGAAGCATGCAAGAAGTAGTGTACTAAGTAAGTATTAATAAATCTTTTATATGTTTTATACTTAATTTTTTCTATAGTTATTTGTATTTTTTTCTAGTACTGCTAAACCTCGTTATACGCCTCGTATCCTGGGACGGAGATTTGCGTTGACAGCAACCGCCTATAAATATTTGGATATTGGAATCAGCGTGGGATTGATATCTCATGTGGAAATCATTCTTGGCGATAACCGAGGAAACCAAATATTATTGCCTCATGCAACGTGGACAGCGTTCATCGAAAAACGCGAGGTTGTGAAGCGATTTCTACAGTCGAGTATCGCCTCATCGCTGTCGATTCGTGAATTAATGATCGAGCGTGTTAAGATGTATGACGACATTGTAAAATTAATATTACACGATACATGTATGTATCTGCAACCGCAAACTTTATTGTTCTTATTTGAAATTGAAACATGTGTAGAGCATGTATATTTCCAGTTATGTCAAAATACGCAAAACGTTAGTGACAAATATAAAAATTTCATAAATATTATAAAATCTAATTGTATTACTGATAAATGCGATGCAACTGAAATCTTGCATAAAGTTTCAGACAAAACTTCGCTCATTGATTGCGAATTATTAGCATATGCGATAAATAATATTTTATATGATGCGTTAACATAATGAAAAAAAAATTTTAATCCATAGCGAATTATTAGCTCTTGCGATGATATTATATATGTTAACATAATATACATATACAAAAATATATTTGTTCATGAAAAATTTTGTCTTTTAATATCTCAATCCTCTCCCACACTTTAAAAATAATTTTAAATTATGAATAATAAAACTATAAAAAGAATGCGATTGTGAGAGAGCGGGCTGGTGGGGAAAAGAGAGACATAGAACATGAGATGTAAATTTGAATGGTTGAGAGCGTGAATGTGAGATGCAAAGGCGGGTGAATGAAGGAGTGGAAGAGAGAGAATGCGAATGAGTGGAAGCGCGAGATGAAGATGATAACACGTGTGGATCTAACAATAAGATATGAAAATGATTAGTGTCATTCTTTGAATTCACAAAGTTTTTCGCGGTACCTTTTTTCGAAATCGAGGTAGAGTCACGTACATTGTACTATATAAGAAGCTGTCACAGATCTGTCGCGTAAAATTTTCGTGAGCTTTTAACGAGGCACATCGCTGTACAACGTGAATCTCGTAGGAATCTCAGCGAGTAAAGTAAGTATTTCTAAATATTTTTATATTTCATACCTTAAACTATGGATATTAAACCATGTTTTTTTTGTTTCTTAGATGGAAGCAGATTTAAAATTGTTCGATGGAGTGCTGCCGGCTGATTACCCGGATATTTATCACGGGCTGCTGAACGCGACATGTATTAAGTCGCAACACCTGTTATACGCGCAGCCGGGTGCGCAGAAAAGAAAGCTGTGCGTGCCCTGTTACAATCGCCGTAACTTCGGAGGACGATATCTATTCCGATTATACAACGGGTGGCACTCAGTGACCACATTTAGGGGGAGGGCCCTGCAGGAGATTATCGAGTGTGCGGAGTGCGGCTTGATACTTGCGACGACGGGGTCCACTGCCGAATGCCGCCCCTGTATATCGACATTTGTCCTCTACGAACAGATATTCAACAGGTTCCGGTACGGATATGAATGGGATTGTAATCGCGTAAGTTTTGTTTTATTTTTTAAATAACAAATAAAAATTAAAAAAATAATAATACTAATACTAATACTAATAATAATAATTCTATTTTAGTTAGAGTCAGAATGAGACGATGGCTTCTGCTGAGATGTTGGCTTCTGCTGAGGGATGGATTTATATTTTTATATTTTTTATATTTTTATATTTTATATTTTAGTGAATAGTATAAGATAATTGTAATTGAAATTTTAATTGTAATTTAATGTAAATCAGGCTAGGAGAAAAAATGTATGTAAAACGCGTTCAGGATGCAAAGTGGTGTAAGAAATTAAGACAGTAAAAATTATGAGGAATGGATATGAAAGGTATGGATGGATGAAAGGATAAGAAAATTGTAAACCAAGTCCCACTTCTTGGCTGTAAAAGTTGAAGTGAATAAATGTATATATAAATTTAAAAAAAAATGCTAGTTTTACAAAATATTTTTTTCTAGCCATTTCTTGACCTTTTTCCCTATTCCTAAATTTAATTCTAAGCTTCAAATAAGTTAAATAATAATAAAAAAAAATCAATAATATTCATCGTCTTCTGTATAATTGTAAGCATTTTCTTCCTCAGTATCAATGTCATCACTGTCTCTATTAATATTGAAAAAAATAAAAAAATGAATACGTTTTTAATACAATTACTTCGATTTTTTAATGATATTTGTAATATTAAAGTTTTACTTGAAAATAATGTTTTATTGAATTAAAATGAAAAATATACCGTTGATGAGGTGACAACAATCTTTCTCTTTCTATTTGATTATCTTGTATATTTCTAACGTCGCCACGTCTAAATATTTCTTTAAATATTTGACGTCGTCTTCTCTGCCCAAGATCGCCAAAAGCCTTTCTTGACATTTCTACAATTAATGTAACAAGAATCTGTTTTATACTTCATCTGTTTGATCGTAAATTTGATTGTAGTAGTTACAAAGTGACATTTATAGTTAACTTTTTTATTTATAATTGTTTTAAATACAATCTAGATATATAGGCAATCCAAAAACTAGTATTAGAATTTTAAAACAGTATAAAGATAATTTTACATTAAAAACAGAATATGAATATTAACCCATAATCGTATTTATAATATTACAACCGAAATAATGTAATAGATTAAGTTTTAGACTTAAAAACAAGAAAAAAGGTTAGGTTTACCCTTAGAAAATACGTTACAAATAATATAATATTATAATAATAATATACGTACTTTTTAATATCGATTTTTTGTACTCTTATTTTAGCCGTGCCAATCTGTCTCGTTCGCATGTGTATCACAAGCATACACATGAATACGCATACAGAACTGTACGTGTGCGCACATCTACGCGGTACGTAGCTTGTGTGCGTTACGAGACCATGCTACCATAGTATTTGGTAACATGGGTGGAAATGGTCTCTTAACGCACACAAGTTACGTACCTTGCAAATGTGCGCACACGTACAGTTCTGTATGCGTATTCATGTGCATGCTTGTGATACACATGCGAACGAGAAAGATTGGCACGGCTAAAATAAGAGTACAAAAAATCGATTTTAAAAAGTACGTATATTATTATTATAATATTATATTATTTATAACGTATTTTCTAAGGGTAAATCTAACCTAACATTTTTTCTTGTTTTTAAGTCTAAAATTTGGTGACAAAACGCAATGCCGAAACCAAAGAAATACGCACTTATATGGTGGTTGGATAGTGCCTATAAAGATGTGGTTGATTTACTGGTATTGCCACGAAATAACAGAGAAATTAATTCCATTGCGTCTGTGAAGTGGCGTGATAATAAACGTAAAATAACCACCAAAGCACATGCTAAAGTTCTCGCCATAAGTGGTAAGTATTATATATGTCTTTTATAAAATATAATAGTAAATTAATAGTAAAATAAATAGTAATAGCTTGTGTTATAAATATAGCGGTCACGTGATATCACCAACTATTTTTGGAAAATTAATAAAGTTTTTAATAATTTCGATCAGAAGCAAGTATTTCTAACAAAAGTGATACATTTTCAATATTAAGTAACATCGTTTAATTCTTTGTATACAAAAATTATTGTGGAAGATATTATACATTTTTTTGCCATTTTGAATAGTGAATTTTTAATGCTTTATCTTTGTTTGGATTATTATTATTTTTGAAATGATAAAAAAATCCCCATTTCATGTTTATACTTTATAAACAGAATAAATAAAAATGTTACTAAATTTAATATTAAAAATTTATTTTTTCATAATTTATAGTTCATATTTTAGAATTTATTAAAATATATCATATTTATTAATATTCTTATTAGAAAATCGTGATGAGCTAGAAAATATTATTGTTGATGCTCGTGGGGTAATAAACGATGCTTCAAACAAAATTTTCGCAATGAACGTACTACAGGAAAGGCAAGAGATTACACAACAAGAAAAAATATGCAAAAGTATAAGAAAATCAAACAAAAGACAGATTGAAGAAAAAATAAAAAAGGATCATCCAATTTTTGATAAAGAGAATTCTTACAAAGAACCTGTGAAAAAAGAACGTTCCAACGAAGATCGACTTTTAGAGAATATGCGAGACTGTCATCAGCACAGCGACAAGTACGGAATTGAAAGTAGCCATTCATTCGTAAATCAGTCATATCTCCTTCCAACTAACTCAAATAATCAAGAAGGAATTATTTATGAAAAGCCCTACGATAAAAGAATTTCCGAAAATGTTCAGGTATCCGAAATTATTAGCATTTTACATTTTATTAATCGATAATAGAAAATATTCTATGTTACTTAAATCTATAAGATTTAAGTAACATAGAATATTATGTGATATACTATAATCTTAAATCTCAAGAATTGTATATTTATGTATTTGACTATTTGTCAGAAACCTTATGAAAACTCTAATTATACATGGAATCATCAATTGCCAGAAGAATGGAGAACAGAGAAATCTGTGGATACTAATTCTTTGAATCAATTATATAGTAATTCAGAATCATTACATTGTTATGAAAATTATCCGATTGCACAAATATCTCAAAATATATCTCGTAATAACGTACACATCGAACAGCTAGATTATACTCTGACAGAGTTACAAAATGTTTCACATCAATCGTGTACAAAGAGCTTGCAAAGCAAAATTGAAACATCGAGTAATAATAACCCAGAAATATCACGCGTGAATCTTAGAAAACAGGTAAGTAGAGATATTCTAGTACGATGATAATTAAAAGAAATTTAATACTTTAATAATTGTTACAGTAATTAATAGAATACTTTTATTTTTGTATATAGAGCGTCCCAACAAAAAATTTTACAGAGTCTGAAAAAAAATTACAAGAAAATGCTTCAGACAGTTCAGAATCTACTAAAGAATATTTTCCAGATAGTTATAGCGAAACTTCGACGCTAGATTCTTCGGCCGAATCTGAATCTAGTGAGAAGCAAAACTTCGATACTGTAGCACGATCACTTACAGGACTAATACCATTTAAGAGTAATTTTCTAATTTTGTTATCATAATTATATTATTTTTTCATTTAACATTATGATGATAAGTATATTCTTTTATTTATGTTTTAGTTACTAAGCGAGATATTGAATTTTTAGAATTTCTTCTCGCAGCTATTAAACGTTCATATGAATCTGAGGCAAAGGCCGACCGAAATAATAAAAAAGTTTTTGAGGTAAGAAATCCTAAAAAAGTTTAATAATGTATTTTATTTTCCATTTATTTATTTTTTTTCTTTTTTTTCAGATTCCGGCGCACATGCTAAAACCTGGAGACAACCTGGTAAAAGCTGCTAACATATATTGTTAAAAATTTTCATTAATATAAGCTTATTAAATACTTCGAATAATTCTTGTAGGTAGAGATATCACCTAATAGTGGTTTTTATTTATCTCGAGATAAAATTGCTTATATCGAATTAAAATCGACAACGGAAAATCTAGAGTGTGATTGGAAAAAACTTGTACGAGAAACTCTCTTAGAAGTATATGGTGACAGCATAACCAATTATTCTGCCACAGGAAAAAGAGGCGCTCGACCAGCAATTAGTTCTATACTTTTTAAAGCTTTATTCAGTATGTAATTCCTATTATATGTTATTATATTTATAATTAGTAGTACAGTGAAGAGTAGTATTTTTGCTACAGATTGGGCAACTCAGAAAGCTGAAAGACCAATTACTCGGAAAGCATATATACAGTGCATTAATAAGTGTGCGTCGAATAAGCGTAAATATAGAAGAAAGAAAGAAAGAAGTGTAAAGCGCCGAAGAACAGAAAATACATATAAACATTAATCTTTAAACTAAGGTATTCTGTCTTAATAACATTATGTAGCATTTCCTATTGTAAATTGCATTTTTAAATACAAAAATAAAATGTAATTTAATAATTTATAATTATTTTTTAATTTACATTTATTTTGTTATTTTTCAGAAATTGATTTACAATGATTGCTGGGATTGTTGTGTTGACAAAATTTACACATATATGTAAATTATATGTGTGAAAAAACAAATGACATTTGGGAAACTTTTGGTGATAAGTGAATTTTTTCTAAAATAGGGTATATTATCGTCGCTAACAGTTTAGGTTTATATGAGATTCTTTTTTGTTTTTTAATATTTATTACTTGATAAGTATAAAAAAAATATGTACATACATACAAACACATTTCTTTGATAAAATCTGGCGTAAGTTTTTTGGTTCGGCTATTTTTTCAAAACGCTTTTGCAATTGAGTATAAAACCTTTTCTTCTTTTTCTTTTATACATTTCACGCAGTTCAAGAAAGGATATTAAATAATAGTATGAATTGTTTGTCTAAGGCATGAAGAACAAATATCTTTAGTTTATTTCAGATCCCTAGTGCAAAATGAACAATAATGTTTCTGCGAATGTGTGTCTGAGAGAGAATTTTCGAAATTTATATATGTTATTCTTTTTTAACTGATCAGGCAAACAATGCAAATTTATTATTTATATGTGTGTGCGTATGTATATACATGTATATGTATGTTTGATAAGTGATATTTCTCATATTTAAATTAATACTTCATTTGATTGATAAAAACAAAATAATAAAAAAGTATCTTTTATTTTAACGTATTAATACATTAAAACATTAAAAATTAAACTATTAAACTATTTTTCAAGTAATATATGTTTAACTTTCTTACTTGGTAATTTTTTATTTGTCTCTAAATATAAATTTTTATTTTATTTAGGATATAGCTTCTAAATACAATTTAAAATTTGTTTTATTTAAAAATATTTTTTTAGTTATATAATTAAGAAAATTAATAACTTAATGTAACTAAACTGTATTAAAATTTTATTAAAATAATTATATGAAAAAAGTAAGAATTTAAAATTATATTCGAAATAATTTAATACTTTATTATTTCACTTATTTACCTATTTTAACTATAATTTGGAATTATTTAATATTTTATTGTCTCATATACTCTACTTGTATTTATTAAACATTTTAATTTTCATAGGCAATATATAATTAATTATGTAATTTAACTGTAGATAAAATATAAGCAAATATTATATTTTTTAACATTTGTTTATCGCACATAGTCAACAGTTAGTAAGCAAATTATATAATTAATATTGTTTATAGAAATTAAGATGCACATTAGATGCAAGTAGAGTATATAAGATAATAAAATATTAAATAAATCCGAATATTTATTGGGAGTGGTTCACTTAGACACCGTTCAAATAGACACGGTGCTGAAGGACACAGAGATATTAGACACGATATTTTGCGCACGATTCAATTGGACACAGAAAAGATGCACACGAGAAGAAACGCACCGTGTATTTGCACACCGAAAGAAGGACACCGTGCATTTGTGCACGGAAAAGATGCACACGAAAAGATGCGCACCGTGCATTTGCACACCGAAAGAAGGACACAGAGATGTCCCACGGGAACCAACCGGTTCGGCGGCACCGGGGCACGCGTTGGGACCGTGCCAGGTGACCCCCGTCAATCGGGGTGTCCAGGTCGCAAAGACCGCGACGTAGGAATCCGCCACGAGAACCATCGAGTTCGGCGGCACTGGGGCACATGTAGGGACCGTGCCAGGTGACCCCCGTCAACCGGGGTGTCCAGGTCGCGAAGATCACGACACAGAGGTGCGCCACGAGAACCAACGGGTTCTGCGACATCGGGGCACGCGTAGGGACCATGCCAGGGGACCCCCGTCAACTGCACGATTCGACACCGCACTTAATTTTCTTCTGTTTTTCATACAAAACTAAGTCCACGCTGTTCATTTCCACGTTGTTGAATGTGGGGCTCTCTAGTTATGTTATAATTTTTACGCGGGGATGCAGGGGGAGGGCGAAGCCCTCCCCCTGCACCCCGCCCACGCGTTATTATTCAATCTCACTACTTCTACATAGGTTTACAAATTAAATTTTGCGCGTTTTCTCTACGGCGGATCCCTACGTCGCGATCTTCGCGACCTGGACACCTCGGTTGACGGAGGTCGCCTGGTACGGTCCCTACGTGTGCCCTGGTGCCGCCGAACCCGTTGGTTCTCGTGGCGGATCCCTACGTCGCGATCTTTGCGACCTGGACACCCCGGTTGACGGGGGTCACCTGGCACGGTTCCTACGTGTGCCCCGGTGCCGCTGAACCCGTTGGTTCTCGTGGCGGATCCCTACGTCACGATCTTTGCGACCTGGACAACCCGGTTGACGGGGGTCACCTGGTACGGTACCTACGTGTGCCCCGGTGCCGCCGAACCCATTGGTTCTCGTGGCGGATCCCTACGTCGCGATCTTTGCGACCTGGACACCCCGGTTGACGGGGGTCACCTGGCACGGTTCCTACGTGTGCCCCGGTGCCGCTGAACCCGTTGGTTCTCGTGGCGGATCCCTACGTCACGATCTTTGCGACCTGGACACCCCGGTTGACGGGGGTCACCTGGCACGGTCCCTACGTGTGCCCCGATGCCGCCGAACTCTTCGGTTCTCGTGGCGGATCCCTACGTTGCGATCTTTGCGACCTGGACACCCCGGTTGACGGGGATCACCTGGCACGGTCCCAACGCGTGCCCTGGTGCCGCCGAACCGGTTGGTTCTCGTGGCACATCTCTTTGTCCTTCTGTCGGTGTGCAAATGCACGGTGCGCATCTTTTCGTGTGCATCTTTTCCGTGCGCAAATGCACGGTGTCCTTCTTTCGGTGTGCAAATACACGGTGCGTTTCTTCTCGTGTGCATCTTTTCCGTGTCCATTTGAACCGTGCGCAAAATATCGTGTCTAATATCTCTGTGTCCTTCAGCACTGTGTCTATTTGAACGGTGTCCAAGTGAATGCCACTCATATTTATTTCCTAGAAATATTTATACCGCAGAACCTGGAGCCTTTCTAGAGGTTTTAAATAAGTACTCTTTTAAGCCTCCACATGGAGAAAACGGCAATAAGTAACAAGTTGTAGCACTAAAAGAGGGCAATATCCACTATAAGGAGAGCTTACATTGAGTCTTCAAATTCTGCGAAACTTGCAGGTCTAATGTAGAATAAAAATTTCGACTCGGGTCTCTTAGGTTCCACAGTGATTGAGATAACGTGATGGAAACGAGAGCGAAAAATAAAAAATCCTTAGTTTCCGTTAGAAAAAAAAGATTATACACACACCATGAAAAACACACTATATATAAGCCTGAAATCAAGAAACCCATCCAGTCATTTGTCAAACTTAAGAGACAAAAGGAATCACGTCCTTCGTGCAAGACCGGAGTCTAGGGCTCCAACTGCATCATTCTCACTCGGATTATTACTATTCCGAGGAATCGCTGAGTTTACGTGATTTATGCCAAATTAATGGCAATCATGACTATAAGGGCGACCTTAAAGTATCTTCTCCTCGTCTGCCTCATCGTCAGCTCGACGTCTGAAGTAAATGAAAGTATACCAATTGATCGAACGAGCGGTCAGCCATCGGCGACCCACCGTCTTTTGCACGACCGCGTACTTGGGAAGAGAGCGATGAAGTATCGAAACAATCGGAACTTCACGGAATCGGAGGCTGACGCGGCTAATAAACTATATGTGGAACAGTATGTTAAAATTTTGAGTGACCAACAGCGGAAATTTATCGAGAGGCTGACTTCGAAAGGGATGTACATGCGTTACAGGCCGCGATAAGCGAGCTTCGACGCGACGCTACCACCGAGTCAGAAACGGTGGCGAAGGGAGAGGATAAGAAACCACTTTAAGACTCCTCAAGGACAATGTGGTTTAATTTTGTTTATTTACAAATATGTGAGATACAAACGAAAAAATCCTTTATTCATATTACTATCCTTACATATATTACAGAGTTTTATATAAAAATGTATTTAAAAAATGTAAGATGTATATCAACAATATAAAAAAATGTATATATGCATATAAAAATTATTATTATTATCCCTTACGTTTTATTCGATAATGTCCCCACGGTAACGTATCGGTCGAATCTGGTACGATATATCGTTTGTCGTCGTCGGAACTCAGAGCGGTTTTCTTTTCAGACACTGTATACACCTCGTGCAGCTTTGATCTAATAAATGTCTGTTTTCGAGTTATTTCAATCTTTTCACTGTGGCACCGCATGTAATCATCGAACGTTATCGTTCGCGCTACAACGTTACTTTTGACACCTTTCGCCTTTTTAGTATCCTTCTTACCATCTACCTTCAACGCGTACATCTTCGCTCTGAACCCGACGAATTCAGTCATTATCGCGCCATTGTTTTCATCTTTCATTAAACCCGGTATTTTGTTATTATCACGTGGAATATCGTACGCGTTGACGTTCGGATAATCGCTCGTGTCAAATCTATGAATATCGCGTTTCATCGTCTTATACACATCCTCGCACTCGACATGGTATATAAAACTGTCTGTGTCAGTGTACATAATCTTACATCCGTCGCGATATAAAGGTAACATGTACTCGTGATGAAATTCATACAAACAGACTTTGGATATGTCGAGGATGCACGATCGACGATGCGATGCTGAGACGTTGAGGAATAAGTCACCAATGCGTTTAAAAGCACGGTTGAAAAATTCGCTACGACGTACAAGTAAGCGGTAAGAGAGACCGCCAGAGATCTCACCTTCCGGCACTCGTGTTCGTGGAGTTGAGCGTTCGGTAAGCGCGACGATGCATCCGCTCACGTTTGTCTACGAACGAGGGAAGCACGCGCGGCCAACACTTGTGTGCCCGCCACATATGAGCCAGTCTCGGTCTTCCGACACCGATTCGTGGCAATGCTTGGTTTGCAAATCGAAAAGACTTTGTAATTAACCAGACGGTGCGAACGACTGGCGAACGCAAGCGAGAGACCAGCGGCTGCTCCGAAGAATCGACACAAATACTCTCGTCCACCGAGAGTGTGCCGCATCTGTATAACGTATCGCAGAAGATACCGAGAGTACCCTTCGCACGAAGAGCCGATCCACAGTGTGCTTCGAGTTTTCTGCTATCTCAGCAGAAAAGCAGTTTTTTACAGAAACTCACGATGCAGCGTACGAAACGCGACAAACGCGCTCGCAAGACCGCAGCGTCTCTCTCGTAACGCACGGCTCGCCGAACGCACTGCAACCCTCTTCTCATAGTAACGCAACTGGTCGGACGAACGGTCGGCCGTCGGCGACGCACGGTCCTATGCACGGTCGCTTACTTCGGGCGAAAACGGCAAAACATCCATACAATCCATAAAATTCTAGCCATAATAAATTCATTAGCTTTGAAAAAAGCAACTGGAAGATTATCAATTCCTGGCCCAGTATTAAGCGAAAGAGAGTGCAGACACTTAAAAATTTCCCCAATTTCAAAAGACATGCCCGATAAATTAAAACTACTGCTGAGTTCGCTAAAAGCAGTATGAGAGTACTGACCACTATTTTTGTAGACCGACGCAAAGAAGTCAGCAAAACAGTTAGCAATAGAAATATTGTTAGTTACGGAGACGTCATTGTAAAAAACCTGGTTTGGCAAACGAATAGTTGATTTCGCAGAATTAATAAAATTCCAAAACATTTTAGAGTTTTGAGAGATGTATAGCTCCGATCCGCGCACGTAATCGAACCAGCATCTCTTAGAGAGCTTCTTACAGTCAGATCTAAGTTGTATAAATTCTAAATAGTCGGAATACAAGTTTGAGCATTTAAAACGGGAGTGTGCACGTTTTTTAAGTTTAATCGCATTCTTTAAATCTTTAGAAAATCAAGAGGGAAACGTGGATTTAACAACGATGACCTCAGGCACAAACGAGAAAACGGCAAAGTTAAAATGATCGTAAATAAAACGGACGGACTCATTCACTCATAAGACACCAAGAGCCGCATCCCAATTGATCATACTGAGATACTCATTTATGGCACGAAAATCAGCCCGTTTAAAATTCTTTTTTGAGACAGCAGTAGGAGAAAAATGGTTTATAGGAGCGGAGGAAATAGAGAAGGATAACGCTGGGTAATAAGAATCGCAGGAAATTAGGAGATCGAGCACGGAAATCAATGCAATGTCCTTGATGGAGGAAAATAATAAGTCAAGCATGCCCCCGTGTTTGTTTAACGTAGAAATGGCGACAATAAAGCATTTTAAAATACTGCTGAGAAGTCGGAGAGCACGAGTGGTTCTCGTTTCGATCTAAAATCCACGAGATGTCGGCGTGCCGATGGCAGCGCGAGGAGAGCACGAGTGGTTCTCGTTTCGATCTAAAATCCACGAGAAGTCGGCGTGCCGATGGCAGCGCGAGGAGAGCACGAGTGGTTCTCGTTTCGATCTAAAATCCACGAGATGTCGGCGTGCCGATGGCAGCGCGAGGAGAGCACGAGTGGTTCTCGTTTCGATCTAAAATCCACGAGATGTCGGCGTGCCGATGGCAGCGCGAGGAGAGCAGTTCTTTTCGTCGACTGTTTCTATTCACGAATAATTTATGAAAATTATTTTATTGAGTAATTTAATTCGTTTATTGTCATTGCGAATTTAAATTAAAACCGTTGTCATATTGTTTTCATTTTTTTTGTTTCTCACCCCTTTGGTTTCTTTGTTTAAAAATACTATTTAATAATAATTCTCGAATTTTGTGTTATAACACAATTTTATTTAACTTGAATATAATTTCAATTTAGAAATTAAGCAGAACGAACGATTGTTCGATAAGAAGAGAGATTGCAGACAGTTTGCAGAAAGTTTACAGAGAGATTGCAGAAAGATTGCAAAGAGTTTGCAGAGAATTTGCAGAGAGATTGCGGAAAGTTTGCACAGTTTGCAGAGAGATTATAGAACAATGCGATTCTCGGCATAAGGGGCAGCGTTCCGAAATTTAAACAGTCATGTATTAAATTAGCATAAATAGCACTAAATCCTAGTACGATTGTTGTTTCGCAATGGCCCGTTTTTAAAAATTTGATATTTCAGCTCATTACAAAGCGATTCTCGGCATAAGGAGTAGCGTTCCGAAATTTAAACTGTTATGTATTAAGAGCCCATAAATAGCACAAAATTCTAGTATGAATAGTTGCTTTTATTTAAATTTACATCTCGGGATGACAAATTTAAAAATATGTAAATTCAATTTGACACAAATATTCTCTGCTTTACTCAGAAAGAAGGAACATAAAATCAATCATAAAAACAAATAATAATAACATCTCTCCAAAATTCATGGATAAAAAAACGCGTCTCTCGATGTCCTCTATCGAGCGCCTGTATGCCTGCAACCCGTCACACGTATAATATATATACGTATAATATAATATTCCAAATTTAATAACGTTTAAACGGAGCATAATAGAAATATGAGCCTTGTAGCAGTCTGTAAGGCAACTTGAGTTCCTGCAGAAACACCTGTGTTCGTTTTAATCTGAATGTTATTAACAATGTTATATATACATAAATTTAATCGACGCCTGAAAGTCTGTCAACCCGTCATACGTGTTATTTTCAAAATTTAATAACGTTTAAACGAAAGAAGATAATTACATGCGCCTTGCAACATCCTTTAAGGTATCGTGAACTCTTGCAGACGCATTTTAGATTGTCTTAATCCGACCATTTTTGTAAAAGTTAGTATTGTAAATTCAATAATTATTAAGTTACATTAACTTTTCAACGCGTGAACGGATATCCGATCTGGTATCTCATGCCCTTTCGAGAACCATAACTGTAACTTCGAAATAGTGCTGATAACAATGTTATATACAAGTAAATTTAATAGACGCCTTATTCCAGTCAACCCTTTATACGTGTAATATTTAAAATTTAATAACGTTTAAATGGAACATAATGGAAACATGCGCCTTGGCATTCTGTAGAGCATCTCAAGTCCTTGCACATGCATTTTAGCTCATCTTGATCCGATCATTATCGCAGAAGTTACAATTATAATTACTTAAATTATTAATTATACATTTAACTTTTGAACGAGACGTAACAGCAGAATGGTTCCTGTGACATCCTGTTTGGTATCTCTTATCTTTTCAAAGGTAAGGCAAGGTATCTCTTACCTTCCTCCATATCCTCAAGATAATGCTAATAACAATATTTTAAACAAATAAGTGTAATCGACGCCTGTGAACCAGTCAACCCGTCATACAGGTTATATTTAATCCTCCGACGGCAACCATATGGATCATTAATGACCCAGTTGATTTTTTAGTTGTAAATTTTAAAGTAATTAATAGATGACGTGCTCCAGTATTTTCTCCTAGAAGAACTTGTCAGCATTGAGATTATATACGCTTAAGGACGCCAAAGTGTAATGGTTTGTTCCGCGATTAGAACAGTTTAAAATCGTATTGGGTCTTCAATGATCCAGGGTTGCCGACCATGTAAGTATTTCCTACAAATTAAAAATTTCTTTTTTTGTGTTTTACAGCGTTCTTTGACGCTAATTTCATAAATAAATGAAGATTTCCTTATTAAATAATCATACGCATTATTATAAAAACTGCACCATATAAATATTTAATAATATGTACATATATGTATATACATATGTATGTATACATATATGCACAAAATGCATGTATAATAATATAATATTGTATATTTTTTTCTTATTTCAGTAAAATAAACTAAAATACTGATTAAATCTGTTCTAAAAAATATTTTATTATTTTTTATCGCTTAAAACTTGATTTTCTTTCTTACAAAAATCTTTATTTTTAGCTGTTTAAATAATTCAACTTTTTGAAAGTAACAATATTTTTTTTTAAGTACATATCCTGAAATATTATAGTCTAAAAGGATTTTTTTTTTTATTTAAAACCTATAAAAGTTATGAATTTTTAATCAAAATTATGTTTTTTTTTTCAATTCTTTGCTCCAATTTAAATTTATAAAAAATAAATAAAATATAACGCAACTTCTTCAATGGTAAGAACTTCTTGTTAAAACTTTACAAGCACATTAGAATTTTTTTAAATTTTTATTTATTGCAGAACAGTAAAAAATCTACTCTGGACTTAAAAGATCCATGGTTGCCGACGGAGGGTGTAAAATTAAAGGTTACCGTCGAAGGGTTAAACATTAATAAAATGTTTAAATAAAGTGTGATAGAAACATGCGTCTTACAGCATTCTGTAGAACATCGCGAGTCCTTGCAGACGCCCTCGACTCATACCAATCGGGCCATTATTGCAAGGAAATAACATTATAATTATATAAATTACTCTTTAATATAATAACTTTTGAACCAAATGTGATAGTAGGATGCTGTCGATGGTATTTGTTCAGGTATCATGTTCACTCTCAACAGTCGTTTCTACGTCCTTATCATAATATTAATAATAGTTATGAACAATTTAAATTTTCGAAACCTACGTGCCCCTATGAATCTGTTATACACGCTGCCGACAAAAGCGCTCCCGGGTGACAATTTTTTTTAGTCTTTATTTTTACACAAAAGCTCAGAAATTGTGTGTATATTTCTCAAAATTTAAGTCGAATGCCGATAAGTTGGTTAATTTCTCTTTTTTTGTAACACGCATCGAAATTTATATTGTATTTATGAATAGCTTTAACCTAACCTTACATTTCGAATTGTATGTGGCATGTCGCTTGGCTTCGTGACGCCGACATAGCGCGGTGATCAGGAACGATAGAGCACGATCAAGCACGATAGAGTTCTGAATTCGATGCCAGTTTTCATCCCGCGTATTTTTGTTCGTTTTCCCCACTAATAGAGTTAGAATTTAAGACTCTGCAGATTAAGAGTTTAAAAAATTATTTAAAAAAAGTCAACATGAGTGACTCAGAGATGCAAGGTTCTAGTAAAAAGATCCAATTGGATAAGGATCAGTTTGATGGAGAGAATGTACGTGATTTGCAGGAGGAAGTTGATGATAACTCGCATGGTGATGACGAGCAGCGAGAAAAATTGATACGATTACCCCTGGGAAGAATAAAAGCTATCATCAAAATGGATCCCGAAGTATGTTTAGTTAATCAAGAAGCTGCATTTCTGGTGGCCAAGTCAGTGGTAAATAAATACTTTTTATTTGTGATCTATTGTATATGTGTGTAATAATACGTTGAAATAATCTGTATTTTAATACAGGAACTTTTTATCGAGTCCCTTGCAAAGGAAGCTTATAAATATACTGCACAAGCAAAGAAGAGAACTGTTCAAAAGCGTGATGTAGAAAGTGCCATTGATAACGTGGACGCGCTTGTATTTTTGGAAAGTATGCTCGATTGATCGCATTGTGTAATTAATATTTGTTATCATAAAATTAAACAAATTAAGATATCTTTTTGATATCTGGTATTGCTGATATGATGATAAATATAATAGTGATATTTTATATTTACAAGCATTGAATATTGTCAGTCGCATTGCGAAATTTCCGCTTGTATGTAAATAGTAATTTTTGCAAATGCAGTTCAGTAAATAAGAAAATTTTTATAAATGTGCCTCATCTGTCAGTAACATTGATTAATTCCCTTGAGTGTTCCTTTACATTGCCAACTTTAAACTTCCGAGTGCAAAATGAAATGCGTCACGTATATTTTGAGAACGTTCCTTAACGTGCAGTAGGTGTAATGAAAAAAAATTAAATAGTCTCCATTTGAAATTTATTTATTACATTTTTCATTGGTACACAACAGATTGTTTCATTTATATTATGTGTTTATTTGCGACACGTCACGAAAGAAAAATTACGTAGTAAATTACATGTTACAAAACTCATAAAAGGTATCTTTACGGTCGGATAGTTACAGTTTGTGTTATGGATAGCTTCGTTCTTAATTTCCTAATCAATTTAATTTTTCAAAAACTGAATATTTTCTCCTATATTACTCTACCCTATCATTTTACATTTCGTTATTCAATTACACATATGCGGAATGAAAATAAGCGCAAGACGGAAACAATATTCTATACTGTTTGCGCGCATTTCATTAAAACAGATATGGAAACTTGAATCAGATTCAAAATAATACGATTAATCTCCGCGAATGAATTAAGATGACGAATATTCGATTGTATCTTAATATATGCGTACACATGCTTGTTTATGGAATAAACAATGTTCATTGCTTTTTAATCTTTCTATCTTACTACACTATTTATGAAGCATTTATCAGAATAATGTCTTTCTAATTCTCACTGTTCTTCATGTTCTCGAGTTTTACATTTTTTCTATGCATCGCAGGTAATTGCGCAGCATCTGTAATTAATATAATATTGCGTGTGTGTACATATATATATATATATATATGTGTGTGTGTGTGTGTGCATGTGTGTGTGTGTGTGTGTGTTAAGTATATAAATAACAAAAATAAGAGAGAAAATCAGTCTTCTTCATGTTAGCCAATTCTGTATTTAAACTATGAGTAAGTTTTTTAGAAATGATGACTTATATTGATATATTTTGATTATAAGATTAATATTATCGTAAAAGAGAGAAAAAAGGCGAAATAAAATAAAAGTTATCGATTTTAATAAGGTGTAATCTGATATCGTTATTCTTTCATTCTGGAAGAACACAAGATTACATTATATATATATATATATATATATATATATATATATATATATATATATATATAAATTGTCTAAATGCGTATATAAAAATTTTTATCTTCAAATCTAGCTCTGCAACGCATACAATACTTTGTTTCTATTCACAATCGTTATTTGGCATCTTTGTATTATCTTGGGAAGGAAAGGAGAGAAAGAGGGAGAAAGAGAAAGTTTTCATGATTTTAAATCTGCAAGATATCGCGCTGCTGAATATATTCGTTGAATGTTTCTGTTATCAAGTTGTCGTTATTGCAATACTCTCCCATCATTTTCGAGCTTTCTTTTTTTTTAGACTCGCGAGTCTACTCGCGATACGATATTTAGTACACGTTTGTCGTGAACACAGTTTCTCATAATCTCATATTGCGTATCAGTCAAATATTAGCGTTTTATGGGTATTCGTAACATCTATATGCTAAAGTTAATTGTTTTTAAGGATAATGTAAATTTAAGATTGCGTATAATATGCATTCTAATGTAATGCGCACTTTGTAATTATACAACGACGATGTCAAACGCTCAGCGGTTGTTCATCTTCTATTTCTTACGCTTCGTTTTGCGTCGTCTGCTATCACCTCTGAAAGAATTTTGATCCCCCGGTGTATTAACGCCAGCAGACTTGCTATGGTTGTAGAGATTGTTTAGGAAATCCTCGAAATCTGCTTCGCTGTTTTATGAGAAGAGAAAAATTATTCCTTTCTTCTTTCCTTCCTTCCTTCCTTCATTCCTTCATTCATTCATTCATTCATTCATTCATTCATTCATTCATTCATTTTCGATACGCATACGCTTATGGAGAAGTAAATAAGATTGCAAACGATATGTATGTATGTATGTATGTATGTATGTATGTATGTATGTATGTATGTATGTATGTATGTATATATGTATGTATGTATGTATGTGCGTGTGTGAGAGGGAGAGAGATAAATTGAGTTAATGCGCACGCGCTAACTTTTGAAAAGAATGATACATGATACAATAGTCGATGAAATCAAGTAAAATGTACCTTGTATTGGGATCTATCTGTTGCCGTTTTTTACCGCTACTAGACGTTTGAGACGGTAGTCTTTGCCCTAAGACGATTCTATATTGGACACTATGCGTATTCGCTCTAAGATGCTTGAGATTCCCAGCTTGGCAAGCTGCCCAGTCAGTTACATCGTATACCGCTCCTTCCATGCACGCGTAATAATTCCATAGAAAACCCATTAAACGAGACTCTGCCCAAATATCACCCTACACGGACAATTTGAACGATTAATAATTTGAGAGTGGATAGCTATGATGAATATGTTTAGGAATATATATATATATATAAATTCGACACTCGCTTCTTTCGCACTGTGACGTATTTTGCATTGATTGCAAAATCGCGCGGCGTAACAAGGACGTTGCGTAGGGATACGTTTGTGTCTCAAGCCGCAATTTGTACATCTTATCGTATTTGCTGCCTGTTCCATCTTTCGATGTAGTTGCGACAGCAAATCGCTTAGCTCGCCCCAAGCCGCTTCAACTTGTCTAGTCTGATCGAACGCTTGCCTACGTTCCTAGAATAATACGCAACGTTACTTTTTCGCTTTGTAACTTTATAAAGTTATATTAACTTACTAATATTACTCATTTTCACTGTCATTACTATTCTGTTGTGAGAAAAATTGTGAGAGAGAATGCTTTATTACCGGTTCCCCAATGATATCGAAGGCATGTACCAATATTTTGAACGCTTCCTCTGCTCCCGGCTGATTATTTTTATCCGGATGCACTAGAAAGGCTTGTCTTTTGTAATATTTTTTAATATCGTCATCCGAGCATGTTGGCGTGACACCGAGTATGCTGTAAGGATCCTTTCCCTTGCACGCTAATAATCTTTTCATAGCTTCTTCGCCGGTGCTGGGCAACGCGATATTGGTTTCTAATCCACCGTGAATCCAATTGCCACTCTCTTCTCTGTCTTCGTTTTTTTTAGTGTTAATTTTTCGCCAGAACGCAAATTTACTACTACCGAGCCAATTATCCAATTGTTTACCAATAGCGTTTAAAATACGAATTTTACAAAATGTCACAGCCACATACATCCACCAGCACTTCAAATAAAGTATGGTGTGGTACCAAGCGCACTTGCCACTGCGAACAAATTATAAAAAAAAAAGAGGAACAAGTTTAAGAAAATGAAAACACATATGTATGTACATTAGATTATCGTTTTCTCGTGTGCGCGTGCACACGCGAGAGAAAGAGAGGGGGGGAGGGAGGGAGGGAGGGAGAGAGAGAGAGTTTGATCTAGTGTTGTGACTAGCTTTGATACTTACAGCTGAATAACCAGGTTGGCGCTCATGCCAACTACATCGGAGATTAGATGTAATAGCCAATAAAAGATTTTCAATAAAATTTTGCTCCAACGAGTTGCATACTTATTCAAGTTTTTATACAAATCTTTAATAGAAGATTCCCTATTTTCTCGTTTTCTGTTTCTTTGTCCCTTCTTAATCTGCTGCTGAGTCTTCTCGACTTGAAAACGTTTAGGATTCTTCTCTTTGAGCGCCTTCTTCTCCTCCTTAGTCACTTTATTGATAACTTGTTGATTTTTTTCCATTTTCTCAGATGAGACCGTTTGACTGGATGTATTAATTGTATTCAAGTTGTTATTTATCTGTATCGGACGTTTCGGAATATTTCCCGCAATTTTCGGATTACTGTTTTGTACCTTGGTATTGTTAAGAGTCTCATTCTTTTCCGCTCTCTTGGACGATCTCTTGTCAGATTTCTTCCTGTCCGAGTAAAACTGATCGGTTCGATCGAAAGCGCTCATCTGACGAGAATCGGTGGACTGTGAGCCGAGGTTATCGAGCGACACCCAACGTCGCGGAAGGTTGGAGGAATTCTTTTCCAAGACCTTTCGAGGAATTTGCATTTTCGGAGAATTGTGATCGTCGCTACCGGACGAGTTTTGTCTCTTCAAGAGCGCAGGCTTGTTTTTGGTCTTGATATTCTTATTAGAGATCTTCTTGCCTGCCATCTCGATTTTTGATTTCACCGGCTGTACTGTTAACGGAGACGGCGGAGTGGGTGCGGACTTTGTTAAAACGTCCGAGTAAGAAGGCCGCATAGGTTTCACCTCGGCCACCATCCTCGGTTTCTTGTACTGATTCACTGGCTCCGAGGAGCTAATATTTCTAGGAGGTAAATCCTCCCCCTCTCTCATGTCCCGCACGGCTTGCGGCACGGGCGTGATATTGGGAGACCCGCCAAACGGACTGTAAGTACCAGACTGATTGGGCACCCAATTCTCAACTAGATTGTCGATCAGCTGCTTCCCATTAAAGTTTGGACTCGGCAACTCGGTGGTCGGTACAGTCATATGTTGATCGTTGAAGAGCCCGTACTCCTGATTAACGACATTTTGATTGGAGAAAGGTGTCATGTTTGAAAGGCGGCATTGCTCGGCCATAATTTGAGAGGCGTTTCCGTAAATGACGTTTATATAGTTGCCACCGCCAACATCGATGGTACCAATTAAATCGGTATTCTTGATAATGCCCAAGTGATTTACCGTTGTCTGCGATGGAAAGTATATCGAGTCGGTGGTCGCAGCGTCGTAGACATTGTTGGACATGTCTTGCATGTACAGAGATGTCGGTGTCATCGGTGTCATTGGCTGTATTCCAGAAGGACTGGAATGCACGGTGGATGGTTGACTAGTGACATGATGCCTAGGTTGTCCAGGCATGTAATCTCCCCAGTTACAGGAGGTGGCTTGTTGCGGAGGAACTGGCCGGCTGAACTGAGCATAATGACCGTTTGAACCTTCCAAGTCTGGAGTCATTGCTTCAATAATCTTATCCAAAGACATGTGCTTGAAACCAGGAGGAGTTTGTTGTTGTTGTTGTTGTTGTTGTTGCTGTTGCTGCTGCTGTTGCTGTTCTGCCATATTGATTTATCTCTCTGGGGGACAAAACGAAACAAGGACGACTGTTATTCGACTGTTATTATTATGCCTTTTCTAAATATTAAAAATATTAAATGTTTGGCAAAGAATAGAGTTCTGCTCTTGATGACAATTTTCATATTTTCAAATGCAACAAATACATTGCGTATTAATGATAAACAAAATCTGGCATAGAGACAACACATTGTACAGTAAACCTGCATATATACACATCTGCGCTTAAACAAAAATTTAAATATTAATAATTTGTCTGTTATCGATGCACTTATTTACAAATATCACATTCCATCTTTCCCAAATGTATGCTACAATGATATATATATATATATATATATATATATATATGTATATATGTATATATGTATATATGTTGGCCGAAATGTACAAGATACGTATAAATACGCCTTTTCTAAAAATGTCTGTACTATGCTGTTACTCACATAACCATAACACGGCGTCGGGAATATATAGATAGAATATCCACCAAGTTGTACATACACATTAGAGATATTCGATAGCGCGTGCACAACTATATTACATTGCTGAGATGAAATTCATATTAGATAATCATTGTCGAGAAGGGGGAGGGGGAGAGAAAGAGAAAGAGAGCAATTTCACTTAAATGTTATAACCTAAAACGAATCGGATCGGTTAGCAGACGGTCGATAGAGTCGATACCGTACGTTCACATTCAATAATCGGTCAACACTTTTTTTCACAATGTTCCTTTACATTTTTTCTTCAGCACATTTTACATTAATAATAAAAAAAGCTCTATGCGAGACACAATTTTATATCATATATACCACGCGGTATGTAAAGGTATGTGTGAAATCGCGAGCATCATATTCGCGGGATCTGTGGCTGGGAATTGGGAGTTGGGAGTTGGGAGTTGGGGGGCCGAGAAGATCCTCCTGATATATCTGTCCTGATCCTAATTAAGGATGTGTTCCGAAATTTACTCAAACTATACTCGAAATTTTTACATGATGTATATATATATATATATATATATATATATACATATATATATATATAAATATACGTCATTAAAACCATCAAAACGCGCGCAGAAGGCGCGGAATGGCTCCAGCACACCAGAGACCCTCTAATCAGAGTCGCGAAATAACATCCTCGATTTTGATTGGTTGCAATAAGTTAGAACAAGAGAAAGTATATGTTTGTTTCATTCCAACTTACAACTTTGATCGATGAAAAATAGCGTCGCCAACCCTAACCTTTACAACTATTTCGCGCGACTCTGATTAGAGGATCTCTACAGCACACCAGCGCGATTAAAGGTGAAATCACACGGATACGGGAATCAGCGTGCCGCGGACAGAGGATGCGTGATTCAAACAGCCAATCATGCGAGATAGAAAAATGTGGAAAAGTGCCTTAAAGGCCATTCTACAATTGCGTAAGCGTGTTGTAAACGTAAGGCTATAAGAATTTGACCAATCATAATCAATTATTCTTCTTACTATCGAAGAATATTCGACTATTGGTCAATTTCTTACAGCCTTACATTTACAATTACATTTACGCAATTGTAGAATGGCCTTTACGGAAACGTATGTATGTATGTATGTATGTATGTATTGGTATGTACACACGGCGTCATGAATGCCTACACCTCTGAAGTTGGCTGCGTTCAGAGTTTATCTTTTTCTTTTCAATATGGAAGACAGTAGAAGGAAAAGGATAAACTCTGATTACGGTGTAATCAGAGGTGTAGGCATTCATGACGCCGTGAGTACATACATACAATACGTGTGATGGCCTTTAAAACGCAAGCTGTGACATTTAAAAGTAAACAAATACTATCGATTAACTGCAAAAAAAATAATCGATTTATTCGATTAATCGGTGTCAAGAAAATCGCTAGAAAATATCGGTTATTTGATATTAAATAATCGATTAATCGATTAATCGTATCGACATCGATCATCTCTACCCTACCCCTATGCGAAACATTTTTCGCGTGTGGACTAGAGTCCTATAGTCAGAGAAGCGACATTTACCCCCACCATGTCTTTTGTTCGCCATCTTGTGTACCTTAGAGTAAGTTTCCACCGAGGGTTCGAACCGGGTCAGAGTTGGGTTAGAGTCGGGTCAGAGTTGGCTTGCCTGTTTCCACCGAACCAGTGTTACACCAGAGTTATACCAGGGTTGCGGTAAAGTTGAACGTAACCAACTATGCAAAATATCAACAGTAGCTTGACATATTGAAGGTTATGTATCTATCAGAACATTAAAAAATATTATGGATCCGAGGACCATAATTTTAGTTGTACAGTACCAAAGAAACGTGCATAAATAATAATAATAATAATAGTAATAAGTAAACTCAACAATAAAACGTCTTCTGGAAGACTTATATATAAACTTATTTATCAAGTTGGCAACACTACAGTAACGCTAACTCAACTCTTGTCGTTTCCACCGAACCTCATTTAGACCCTACCTTAAAATTTTGTTGGGTAGGGTTCAGGTTCGAGTTTGGTGTTTCCACCGCAAGAGTGCTTACCCCAATTCGACTCTAACCTGACTCTGACCCGGTTCGAACCCTCGGTGGAAACTTACTCTTAGGAGCTGATCCGTGAGTGTGTGAGTGAGTGTCCATGAGCTTGTAACAGCTAGTGACGTCAACAAAGCGGGTTTGGAGCACACAGTCACATGACAATCATATAGGTTAAAGTTAACTGACATTGGAGAAACAGACTCATAATAATATAATAATATTACATATTATATAAAATAAGATTTTACCTTATAATTTCTAATTGCATTGTCTCTTTATGTAGCACTGAATAGTACGGAGCACGCTATTTTGTTGTATATGAAGCCCGACAGTGGTACACAAAATGGCGACTAAACCACGTGACTTAATTGACCAATCAAAAGGAGTTCGCTAATGTCGCTTCTCTGATTATAGGACTCTAGTGTGGACTATTCTCTCTCTCTCTCTACTCTATCTAGTTAATTTTTCTTATTCTTACTTCATGGTGTAAACAAATAATAATCTAACTTGTAATTTCATTTTATAATAATGAATTTTGTTTAAAACAACATTCTAATGTCTAATTCTATCAATGCAGATTAACTTTAATATCTCGATTTAACTTACTTTTCATCTTTTTCTAATTCTTACGAGTAAAAAAGATAGAAAGTAAGTTACATGGAGATTAAAGTTAATCTGCCGTGGTAGAAATAGACATGAGACGATTGATGTGAAATTTTGTAAACTCGCGGAAGATTACAAATTGAGAATGACTCTCGACTGTGCAATTAGCAACGAACAAGTGATATTTGTTACGGGAGGTTATGATCATACGATCAAAATATGGCAACCACATACGGGCGTTTGTCAACGTACATGCCAACATACGGATTCTGTATCCTTCGCTATATAAAAAAGAATATACTTAATTCAGAATTTTATATGTTTCAATTATTAGTGACAAATTTGTTCAAGTATCTTTTGAATTTTCTTAACAAGTTTTACAGCAAGTCAATGCACTGGACATTACACCAGACAAATATGTCGTAGCTGCTGCTGGATATCAGCATATACGGATGTACGATCTAGCTTCAAACAATCCCAATCCAGTCATCAATTATGAAGGAGTGTCCAAAAATATTACCAGTTTAGGTTTTCAGGTTTATGTCAATATTACTTATTATTTTAATATTAGTTTCTAAAATTTTCTTTATGGGTGATTTCTATTTTGATATCACTGCTTGTACAAGACTACAGTTTTATAAAATTTTTTTCTACATTCATCTAATACTATATCTCAATAGCAAACAAAAACTTTTTTGGAATTAGAATAACGTTTCATTGCAGTTATTGAAACAAAGATTAATATTGAGAAGAAGACTCAAAGAATACTGACAAGTACTTATGATAGTGGATATTACGTATTTACGTTGCAAAATAATTCCTAGATGATTTTCAATGTTTATGTTCGTAATTTAGAACTTATAAGTATTGCTTTTTTAAAATAATGCTGCAAATTTGAAATTGAATATCAATAAAAGTGATTGTTGTCACAATATATTAAATTTGTTTTGAAATCTCCTAAATTACTGTAAAAAAAATTGCATGATGTTAATTAAAAAATTCAAAGCATTTTTTATTGCATGCGGTAGTTTGCATGAAACGGATATATATTCATATATCCGTTTCATGCAAACTACCGCATGCATATTTTTCAAGATATTTACCTGGGACAGTTAAAAATGTATACATACATATACGTATATATATGTATATGCATATGTGTATATATATATATATATGAATATATATATATATATATATATATATATATGTATATACATATGCATATACATATATATACGTATATGTATGTATGTATACATTTTTAACTGTCCCAGGTAAATATCTTGAAAAATATGAAATATCCCGAGAAATGTAGATAATTTTTAAAAAATTCAACTTTTCAAGGTTATCGTTATTTTTTTTAATGGAATTATAATTTTTTTTACATAATGTGATTCCTGTAGTTATACATGTAAAAGTATTAAAGAAGAATGTTGAATAATCAATAGTTTACAGGATATTTTATACTTTACTCTCTGGCATAAGTGTAAAAAAAACCTTGTAAAGTATTGACTTCATGGCAACTGTATTTTAATACTTTTATGCGTAGAATAATGAGATAAATCAATTAGTGTAAGGAAAAAACACATGGCTTTTCAAAAAGGATATGTAGTTACAATTGCAGAATTTTTTTTAAAGCAGCTGTGTTTTATCAGTCTAATAGTTTATTCCAATCATATACTTTAAACTATATTATTATATTTTACAATTTTATATATATGTATATATACATATATATGTATATATTTATATTTATATGAATATCTTTTATAAATAGGAAGAAGGAAAGTGGATGTATACAGGAGGAGAAGATTGTTCTGCAAGAGTATGGGATTTGAGGTAAATCAGATACAGAAACGAAAATAATTTATATTTTTAATTAAATAATACTAAGTTTTATTGATAGATCTAGCAGCTTTCAATGCCAAAGAATATTTCAAGTAACTGCACCTGTAAATTGTGTGTGTTTACATCCCAATCAAGCAGAACTAATTGTGGGTGATCAAAGTGGAGTCATACATTTATGGGATCTTCGTTCTGATCACAATGAACAATTAGTATGTTATCTCTTTTTATATTTGAAAATTTTACATTTATTTTCAAAATCTAAAATCGTGACGCAGTTTTGATGAGATAAAATTTTAACAATTCTCTTGATATTATGTTTTAGTTTTCTGTTGTACATCTGTATTAAAATAATATTACACAGGATAAATTGCTTATAAAGTTAATGACAAATATGTCGTAAAATATGCATTTTTTGAAAATGTTTTAAATAAGATTTTGGTATTAAAGGAGGTATACGATGGCATTATCAGTTTTATTATTTTTGTCAGTTGTAGAGATTTTTTAAAAATATTAAATTTTTTACAAATTTAAAAATATCGTCATAAAGGGCTATTGAAACCATGGAACTTTTATTCAAAATGTTTTTTCATATTTCTAACAGTTTAGATAATAGATATTCGCTTGTAAATATATGTACCGTTTTTTTTTTCTCAAGGGACTGTTTTTATCTCTAAGCGCTGATTTTTCCAACTTCTTGGTAAGCTAACTGATAGTTAAGTCATACGTCAATCTTTGTTTTATCTTCAAATTAGATAAATTCAGGGCCGGTTTTTCCAACTTTTTGGTAAGCTAAGTAATAGTTAAATCATACGTCTAAATTTGTCTAATTTGAAAATAAAACAAAGATAAACTTGTATGATTTAACTATTAGTTAGCTTACCAAGAAGTTGGAAAAACCGCCCCCTAAAATTAAAAATAAACACCAACAAAAAATTGTTATTAGATTTGTCTGCTCTATAATTATAGAGTTTTAGATTTTTTTTAATTTTCGCGTTGCCGAATGTCTCTTCAGAAATATTTTTAATAATTAATAATTTTATAGATTTGTGTGAAAGTATCATAAGTATTACTTTTACTTTTGACATAAAAAAAAAGATTTTCTTTAAAAAAATTAAGTTAATCTTTATTTGACCTATAATAGCATCATCTATAATAAAACTATAGTTTCTTTTATCTTATGTCTCCTTTAAATACTATAGATTTTATCTAAAACATTTTTTCATAAGATGTATATTTTACAAGATTGTCATTAACATTATAGAGGTTTATTTTATTCAGTTATTTATGTACGAAATTTATCATGAGAGATATTGGAAAATCATAGAAGTATATATAATATAGAATAATTTTGATGTAATTTTTCTGTTTAAATATTTTGTAGATTCCTGAAGCAGAATCTTCAATTCAAGATATTACAATAGATCAAGATGGCACTTACATGGCAGCGGTAAATAATAAAGGACACTGCTACATTTGGACACTTTCAGGGGGCGTCGGAGAGGAGCCTACAAAACTTAATCCTCGTCACAAACTTTTGGCTCATAAACGTTATGCCCTCCATTGCAAATTTAGTCCTGATTCTACGTGAGTATTTTTTGATTTTATTTATATAAATATTTTTCTGTCATTAAAAAAATTAATTAACATACATGTTACATAACATTATTATACAATTTATATGTATCAAACATCATAATTTTCATGGACTGTAAACATTAAAAATCAAAAAGACATGATTTTTAAACATGATTTTTAAACATGATTTTTAAACATTGAATGTATCTATAATAATTCTAAATTTCTTGCTAAACTAATCTATATTATTTGAGATGTAAAAAAATTAATTTATGTTAATTCTTATTGCAAGAAAAGAAATTTGTATAATTTTTTTCATTTCTAATATCATACTCCAATATACGAGATGCTATCCAAAAATTTCGGAAATTTATATGCGTGCAAACAAGTACCATTATAACCAAATGCTATTAAAGTGGGCCACAGACTTGAGCACAAACGCAAATGAGGCAAGCCGAGACCACATCGAATGATTAAAGTCGTCTTATGAGGCAAGTTAAGGCAAGTCGAGGGAACTATTCAACGTTGCTCCAATCGTTCGAAGTCACTGATACAAACATGGAAGAAGAAACATGAAAAAACACGTCCAAACTGAGCACGAATTGTCTTTGATGGACAGACAGTGGTCGGCTCGATCTGAGGCCGTGCGGCAAATAATCCAAGCAATAATCCAAATGTGGACATTGGTCCGAGGCAGAATGCCTCCGATTGTTCGCCGCACGCCGAATGCCTCGGATTGAGTCAAACCGTTGTCGGTCCAGCAAAAAAAATTCGACACAAGCAACGTCGAACAGTTGCCTCGACTTGCCTGATTTATATGGGGACTTGAATTTTGCGAATCCGAGGCATTCGGTGCGATTATGTTTAGCTTCATGCATCCTTTGAGATCAGTCATAAAGTCATAAGATGCCTGGCCTTTGTCACCAAATATTTGCTTTAATATTTCGTATGTTTCGACATTTGAAAAAAAAAAACTTGTTACAATCAGGCTGCTCTCACATCTGCCATCACAAAATTGCAAGGTATAGCACATACGACAATAAAAAAATACTTAAAAATAAATGCTTTTATTTAAATCGTAACCATGTGACACATTGATTTATAAAAGATACATGAAGCTGAACCTAGCAGCATTTGATTGTAATTGCACTCGTTCGCGCGCGCGCGCGCGCGCATCGCGCAAATTCCGGAAATTTTTGGATAGCATCTTATACCAAAAAAAATATCAGAAATTCATAAGTTTAGATATTGTTAGATCTAACAATGAAAAATTCACAGAAGACAAAAGATATTTCGTATATCCTATATTTATTTATATTTTATATTTTTAATGCTAACAAAAAAATGATATTGTCTCCAATAATTGTTTGGTAAATTTTGTTAAATATTCAAATTAATTTATTAAGATTATTGGTAACAACATCAGCTGATCAGACTGCACGAGTATGGAGAACAACAGACTTTTCCGAAGTACAAGTGCTTCAACACGAGGCGAAACGTTGGGTTTGGGATGCAGCATTCAGCGCAGACTCTCAATATATATTTACGGGTGAGCATTTAATTTTTTTTAAATATTTAATAATAAGTGTAATAATAATTTGCACATGTATTCTTATGTAACTTGTAATATACTTTCTGATTTATAATTTGTTGAAGAACTTTAATTGTAAGAACTGTAATTAAAGTTGCATAAATATTTCCTATATTTAATTTTATTTAATATTTTCAGCTTCATCAGATGGAATTGCAAGACTGTGGAATGCGTCTACAGGAATAATAGAACGAGAATATATGGGACATCAGAAAGCTGTTACAGCTCTTGCTTTTCGTGATGAAATTGTTTCTACAAGCCAGGAATAAAAGAATAAATATTTAAATATTGTATGTTTGATTTTTTTAATGGAAAAATGTTAAAAGTTTAAGATTATATGTTATGATTTATATATAAAAAATTCATTGGATTATATGTAAACTCTTTGCTTTTTAATAAATAGTTTGATAGTAGATAGTAGCAAAATTAAATAGTATATTGAGAGTAGAAATAATATCCGCAATAAATAGAGCGTGGATTAAATGAAAACTGAATGGAAAAATTTTGTGATTACGGCAATAAATAATAAGAAAGTAATAAAGATTCGCGTATCAGCATGCATCTGTGCGATTCGGCGAGAAAAGATAGTTTAACATTTGTCGTCGCTAGATGCATAAAAACCTAGTAGTAACGCCTTGCTATGTATTGTCGATGTTGTTTACAAATCGCTTTCTTTTCTCTCCTCTTTCCCAATGCCTTGTGCTCTGTCTAAACCGGAGGATGAAGCCACCTATTTGTGGCTTATCCGAATACATAATGTAGAGGGGCAAAAATCATATTTAATCTAGTAGTAAAAAAGAATAGTCAGATGAGCCACAAGTAGGATTATCCTCCTGTGTAGACAGAGCATTAGCGAGGATAAACGCTGTCTCTTCTTGTCGAGTGGTGCAGATGCACGTTAATTTGTGAATTTTTATTAATATCTCATTATTTGTTGCCATAATTACAAAACATTCTCGCTGTTCGGCAAATTAGCCCGCTCAATGATTTCGAATCAAATGTAGAATTTCTATTTCTCTCGCGTTTTCTTTTTTTCTTCATCCCTTTTTCTCTCTACCATTTCGTAATTATTCACTCTATTCTAATAGCGTTTTCGTCTGCTATGTATATATGTATGTATGTATGTACATACATACATACATACATACATGGCGTCAGATGCTACATATATATGTTTATCAAATCAACAATAGATAAATAAAAATCACAACATCCTATTCAAATAAATATAAATATTTGTAAATTCCTATGAAAACATTTTAATTTATTTTTCATATCGTGTCCTCTATAAATTCTAACGCCTAGTGTACATACATACAAAGATATCTTTAACAAAATGGTTTTAAAAATGGTTTTCTCTAAGTTTTCTTTACAAAAATGTTATTAAAAAATTTTTTTTTAAAGATCTATTAAAAAATTTTTTTTAATGTCTTCCCTACAAAAATAATATCTCTTAAAAATTACCAGTATAAGAAAAGATTAAAACGGGTGCCAAGTGCATCCGCCGATATATATTATTTAAATATTATTTTTTTCAAAAAAATGTTTTTTTTACAAAAGTAATATGTTTAAAAAATTATTTTTTTAAAAAGATTTTTCTCTATCTATTTTATAAATGTTTTTGCTAAATTAGCTATTAAAAATTCTAATCTTAAATGTTATGCAAACCATAGAATATACTTTAACATAATGAAAACTAATGAATGAAATTATAAAATAGATAAGCATGCAAGGTACTTATAAATTTAATTGATGACTTGATGTTTGTTGAATCTATTTTTGAAATAAATAATGTTGTAATTTTCTCATAACTTGATTTGATATTCCGCTATGACTTCAGCGAACATTCGCTAATGGTGAAATCACACGATACGGGAATCAACGTGCGGGACGGAGGATGCGTGATTCGAACAGCCAATCAGCGCTCTTCCGCATTTTTCTATTTCACATGATTGGCTGTTCAAATCACGCATCCTCTGTCCCGCACGATGATTCCCGTATCGTGTGATTTCACCCTAAAAGCTGAAAAAATCCAGCAAACAGCGTTTATTCGCTGGCGAACAGCGAATGACTACGTGACCTCTATATTCGCTGCGATTTTCTCGTCGCTACATGAATTGGCACCTTTACACTGTTCATCGAGTTTAATAACATAGTCCTTAGGCCGGCCAATCGTCTACCATTCGTCTACAGCTCGTCCATTCTTCTGAAAAAATTTTACGATTGGTCTCTGCCTGACAACTGCGGGTGTTATGGGTTGCATCCAGAAGCACGGCCGTTCACACTTACTACGTTTAAGCTGAAATTTCATGCGAGCGAAAAAAAGCTGGCGTTTACTCCCTCTCCATCGATTCTTGATAAAATGGCTGTTTTAGCGAAAACACGCTCAAAGTTCGTTTCAATCGAACTGTTAGCGAAGCAACGCCGACAGTAATGATTGGTTGTTACTGTTAGATCCCTAAATCTAGACCAATTACATTGACATTACTCAACTGTGTGCAATCGTTGTGTTGAGCGTAGTCACTGAGCGCTCAGTAAGCTCTTGCATCTGATTGGGGCATATTCTTTTAGATTTAAAGATGTACGCCAATCAGACGCGAAAGTTCACTGAGCGCTAGGTGAGTAGCGGCCGTGCTTCTGAATGTACTTGTTGTACGCATTCTTCTTGTCTTAAAGGGTGTAAAGTTCGTACTACTTTGATGAATTTTTTGTTTATCGTCTTTCTCCTTTGCTCTTCCTCGTGTGTGTACAAAATTGTTGATGACTGCTATCGGATATCTTTCAGTTTCATTCACGACGATCAACAAATGCGCGTATGAGGATCATCTTTTCAGCTGTGACCGTTACGCTTTTAGGTTAGAACGCGATAATTAGAGAATGTGTTGCATTGGAAAACCGTTGAGTGAAAGTGCTTGTTGTTAGAAATTCCAATGAAGCAAAGGGCCGACAATATTATTCTCGAGCGCCTTAAAACGGACAGCATTCTAAGAAATGTTTCGTGAAAAACTTCGGCGAAAATACTTATTGTCAGTTTCGCCGTGAGTAATTCTCTAGCCTCGTTGTCATTTTTTCCCGAACAAAAGAAAGTATCAAAAATGAGATCCGCAGGTTGGTACTATTTTATTAAAATATCTTTTTGAATTGTTATGGATAATTTAACAAAGGGTAGAAATCTGTCTGGAGAAATCAATACTTACCTGAAATCCATTTGTCTTATTGATTGTTGTAATTTGCACAAGTTAAAAGAGGTAAAATTAAAAAAGAAAACTTAAAGAAGAAGGTACACACATATTACTAATGTATTAGTTTTTCTATTTTGAAAAAAAAAAATTTTTTTTTTTTTTCAAAAAATTGATTTTCATCTATATAAGCATATTTTCATCTATATAAAATGATTGTTATATGTTTAAGTATTACAAAAATGTATGAAATATATAATTATAATTGAGGATGGGATCAAATTTATTACATATTTATTATGTACTTAAAAATCTAAATCAAATACAGTAATCAAGTTTCATTTTCTAGGATTCAAATAATATTTTTTATATTGTACCTGCAAAATAATCGACCCCAATTAATTTGCCTCGAAATTTAGAATAAATATCTATAAGATTCGAAATATACTTATGAATAATTTTTATCGTAAAGAATAAAATCTTTTACAAGTAACACTTGTTAGTTTGGAGAATGTAACGTATAAAGAAGATTTGAAACGACTTTTGTTTTATATTTTTAATTATATTTTATTTCAATAATTGCTAATCTAATATTTATCATTATTTAAACAAAATATATAAAAATAATTATCACTTCATACAAATATAAAATTTTTAATAAAGTATTCATAAAAGATTCAAACATATTTGATTCAGATTTGAATATACTTGGAAATAATATTTTGTTTTTCGAGGTACTTGTAAAAGATTCGAAACGCCAACACATTTGAGTCTATTTCTTAAGTATTTCCCATCACTTATTATATATAACTTTTGCATTAGTTAGAATAAATAATGTATCTACAATGATACAAGGAAAAGTTTTCTACAGTTGATTGTTATATTTTATTATTTAGCCTCAGTATTTTTTAAAACTTGTCTTGATGTAAAAAGTTTTCATAAAAAGTAAACGCTAAAATCATGCATTAACAACAATCAATATCAGTGAGTATGAATCAAATTGTATAATATAATTGCAACACATTAACATGATAACAAATTAATATAAGTATGCCAGTTAATAAATGCCAGTATAAACAATAATTTGGAAAGAGCATCATTTGAAAAACTCAGACTCGAAAGAAACTTGAAAGTAATAAAATCCATGCAAAAATAATATCTTCATTTTATTTTTTAAAATATGCTTTTGTAACTTTTTATATTTCTTTATACTGGTATTTAATTTGAGATAAACAAAAAAAGAATAAATTATTCTAGAAAACGTGAAATTAAATAATACAATTAAAATCTTTGAAGCGATCTCCTATAAAATTATATTTTTTTAGTTTTTATATATCTTTTTCTTAAGAATACACTGAATCGATTTTTATAAACTTTTTCTCAGTATATTTTTAAGAGAACTTTTTAAGAAAGAGATCTCTACAAATATATAAATTATGATTATTTGATTTTATTAAATTATTTTATCAAAAATTATGATTTTTTAAAAAATTAATAAGATCTTAGTTAGAACAAAGCACATGAAAATATATGAGTCAAATATATGAGAAAACGAAAAAAAATGATTCAAATGTCGATTTAGGAGGAAACAAAACATACCATATATACACTCACCGGCAAAAAAACGGGTTACCTGATTTTACTCAAATTTTTGAACATCTTTCAATAACGATAACTCTACAAAAATTCATCGTATTGAGAAGAAACAAAGCTCAAATTAAAGCTTAAATCTTCCTCTTGACAATAAAAAAAACCAAAATTAAGAAACAGCAGACGTTTTACAAAATGCTGGACATTGAATAGTGTTTGAAAAATGGGAAAAAATTTAAATTGTGTCGCTCAAAGTAGTCAGCTCTGTGGTACAAAAATATATGAGTTTTTAAGCTCATTCATTTCTTAAGAAATCCATATTTGGAACAATTGTCTACGGGTTTTTTTTTTTTTTTTTTTTTTTTTCAGAACCGTATCCCTTTGATGAAGAAATATTAAGATCACTTATTAACCTTTAGAAGACGGGAAGCAGCCTACTTTTAGACGCCAAAAGAGTCGCTTATTTTTCGTAGTATAACACAATATTACACATAAAAAAATTCCACGTCGAAAATCTAAATAATCATGAAAAAACCAGTCCGTCCTCTAAAAGTTAAGATTGCCTATTAGAATTCAAAATAAAAATTAAAAATCTATAAAAGTTTAAACAATTATAATGGATAGACTGTAAAATCCAAAATATATGATTAGTAGGATACGTCGATCAAACATATAGTAGCATCAATGTAAATTTAATGGTTATATATATATATATATTTTTTTTTTTAGGTTCCTATGTATATTGAAGACATACATATATTCCTGAGTGTAAGATATTTCAGTGAACAAGGAAAATATAGCTATTATGGCAGACGAGGAAGGTACAGAGTGGCTTCAGGAATTACTACATGATGTGCAGCTTTCTCAGTTTTTTACGCGAATTCGAGACGATCTGCAGATTACTCGTCTGCATCACTTTGATTATGTCCAAGCAGAAGATTTAGAAAAGATTGGTCTGGGTAAACCTGGTGTCAGACGCTTGTTGGATGCAGTTAAGAAGAGAAGAAACGCCCAGTGGAAAAAGAGCTTAATTACAAAAATTAAACCTGGTGGCAGCGGTAAGAGCAACAAGCGATCCTCGCAGCCCGTCGAAACTTCCTCGGTACTAACATGTCTCATACAAGACAAAGATGTGACACTGTCCGTTAAATTGGGCGATGGAAGTTTTGGTGTAGTGAGAAGAGGAGAATGGACTTCTCCTTCAGGACGAACTCTGCTCGTTGCTGTGAAAGTCCTTAAAGCAGATGCTCTCACGCAGCCGAGTGTTATAGAAGATTTTGTCTCAGAAGTTCAAGCAATGCACACTTTGGATCATCATAATCTTATCAGATTGTACGGTGTGGTATTGTCGCAGCCGATGATGATGGTAACCGAGCTCGCACCTTTAGGTGCATTGCTCGATTATTTGCGACAGCAATGCGGCAGAATCTCGATTCTCATGCTCTGTAATTATGCGCTACAAGTTGCTACAGGTATGGCGTATTTAGAAGCTAAACGTTTCCTGCATCGCGATTTGGCATGCAGAAACGTCCTACTGAGTACTCTCGATAAAGTCAAAATTGGAGACTTTGGTTTAATGAGAGCGCTTCCTCAACAAGAAGATTGCTATGTTATGACGGAACATAAAAAAGTGCCTTTTCCCTGGTGTGCTCCCGAGTCTCTTAAAGCTCGACACTTTAGTCACGCATCAGATGTCTGGATGTTTGGTGTGACGCTATGGGAAATGTTAACGTTTGGCGAGGAACCCTGGTTGGGCTTAAACGGTTCCGAAATCTTGCGTAAAATTGACCGCGAGGGCGAACGGCTTCACGAGCCGGAAGCAATGCCTCCATATATGTACAAGCTGTTGCTTCGTTGCTGGGCGAGAGAACCTTCGGAGAGACCGACATTCGCTTCATTGAAAGAGTCCTTGACTGGCATGGTGCCATCCATAATGAAGGCTCTAACTGCCTTTGAAGAGGCTAACAAGATGTCCATCGAGCCAGGAGACCAAATTGCAATCATCGATGGACTCCCAGAAAATTATTGGTGGAAAGGTCAGAATCAGCGAACTTTTCAAATAGCTCATTTTCCGCGCTGTCTGGTTGATCCAATGCGCCGAAAGCAGCCGGAAGACATTAGTAAGCCGTTGGAGAATTCTTTCATTCATACAGGACATGGAGCGCCCTTTGGCAAGAGCTGGGGTAGCCCAGTTTACATCGACGATGTATATTTAAGAAACCCAATGGATCCTCCGGATGTGTTGGTAGCAACCTCGGTTGATAATCAGATGAAAAAGAAATTCTCTTGTGGCACTCCGCGTACTAAAAAACAATTCAATTATACGAAATTACACAATGATGCTAGGTCGAGTCCTATGAAGGTCTCGCAATTATCGGCTATGGGCATTAGCCAGGAGGATACTCTGATTGATTTATCCGCCGAGGAATCGGCAAACACAACCGTCTACGATCAAAATATCGCATGTAAACGAGTAATTAACATTCTGGATGAACCCATCGATGGCGAGAGATTCTCCTGGCAGGATGAAGAAGGCAGAACGTATGCCAATTTTCCTGGTAATGTGGATCCTGCATATTCTGATCCCTTTGATACTTCTGCGGTATTTATGAAGCCTCCACATTCGCGATATTATAGTCATGTGCCCGCTGAAGTTGCTAATCACTATCTGAAGACGCAAAAGTATGGAAACGTGAGCGATCGAGAGGGAGGAGATAACATTCAAGATACCATGAATTGTTTTGTCCTTGATTCTGCTGATACTGAGGTACATTTTTATGATATTATAGTTTTAGAGATACATTTTTTCTCAAATTATTTGTAATGTGTGATAAAATTCTTGAATAAGAAATATTTTTTATTTAATTCAAATGTAGTTTAAAATCTAAAAGTTTCTGAATATTTTTGAGACAACTATTATTACAATACAATACGTATATGTATATTGAACAGAATACATAATTATCAATATATAAGGACTATGTACATAGTGATATGTAGGGCCCGGATGTTCGTACACGATCCCGAGTTGTGCGCTGCCATTGCCGCTCTATCCCTTCTTCCAATTTTTAACAATTAATAACTAAATTAATAATTATTGCGAAAATTGTAAAATGGTACTAGACTTTTCGATTCCAGGACAGTTTAATTCGTTCTACCTGCTCACAAAAATAATTCCTAATATTTGGGGACACCCTGTATATGCAACTGCACAGCTATACAATATTGAAAAAATTAAATTACTAAACAATTTATATAAACTAAATATATCTTTCCTATTCATTTATGTAATAAAAATTTAACAAAATTGTATAATTATGGATTATTTATATTTTAAAATTTATTTTAACATTTTGCACTTTTTTTAGATAAATTTTTTTCATGAAACGCTGAAATAAATAGTAAATTTTCTACACATTAATGATAAATTCACAATGAAATATACTGGACTTATACACTAATTTTGCACTCTTGTATCAAAATATACATAGAATTTTAAAATTATTTAAAAATCAGTAATTTATCTTTCTTAAAAGTGATTGATATAAATTTTTGGAAATTAATTTTGTTTAAATAAATGAAAAATAGTTGTAACTGAAAATAAATAAATGTTTAATTTTTAGCTGCCTGTACATTTTCTTGTGATTTCTATCTTATTTCATTCTTTTCTTAGGAGACTCATCAATATCCGATGAATTTAAATAAGCGGTGTCAGCAAGATGCATTAAATTTGAATGTGAATGTGGAAGATGACGACATCACGAATCACTATAGTGAAATAGATAAGGT
Source organism: Tetramorium bicarinatum (assembly GCA_928718305.1). Taxonomy (NCBI): domain Eukaryota; kingdom Metazoa; phylum Arthropoda; class Insecta; order Hymenoptera; family Formicidae; genus Tetramorium; species Tetramorium bicarinatum. The sequence goes on from OV788325.1 coordinate 133,375, forward strand.
CAGTCCATGTGGATCAAGTTGGTCTACCTGGCCGGAGGATTTGCGAAATGCTTCCGCTGTGCAGACGTATGTTAATGTTTCTGACAATAGACCTATATCGTCATTTGCTGCTCCAACTCCATCACCTCCTCCTCCTCCACCTCTTCCTCCTCCTCCGCCACCACCACCACCACCACCACCACCACCGCCACCATCACCTCCTCCTCCTCCTTCCCTTGGTCCGAATATGAGCCCGCCGAAACCCAAATCCAATTGTGAACTCGCGCAAAGTATGAATGAGTTGTCATTGAATGTTAATTCTGATCGTCAAGAAGTTGCCACTGTTGTCAAAAAGCTGGATCCAGTTTTCTTGGCCGAATTGGAAAAGCATTTGGGTGAGAAGGAGGCAACCAAGAACACGAACGCCAGCAATGGTAAACACCAGCAGCCAGGAATTGTTTCTGCGAATTATTTGAATTACTCATCGTTAGAGAAGCTGCGACAGAATATGTCTACTCAACAGCTTTCAACAACGGAGAATGCTGCCAGGTCTTTGCCGATTATCCCAGTATTGAAGCCTCCTCCGCAGGGGAAACCGAAATCACCAATTGTGACAATGGATCAAACAAACGCTTCATCAATGCCACCTAACAAAGTGCAGAACTTCTGGCAGTCGAAAAGCACAAATGTTCAAAAACCGCGACTCCAGAATGATCAATGCGTGTCAGAGTCGGCTACTGAGACTATAGTGAGCCAAATTTGGCAGCAGACGCAAATTTTATCTCAGCAGCCAAACGTTTGCTTGGCCAGTTCGGTCGCTAACCAAATGTTAATGCCCGTTTCGATGCCCCAAGCGTTGGGTGTTAATCGGCTTCAAGAAACTAGTAGTAATGCTTGCAGTAGTAGTAGTAGTAGTACGAATGATCAAAATCAGTATGGCTCTTGCAATGTCAGCAAAGCTACTCTTACACAGACACAAGCTTGTCTATCAAATCAGAATTGTTCTGAAAATACGTTGCACGTCAATCAGGATGATATCAATTTGCTTGAAGAAACCTTTGATAATATTATCGATAGTAATACGAACGAGATTCAACACGGACCTTGTAACGTCGCCAAAGCCGCGTTTAATCAAACGCAAGTATGTTTGTCAAACAGCCAGTGTTATCTTCAAAATTCATTTGGCGTTGATCAAGATATTGTCAATTTACGGCAGGCTACCATTAGCAGCTCCTCTAATGCCAGGAATCATCCTCAGTGCGATGCAGCCAATGTTCCTAAAGCGAATCAAATCCAGACTTGCTCGTTAATTGATGGAAGCCAAAACTATCTTCATAATGGTTTTAGTCTACTTCAAACGACTGGCAATTACGTTTCGGACAAGAGTGCAAATGAATTCTCTCAACATTGCAATATCTCTAAAGCTGCTTCCTCAGCAGCTGCTAATCAACAGCAAATCTATTCTTCAGCAAGTCAGAATTACTCACCGAGTATGGCATCAATTCCTCATTTGGATGACTTTACATTGCCACAAACTTGTCTTCAAAATGTGCCAATATCGTCCAGCGCAAATAACAGTCATGGAATTACTCATATACAAAACGATTTGCAACAATCCCAACATTTAAAGCCTGCTACACTTTTATCTGAACAAGTATACGCTGAATTGAAACAAACGGTATGTAACTTTTACACAGTAATTATACAGAATGGAGTGCTTTATAATTTAAAATTATTCTATTATGCATATAAATAACAAAAGTATTTTAAATATCAGAGTTTTAAAAAAGATCAGATTTTTAAAAAAGAGAGATGTGACTTACGTGACACATTTTTTTGCTGTTAACAAAAATTTCTGTGTGAAATATTAATGTTATTATTATTTCAAAATACATGATTATTTTATACAATTTGCTTTTATAATTATTTTGCATACAAAAATAATTATAATAAGGTTTTGATAAATACTCATAACAGATATTTTAGATGATAAAATTAACTTTTTTTTTTTTCTATTTGATATATGTCATAGATTAATAGGTTTATTAATAGCTTTTGTTGGAAAGTAGCTGCTGACTAGTCAATCGCTATCTGTCATGTCAAATGACCGTCGTCTTATTTATAACCTTCGTTTATTTTTGTGTTAAACTACTACTTTTCCAAGTTAAATGCTACTTTTATACGTATCTACTTATTTGACGGAACTGCTGTTAAACAAATAGTAAATAAAAAAATATATGTGCTTTAAAGTACACTAGAAAAGAATGTTTAAATGGGAGTATACAGGAGGACAGGGCTTCGCCCGCCAAAAACAAAAATTAAAATAAAACTTGAGAGTGTGACAACTACCAAGGCTGATAGTATTATATGGAAGTTCCAATGTTATTCTTCGCTTTAATTAAAAACACAAACACACTTTCTTAAACTTTGATTTGTTATACCTCCTAAATTAATGCTGTCCTTCACTTAATTCTTGCGGAGAATTTCTCAGAACACTTTCTCCCACGACTACGTAAGTGGTGATTAAATCGTTGACGTGTGGCCTTTTTCCATATTTATCAATGCTGATGTATATCAATACATTTGCTGAGTACCATTTGCCTAACAGCAGTTCCATCAAGAAGCAGCTGCATATAAAAGTAATATTTAACTTATTGTTAGAAAAATATCAGCTCAACACAAAAATAAACGGCGAAGACCATTTGACATGGCAATAACGATTAATCGACAACTATTTTCCAACAGTAACCTATTAGCGTGTGACATATAATATAATGATTAAATAAAAATAATAACGCTTATACTAAGTTTCTAACAAATCTGAAAGATTAACAAATTAATAAATCTTGTAATTATTTTACAGATCCCTAATCTAGAGCAGCTGTCTCAGAACGAATTTAATACACTTTACAATAAAACTGTTCGGCAGAACATTCTTCGAAATTACTGTTCAAATAATCTAAGCAGCAGGCCTAGCCAAAATTATGCTCAGGAAATTGGTAGCCAACAACAACAACAACAACAACAACAGAAAAGTATCACTGGCAAGAATCAGTCTATTCCAGGACATGCTTGCGATTTTAGCCCTTATCTAAAACAGCCGCCGATTTATAACCCTCCTCCTCTTCCTTCTACAACCCAAAGTCCATTTAAATCTGGCCAGAACGGTTATGTGCAAAATCTTGCAGCCAAAAGCAACCTAAGCGGATCCTCCAATCTAGCGCAAGCTGAAGCTTCTACGTCAACTAGAAGTACGTCGTCAGTGGTGAATGACTTTGCTGTTGCTAAGACGAATCTATTACAAATGAATCAATATTCACTTGGGACTAGTCCACCGCTCACTGCAGCCTCCCAGCAATTGGTAATGTCATTGAGCGACGAATTTAGAGCAAGTAAAGTTATGAAAGTGCAGAAAGATACTGTAGATGCATCGCAGCAAGAGGTATTAGCTGCGCTGCAGGCTACTGGTTGGGATACTAATCAAGCCGCCAAGCAGATCGTAAAGGACAGGCAAGCCAAACTGGAGAATCTCATGAGGCATGTATCTTGCGATTTTTCTATTTATCTTCGTAAGGATATTGCGTTTAATCAAAATTATACACAAATACAAATGCACATATATGTATGTACGTACATTTTCAGCCAGATATAGTAAAGATATAACAAAGATAGGGTAAATCCGGGAGAGAGGGTCCTTCTTTTTTAAAATTGCTATATTTTTTGTTATTTATAGTAATATTGGGGAAAAACGTAGTATCATTATATTCGTACAACATGTACTAACAATGTATAATAGTATATAATATATATGAAAGGCACATAAATAAGTGTTTTATTAATTAACAAAGAAATATACTAGTAGTCCATCTATCCCATACCACATACACATTGGGTTAGATGAACTATGCTATTTGGAAGAAATGGACCTACGTAAAGTGAAAATGGAAATGAAACGAAACATTAAAATGATAAAAATTTATTTTTTTGTTTATTATTCCGTTTATAATACATTTTTATACTGTTTCATTTCTATATGTAAAAAAGAAATGAAATAAAATAGAATATAAAATTTAAAGAAAAATAAAATATATCGTTTAAGAAAATAATTTGAAAAAAAAACAAAATAAAAAATTTAAAGAATATAATAAGTTCTATTTTGCTCTACTTTGTTTTCTCAATGTTAATTATGCAAATTACATGTACAAATAAATGTAAGAAAAAACTCACGAATGGGTCTACTGCAGCTTCGACTTTCTCTTGTTACAGAGGATTCCTTCGTTTCACACGCACTATAACACACGTTTACGTTCTCCCCTCTATTGTATTCTCTAAGTACAACGTATTCTCTAATAGAACAGTAATACTGACTTCATGGCGCGATTTTCGACTGAGTTAATAATTGTTTTTTAAATTAATCTTATAAATATAAAATTATTAATAATTTGTCAGAAAAACTTTTTATCCGTATATGAAAAAAATGGTCCATCTCTCCCATCTTGATCTGGGGTCCAATTCTCCCGAATGTCAAGGAAAAATGTACCAAGCTACCGAGATGTATCTATTGAGAGCATCACCATTATAATATACTACAGCAATTCTCTGATATGCTTTATACATTGTATGAGACGGTGGTTAAAAAAATCAAATAATATAATATGTGTATTATCCTATAATATAAATAATGAAAAAATTTTGTCTTACCTAGTTTGTATTATACTAGCTGATGAAATACGCAAAAAATTACGCAAAACTAGCCTATTAATTACATCTACTATTATCATATATCATACATTCTATTGGCCGGTTTAAGAAATAAACAACTGGTCTATTTCAACCTTTGGTCCATCTCTCCCAGAATTACCCTATAGTATGACCGCGATAGTATGATCACGATAAAACTATCAGCATTTGTTGTGCAGGAAAATTCTTATAGTGCAAAATTCATGCAATTTTCAAAATTGCAATAATGCGTAAAGACGTATTTATTTTTTTACAATGGTAAATTCTTCCATTTATGTTTTCATAAATTCAAATAATCCTCAGCTCAATTTTGATTTTAATCAGTCCGTTTTCTCAAAATATACCAAATTAATCACATCTATACTAAATATAATATCTATACAATGTCTCTATTTTTAAATTAAGAAAAATATTGAGTAAAATATTATTTGGACTTCTAAATAGTTTTTCGCTGGAATGTATTTAAATTCTATATATGGCTTCAAACTTTTAACCAACAGTGTATATAAAATAATTTTTGTCTCTAAATTATTTAATTTATTAAAAAAGTAATGAATCGTAGTTCTGAAAAGTAATTTTTTCACAATCTGTGAATAGTAAAGAGCAGATGATGAAAAAATTTGAAAAATTTTGATTCGAAATGGATAAAAAAGTTTTAAATTATTGCAATAAATATGAAATTGTGATGCTAAATAATATCAAATCTTCTGCTATTTCTTTTACTTTTATGTATCTTTTTTTTTAAGTATCGATTTTTTTATAATTTTATAAGTGATTTTTAATCTCTTTAAAAAATAAATTATTTGTTTACTTTCAAAAAATTACCAAAAGAAATTCATAAATTGAACTTTCTTGTAATTTTAGATTGGGATTGGCTACTAGACAGCAATGTGAAAATGCTTTGAAGCAGACTAAATACAACGTCGAAATGGCAGCTTCGTTATTGCTCGATCAAACCAGATGAGAAACAACTGCAGTCAATGTCTTGACATCTCCTATGACACAGTAATTCTGCGAACACATTTATTTATAAATGAAAGTTACAAGAGGAAATTATTATGCTCAGGAAGCGAAGATCAATCAGAGATCACCTTGAGAATATCTTCTTTGTTTTGATTTATGACACAATTTAGCGGCTGGTTGATGCCAACTATTGAGGCAAAATAAAAACTGTTACGCATAATTGAGAGATGATGTTGGTAAAGATACCGCCAGTGACACTAGGCGTGACACATGTAATTCTGAAGCTGTGATATGTTATTGATCTTTATTTGGATTTATGATCCTATGAGTAAACTTCTCGCGATAAAAAGTCGTGTTTTATGTAATGAAGTTTTTAAAGAAGGTTTTGAGATAAATAAGTATAAAATATTTTATTCTGTCTCTCTCTCTCTCTCTCTCTCTTCCCTCCTCTTTCCTCTCTCCTCCTCTCCCCCTTCTTCCTTTTTCCTCCTTGCTTTCCTTCCTTCCTCTCTCCTTCTCTTTCCTCTCTTTTTCCTCACTTCCTCCTATTACCTCTCTTTTCACTTTCTTCTCTCTCCTCACTTTCTTTTCCTCCCCCTTCTTCCTTTTCCCTTTCTTTTTCTCTTTTCCTTCCTCTTCTTCCTTCCCTCTTTCTCATCTTCCATTCCTTCTTCCTCCCTCTCTCGCTTAAATCTCTCTCTCTCTCTCTCTCTCTCTTCCCCCTCTCCCTCCCTCCCTCTCTCCTCTTCCCCTCCTTCTGACTGTGCCTCTGCCTTTGTCTAATGATTTTGGTTTTGAATATGATACAGCGTGATATTGTCAATCATTTGTTTCTATATGCTCAAAGTTTGTTTTTGCATCGAGTTTTAAGGTATGCGTGAATGATTGTACAACATCGAGCTGGATGTAAAATTATGAATCGCTAAATATTTTTCTGTCTTTTAAACTTATTATTTATTTATAAATAATCATTTTATAATAAATAAAAAAATTAATATGTTGAAGATATATGTATGTGCTATAGGGAGCATCTTACGTTAAATATGTACATATTTTCAAAAAGTTAAAACCTTTATGCGTAAAATAATTAAGTGAATTGATTGATATAAAGAAGATATAGGTATATTTAACCCTTTTGTTACAAATAATTTTTATGTTGTGTATTGTTAATATGCATTTGCTGTGCTGCGAAAGTAAAACAAGTCATTATAGGATAATCACATTTATATGGCGATATAACGAAAAAAAATTAAAAGATGTATTTGTCTATTGCAAAGTATCAAATTTGCACATAGCGTTCGCAGCTTGTACGCTCTCGTACAACAATAGCATTGATTTCGCCGTAGCAAAAGGATAAAGAAATAATTTTCTATTTTCAATTAAATTAAATACTTTTATGTGTTTTTATTACGTCAATAAATTCTTTGTATGAAAATATTAAGATAAAATTATCAAGAAAAGTAGATAATTTATAAAACATTTCATATTTTAGATCAGAATATATTGGAACAAAATGTGAAATATTTCACAACTTATTGATATATAATGCCGCTTCACTTTTCTTTCATTTTATTTTAATATCTACATGATGGAATAATCATACAGAATTGAAATACTGTGTATATAAGATATTATTTAAAAAAACTAACATTAATATATCAAAAATATATACTATTGAGAAATTTATCCTGTGTATTATGTTTTATTTTAGAAATTTAAACTTTTATTTGAAAAATTTTTCAAAAATACTTTTAAATATATTTTTGATATAATTGAATTGACATTTTTTTTATTTTCTATACAAGGTGTTTGATAATATATATGTCTCTTGCTGTGGGTAGAGCAGATTAAATTGAATAAAAAAGCTCTGTACCCTTTTACAAAATTTGCATAAATTGCAATAACATAATAATCGAGATATTAAATGGTAAATTCAGACGAATGACAGCACGCAGAGATGGTTTAAGAGAAGCGATGGTTCTTAACCCAGTCGACACAGAGCATCGGTTACCCGCACTCGACAATATAAACATAATATAACAATATGTGTTATATTACACTTACATTGTTGAGTGCGAAATTATAACATCGATATAAGTAACCGATGCTCTGTGTCGACTGGGAAGCTGTAGCTTAGCCAGTGCTATAGCAATCGACAGATAGTAAGACAAGACAAACTTCAGGAATAGATATAGTTTCTCAAGTACTTCTTTCATCTTTGACCCGATATTCACGACGATTTCATTTGAGCCCAAACATTTTGGTACTCAAATCTAGAAATTATGCTATGGAATTTGCTGAATATCCGAATTTGCGACAAATCATATGTTTGAACTAATCCAGAAGTGTTAACGGCGCTATTATTTTGTACCATTTTCACAACCAGTGTAGAATTTTGAATGAATACTCGTTATCGAATTGTGAACTGAACTCGACGTTGTGATTTATTGAATATATTACCGAATACAGTCTTCATAGTATGATCTCTTGTACATATGACTTTTCTTTCGATAGTTTTCTTTCTAAAAAAAAAAACCAAAATGCGCACCCTCACACTCTCGTAGCATCAAATGGCCAAACATAGGCGTAGCTTACATTAAAATAAGCTATATGTGACGCTGAAACATATTTCATGTGGAGGAAATCACATATTCCAGCCACCTTGAAGTAGAACTTCAATAATTCAACATAAAGAATATCATCTGTATTACACTTGTTTTGTCAATGCATTTTACTATACTGGAATACTAACACAAATATATCAATTAATGTAAACATGAATAATCACATGCATGAGGAACGCAATGTCTATTAATTTACAGATAATGTACATATTTTTGGCAATAAACGCTGGGTATAACTTCCCTAGTAGTTTTCAGAGATACAACTCGTATCAGTCCATCAGGATTATTAGGACACGGTATATAAACATACTCAGTAGCGACAGTGGGTATCACAGATGTCTATAAATAAATTAGACCCATACAGCACAAAAAAATTACATATACATTGCAACAATTTTTCATCACAACAATGCAATATTGCTGCATTATTAAGTCAATATTAAGTTAAACGGAACGATTCCGGACAGAATTAAATAGTATCGCTGAGTACATAGAAATCATCGAACAAGACTACTGAATCGAAGGATTCAAAAATAACTACCTAACTAAGCAATTTGATTGGTGGTGTCCGTTTTACACTGTGCACATCCGGGACTCTTCGCTTCTCCTTTCCCTATTTATGATCTCCCATACCTGCCCTTCCGTCCTTGCCACTTCCGCTCTTCTTGCCCTCTTCCTCTGTCTCCTTTTTCTTCCTCTCGCACAGTTCTTTATATTCTTTCTTTTTTTTCTTATACTCTTCTTCTTGTTTCTTACCTCTCCTCCATTCCCTCAAATTCCTCCTCACCTCCTTCTTTACCTCTTTCCTCATTTCACTATCCTCTCTTTCCTCCTCTTTTCCGTACTTCCTCCTCCCTCTTCATCCTCTCCTTTCTCCCCTTTCTTTACCTTCATCATTTTCATTTCAAGAATAAACTTTAAAAAAGAAGACAATGATAATACAAATGTATTAATGTTTTGAATATATATTTATTTGTTTCTTTGTTTTCGTTCGTTTTCGTTATATATTATATATTATATATTATATATGTACTACAAACATTATTATAACCGATTAAAGTCATAAATCTACAAGCTTCTGCACAAAACGATAAAACGAAGCAGGATATATTTTGTCTAATAAGACAGATACTAATTTGTCTAATTAAATATTTCTTAAATGCATAAATGGAAATACTGTAGCTTGTAATGTATTATATTGTTATAAAAATTCTATTACATTTTACACAGAATGTTATAAGCTTAAACTTTTTATTTGAATCTTTCATAAAAATTCCTTCTTTCTTTTTATAAATAATTAAACAATTAAGGATTTTAAAATTAATATTTGTAGATAAAAATGAAAAGAACGAAAATGAAGAAAAAGGAAAATGGACAAAAAAATTCAAAAAATAAAATATTAATCACAAGAAATGATGATAAACGATATATAAAATCAATCAATATTTCGGCTTTTTTATATAATCTTTTTAACTCTGTGATTATATGAATATTTAAGTTCAGTTATTTTAACATCTCTCTATTTGATCCTACTATAAGTATTAAATGTAAATGAAGAGATAGAGAAGGATTCAAAGAAAATATATATGTATACATTTGCGTAATTAGAAATTCCTTCTATCTATAAATAAATATTTATATATTTTTAGTATTTTTCAAAATATTTACTAGGAATTTTATTTAATTTTTATATCCTTGAATCTTCAGATATTTACGAATTTTCATTATCGCATTATTGCATTACATTAGACTTCTTCTGTTTTCTTTAAAAATCCTTGAATCCTTAATTATCGGATCTTTGTATCCATAAAATTATAATTGTCCTACAAGCTTTGTCAGATCTTTACAAGTTCTTGCAACAATCCAATGATAATTTTATATACACGCGCGTACATGCACATTCACACACACACACACACACACACACACACGCACGCGCACATGCACACAACATACACACGAAATTATTTAATATACAATATCGGCTTTAACATTAAAACATTTTGGAATTATTTATAACAAAATTTTCTAATTCGTTCTTTCGCTTTTTTGTACTCTATACCATGTTACAGGGATTATAATCTGCATAACGATTAGGATCCTCACAATTGCTGCACTTCGCACTTACTATGTATATTCATTTCATAATAATCACTACTGTCACAGTTTTGTTTTCATTTAAAGAAATTCATAATAATCGTTGTGAGACATATTTTATAATTTAAAAGAGTCATTTACAATATGTACAATTAACATAATTATATAACAATTTTTATACATTACATATTTCTACGCATCTATTTGCGTAGTAATACGTGATGTAACAAATTAATTCTTGTAGAACTATGTACACTATCATCAAAAAATTTAAGGCCAAAGTAATTTGTAAATTTACGATTTCTTCTAAAAAAATAATGTAAGCTATTTTTATTTTTATACAATATAATCCCATAGCTATTTAAAAGCTATTCTGTAATTAATTAAAAAAGAAACAATCCGCAGAATGTCACGTTTCAATAAAAATATATTATTCTGAATAATTCTGTCGAAAATTCATATGGGATGAGCTCGATCAAAAGATTCGAAGTTGATATTGTCCAACCTCAGAGAAATCTTTATGGAAGATACTAAAGAGCTGGAGTGGAACGCTATAAACAGTGAAACAATAAAAAAAATTAATCGATAGGATGACTAGACTTTGTATGAAAGTTATAAAGAAAAAGGGTGGATTTTTCGATGAGAAGATGTTTAATAATTTTTCATAAATTAAAAACTGTCATTTCTTTACAAATAAATATTAATTTGTTTATAATTTGAGCCATTTTTATTTTGTATATTTTCTGTGATCTTTATTTATTAGCTTGGTCTTAAACTGTTTGACGGTAGCGTATATAATCGCAATTCATTTTATACGCAATAAACATAATTAATTAATACTCAATCATCAATATTAATCCTATTAAATATTAATATTTGATTAATAACGCACAACCAGTGTGTCAATTAATTATATTTTTTAGACTCTCATTGAGACATACATTTAAATTCATGTATATTTATCTTCTGCCTTACATTTTTTTTATATCTTTTATATCTATTCTATTAAATTTATTTATTTAACCACTGACATAAATATTGTTATAATAAAATGTATTGATAATTTTGCATTTGGTTTTCTTCTACAATATTTATCTTTATTCTATCTTTTTTGGAAGTGTAGACAATTATTTGTAATTATTCCTTATATACAAGATATTCTAAAAAAATGTGAAGCTCAAAGTTCCTTCATTTTTTCATTAACAATAAGTGAAAAACATTAGTCCATATTCGCCCTTCTGATATTACATTTAGCGTTAAATTTGGTCAATTGTGAATATATTTATTTAATTTAATATGGATAACATTATCTGGTACAATTTAAAAATATCCCATATTTAAAGGAAAATAAAAAAGGAATATTTGAATAAATTTTAAATAAATAATATCAATTAAATATTATACCGATTTATCTCTTTAAAACTGTTATATCTTCTTACGAATTAAGCTATTGATAAGATATATTTTTTTAGAATATCTTGTATACATGGTGTTTGAGATCACCAGTACATCACTTTTCTTTCAAGATTAAAAGCATTTTGGAGGAAAGCGTTTTAGACAAAAAATTTTATGGTTTTGAGGGAGACATAAGATGATGCCCATTGATTTGACCCTAAATATTTGCTTGAAGTTCACGAGCGAAGGTTATCTTCAATTTCTTAAATGGAATTCTCTACTTTTTATCGTATATTCTTGTAGCTTATCTCGAAAGCTTTGTAGAAACGCTACAAATTAAGTACTTATATATTTTCGTTATCGCATTAAATGCATTGGTGAATTTTGCAAATTCCATATTTAAAAGTTAACACTATTAATCGATTCTATTTATTATTCTACATCTAAAAATATTAAGATAAAATTATCAAAAAGTGAATACTTTATGTGATATTTCACATATTATTTTATATTGAAAGGTATATCGTGACAAAATTTAAAATATCTCGAAAAGTATTTAAGGCCCCTGGTCTTATGTCCCCCTCAAAACCATAAAATTTTTGTCTGAAACAAATTTCTCTAAAATGCTTTGTTTTTGAAAGAGAAGACGTGTACGGGTGGACTCAGGCACCTTGTATACTTCTTACGCATACAATTAATTTCTCGATATTTAAATATGTTATTATTTATGGAAGATCAACATAATATGTATGATGTGTGTGTGTGTGTGTGTGTGTGTGTGTGTGTGTGTGTGTGTGTACGCGCATATGTACATACATACACGCACACGATCACGATATATCTTAAAAAAAAGCAAATCTACAAGAAACTCTGTATAACGTATCAATTTAGTTTGTCAATCATTATTATTTTTATAACGCTTTCATCTCGTTTGGTTTTATTTTCATCTCTACAATAGTTAACGATTGCATAGCGCATTGCAGTTCTTTTTCTTCGTTCATACTTGGGTACTGTATTAAAGTTAAATAAAAACATGTTATTGTTTTTATTTGTAGATCTGCAATATTTGTTTACAATATAAATTATTGAAAAGATAGCTAAAGATTACGACATGTAGTCATGAACCTTTCTGATATAGGTCTCCATAGGTCTGGATATATTGCATGTATTATATTAAGAATTTACTATCAGAGAAAGAACGAGTTTTTGTGTTAAGAAATTATGATTGATAAAGTTTAAAAACCCATATTATTAATAATCAATGTCTGTATTTAAAATTCTATGTCTCTATGATATTAAAGTAACCATTTAAATATCGTAAATAATATCAGTTTCTTGATTGATTTGTATAAAAATCTTGAAATCTAAGGATATGTAGAAGCGAAAAGTTAGAAATCCAAGGATTTATTTATTCTGTAGGATATGTAGTCACATAATACACGAGATTCAACTGTGACATTAAGGATTATTGAAATTAAAAATTTATAAATAAAAAAAATGTTTTATGTTTTTAAATGTTGGATAGAATTGTTCATGTTCATGTTCTTAAATTTTTTCCTAAATATCTGCAATTATTTAAATTTATGGAAATATTTACTAAATTTTACACTTTCAAGTTTTTCTTAATATATGTACGTATAGATTCATAATTCTTTATATTGTTCAATTTTTTAACTATTTGATTCATAAATCCTTGAATCTCTGTATCTCGAAATTCTTTCTTCGACTTTATGGTCTCCTGTATATCCGATATTTCTATCACTGTAAATTCATTTTAATTTGGTTTAATTTATTTTTCATCTTTTTTTAACTTTAAGAATTAGAATAAGATGATAAGTTAAACCAAGATTAACCAAGTTAACCTATATTGATAGAACTGGACATTAGACTTCTAAATTTTTGCATAACTTCTGACAGTTAGATATATTTTTGGTTGTGTTTTGTTCAACTTTAAATTTAAATTTTTAATTATTTAAATATTTTAATTTCCCTCTTCTCTTTAATACTTGATACTTTACGTAAATTGACATAAATAATAAAAAATAAGGATACACATGTGGAGAAAAATAATATTATAATTCGACAGTAACATTATTTATTATACATCTGCGCATTCTAAATATTTTTATACCAAATAAATATGTCTTGAACGCAGCAGTATACTTTAACTATTTTGGTACCAAATAAATAATACGTATTAAATTGGTTATTTAAATAAAATATAAACATGTAAAATATGATACATCTAATCGAGAAATATATTTTGTGCATTTATCTAAGAGAGAATAAACGATATAAATTTTATCTTATATATGAAGAACGTTGTCAATTGTTACGTGAAGATAATTCCCTAAGATTTATAGATTCACAGATTTTTATCTTTGAATTTCTAACATGTCGGGATTTCAATTTTGCGGATTTTTAGGTTCTGGGGAATATGTGAATATCTATGGTAATAAAACACTGCCATATGCAAAAACCACAGATATTCGAAAGTGATGAAACATTTATGAAATTACTAGTAAAATTATATGATTATAATTTATGCATCTGTAGAAAATATCAAAATGTAAAAATAATTCATATTCCATAGAACCAATTTTGAAAAATCCAAGATGATGAAATCTGTGACATTTACTATATTGAAATAGTTTGTATAAAGTAATAATAAAGTAATAAAATACTTACAAGCGCAAATTATAAGCATCAATTAAGTTATACTACTGATGTATTCGTGTGAACTGAAATTGTCATCATCATATGTCACATTCATGTTTTACATAGAGACATTTATAACATTATGACATTAGTATTTGATAGATTGAACAATCGTACAATGTTGATTACTTCTTTCTCTCTCTCTCTCTCTCTCTCTCACCCTATTTCCTTCTTTTTGATCTAAAATATTCATCATTTGAAGAAAGAAAAGAACTCTTTAGCTCACAACATAAATGCTTTTTAATATGTAAAGCATAGCTTAAAAAGTTCATACTACTATATTTCATAGACACGTTTCATACATGAAGAATTCTTACATCATCACTATCTTTTAACAAAACCCATGTAGCGACTCGTATATCACAAGAGAACAAATGACCTATTTTGCATCTACATAATTTTTTTTCATTTCTACTTTAAGTGGTATTGTATAATATCAACTGTTCCCAACTGTTGTGTAATATGCGTATAATAAAACGTGAAATACCGATAACATTTGGGGGAAAAAAAAAAACAGAGAGAAACGATGCGGCAGCATCAATGCTATAAATTAAGAGGCGACAAAAATTAAATATAGGCAGGAGAAAGGTTCAGAGTAAGGCGAGAAATGACATTGTTGCGTATCGTTGCACGCGTTGTTCTTGAGCTCTTGATTATTTGGATAACCATAATACGACAGTCATGACAGACGACAACAGCGACGCCGCGTAACCGCTCCGCCGCCATACGTTGCTCCATACTCGGTCCGCTTGAGGTTGAGAATGTCTTCGTAGTTGAAAGAGCGGCAGGACTGCCACTACTCTTATAGCATCTACGCAAAACATGAAAATTATTAAAGTAAAATATAAACATATAAAAAATAAAGGCTAGCTCATACTTGCAAAGCAAATTAAGAAACCTAAGTAAGTTAGATTAAGAAGAAACAAGAGAGTCAACACAGTAGTTAGTGCGTAACGTGATGCCTCAACATATTCTAAATTAGGATCATTTAACCAGTATTGATTTTTGGTTTTCTCTTTTGAACTTTTAAAGTGTCTTCACTTGATTTATTAACAAGCTCAACTTACTCATTGATCGACCCATAAAATCTGGACTGAAAGAACCTCTTTATATATTTCATTTGGTCTATAAGTAAGTTTTATAATGTCAAAGTTAAAATAAAAGTCCACAAAAAAATTCCTTCCAAAGCAAAAATAAGTTAAGTCAAAGTGGTAAAAAAGCATAAAAGTTAAAATCTATTGAAAGATCAAGTTGTTCATAGTCCATTCTTAAAAAAAGATCGTTTTATAATTAATAAATCTTAAGATGTAATGACCTTAGATTATATCACGAAAGGGTTTTGATCATAAAAATTTATTACAAATATTCCAAGAGATATTGTTCCGTTAAGTCAGGGCTATGCTTTTAAGATTTGATGCCAAGCATTCATATTAAGTCAGAATCATGACTGAGGCGAAACACAAAGATCGAGTTAGTGAACATCAAAGACAAATATTGTATATAAATAAAAAAAAAAGAATGGTATTTGTTTGTCGATCCTAAATATTCGGATTATAATTTGGTGAGTTCACTAATAAGAGGAGGTCGTGGTTGACTACCCACCGATTTTGATCTCCTTTCACGTGGTGAATCTATACGTGGCGAGTATATACGTCATGTAAAAGCATTTCGTTCAATGCGCATTGAAAGTAGTATTTTTTATATTTGAAATTTCGCGATCGATAGTGTCTGAAAGTTAGGCACATTATCGATCAGTGCCGTGTGGCGTACTGAGCTAGCGCAAGATCTATATATATAATAGCGAGGACCCCGGATCAAGACCAACTAGTGTCAAACATTTTGTTTTATTATTTTATATATATATATATATATATAAAATAATAAAACAAAATGTTTGACACTAGTTGGTCTTGATCCTGATTGATCTTGATTTTATATATATATATATATATATATAATATATTTATATATGCGTGTAATATGTCTTGTTTATGATGTATATACAAATAAGTTTTGCATATATTTTTGCATCTATTTAGGTACGCATATATATTCTTTAATATATGTATTTATCTACCATAAAATAAAATAGGAATTATAAAATAAGAATTATAAAGTCAGTTATAAAATAACAGAAATGTAAATCAAATATTTTTAATTTTTAATATTAATAAAGAATTTTTATTTTTATTTTTAAATTTTCATACATTTCTTGAATCTTTCTTTTATATATATATATATATATATATATATATATATATATGTCCCATTTTTTAAGTCGTACTGAAATGTCCCTTTTGAAAAGCATTTAAAAAAAAATATTTCAGACAAAGATAGTTGGCTCGAAGGGAGACCTAAAGTGGTGCCATTGATGTGATCTTGGGTTATCATTTGAAGGTTGTCTTTAATTTCTTAAATCAAACCCTCTGCTTTTCATTGCATGTTCGTGTAGCTTATCTCCCGAGAACTTTCCAAAACACTACAATTGAATATTTTTTCGTTAAGTACTTTTCGAAATATTTTAAATTTTGTCATGACACTTTAATATAAAATATGAAATATCTAATAAAATATTCACTTTTCGATGACTTTATCTTAATATAATATGTTTAATACTTTTAGACGTAAAATAATGAAAGGAATTGATTAATGTAAAAAAGCATGAAGAATTAGGTTTAAAAATTTTATTGCATTTTGTAAATGTATTGATGGATTTTAGCAAAATTCCATATCTAAAAATTAATACTATTAATCAATTCCTTTTATTATTCTACATCTAAAAGTATTAAGGTAAAATCATCAAAAAATGAATACTTTATGATATATTTCATATTTTATATTAAAAGTGTTATGACAAAATTTAAAATATCTCGAAAAGTATTTAGCGAAAATATACTTAATTGTAGTGTTTTCGAAAGCTCTCGAGATAAGCTACAAGAACATGCAATAAAAAGTAGGGGGTTTCATTTAAGAAATTAATGATGACATTCGTGTTACCTTCAAATGATTACCCAAGATCACATCAATGACACCATCTTATGTCCCCCTTCGAGCCTAACAACTTTTGTCCGAAACATTTTTTCTGAAAATGCTTTTCAGAAGAGACATTTCAGTGCAACTTTTAAAATGGGACGCCTTGTATACATATGTATATACAGGGTTTTCGAAAAGTCCGGAAACGGTCGAATATCTCAGAAACAGTGCATTTTAGACAAAAATCTTTCAGATAAGAGTTGTAAGGCTTAAAAGGATGCACTTGATGGCAGTATGAATTTGACCATAGGTGGTGTGATATCACGGTCGTATGAAAATCAACTGAATTTTTTTTAATCGAACCCCCTATTTTTTATTGCATATTCTTATGACTTACCTTGAGAGCTTTCACAAAACTTAAATATCTCGTATTAATTATCATGCGAATATATATTGTCCTGACCTCTTCTCTAGTGCATGAGCTTCCATTTCTCGACGCGCGTGAGAAGGCGGTGTCGATGTGGGTGTCAGTGCAGAGATAGGTGTCATCGTTGGCGTTGATGCAGGTGTACCGATGCGCAATGCAGAATCTTTCCGTCTGGACGCAGGGGAAGCCGGTGCCGAGCCAACTGCTCCTGCATTTCTTAGCCAGGAAGTCTTACTACCACTGTTTTCTTGTTCCGTGGGCGATAGTAACAATCCGGGAGAGAGTAGCACGACTGGCACTCGGGCAAACTGCTCCGTTGGTATTCGCATCTAGGAATATTATTACCATGTTATATTAATTTTAAGAACAATTAAAACATCAAGAATAATTAACTTGATTTTAATAATTCAATTAATTAAATAAAATTCAGCCAATTTATAATTTACAATATAATATATAGTGCAAGACAAAGATTTACATGGCATTTTGCTTTTTATGAATCTACATTGAAAATCTGCAACTGCCAAAAACCTCAAATTAATTTAATAATAGTTAAACTTTAATTAAATTTAATTATTAATTATTACTAGTTTTAAAGCTTTTGCGGCCATTCATGTCATACAAATGTTTTTTAATTGATCGGCCAATTAATTAAAAAAGATACCCTGATTAGCCGAAATCATATGCCCTCCCTTTCCCCTATCAGAATTAGAAAGGGTATAGTCGTGTCGGGACACACATGGTCATTAATGCCTTTACACAATTGAAATTGGCCGCGTTTATCTCAGAGTTTATCTCTTTCTTTCCAATGTAAAAGGCATACATACATACATACATACACTGAAAAGAAAGATTGATTATAATAATCCAGTCTTGATTGAAAAGTTACCAAGAACCTTGGTGAAATAGTTTCAACTAAACATACAACATGTCATTATGATAAAATAATGTTATAAAAAATAAAGTGATAATTATTATTAAATGTTTTGTTATTATTATTATAATATTTATTTATATTATATATTATTATATTGTAGTAATAATAAATAAGTATTTCAAAAATTGAATTACTAAATGTATCTTATAAGTTTACATGAAAACTTAGGAATTTTTTTTTCAACATAGAAAGAAAAAGATAAACTCTAAACGCGGCCAACATCATGTGTAAATGCATTCATGTAACTGCGTGTGTACCTCTATCCCAGCGAAATCTCAGTATCTCCTAGCCGCCTAATGACGCAAACTGCAATGTTTGCGAAACGTCGGTACAATGCTGATTCAATACGCGGCGGCGGCGGCGGCGGCGGCGACATACATCCGGAAGCTTTTCATTTGTATTAATTATTCATTAAAACATAATTTATATCTCGAACTATAAAATCAATACACTTTTTGTTTTTAATTTATGGACATATATACTTCTCATAATTGTAGCTATAACTCAAATTACATCGTTATGCATTAATTCTTTGTATTGTAACCAAAATTTATATCAATATACCCTAAAAAATTATATACTAACTTTCGAGTAACATTTCACACAAACAGTCCTTTTGCATAAGCGACAACGTTGTCCCCAAGGGCCTAGCAAACCAAAGCGCGTTTTTAGGCAGAGAAAACAAACGCGTCTTTTCTCCACATCCTCCTTTACGCGACCTTCCACAGGAAGAGACTCCAACTCGGCTTTTGTAAGCACGCTACGAATATGCACAATCTCGTCCAACGTTAATGACAGCCTTTCGTCCAATAGCATGTCTCCAAGCGTTGTTTTCTGAAGAATGTAATTAAATTTGAATGTATCTAGGTATATATAATTATGTCCTTTAAGTTTTTATGTCTCATATAATGTTTGAATTGAAAAGATTTAATTCTTACATTTTAATTATATTACACAAATTTATTATTCTTCTGCATCTTTCGCTTCTTTAGCTATTTTCTAAATTTCAATCAATATCGATAAGTTTGTTTTATGTTACTTTCTATAATAATACTAATTGTATGCACATGCGGAAATCTTTATTAATTATTTTCTTTAATCTATTAATTAATTATTTAAAAAATCTTAAAAAATGAGGGGCTTTTCTATTCAATTTAACTCGCTCTCCAGGCATGATCTTTTCATAGATGTGTGCGCACGCTTACGCGCAAAGGTAGAACAATGTGGATAAAGCAATAATAAAATAATATGATAAGACATTCATTTATTCACAGGATGTGATTAACGAACACGTACAGTTCACTTGCCTCAAAATCTAAAATCTTAAAAATCTAAAAAATCCAAAAATTTACAATTCTGGAAGGAAGTTGATTTTTTGACCTGTATTTATTAAGCATTTTTTTATTCACACAAGCAGACCACGGTTGACTCCTCGCCTCCGATTTTAAGGGGATCCTAAACTGACGGACTAACGAATTCTGATGAGCTCAATAATGTAGAAAATTATCGACATTTCTAATTTCGCGTTCTGTTTACATTCTATCTCAGGACGTACATACATAGGGAAAATGTATGTTATGTAAAACTTACGCTAAAGAAGAAGAGCCATGTCCATGTGCACTCATCACTTTGATTGTTTACGAGTAAACGAAAAGAATAAATATATGAACTTTCGAACCTTCTACCTACCTCTCTGCTCTTGTAAGACTCTCTGGGACCGTTCTGAGACGGCTAGTGCAACCGAATTTCGTTTTACCACGCACTGCAGGCAGGGCCGCCCCGCCTCACCTCGATAATATTTTAATAAATGTTGGAATCGTATGATTTCAATACGATGCTAATTGTAAGTATTGACAATGTAAAGTTATTTTATTACAATGCTTAGTAACAATGTTTCTTTTTAAAAGCAATATTTTAAATTAAAAAATTAATATTTTATATTACATTTTTGTTTAATTACGTATTTTCTTAATACGCATTTAATTTTTATCTTGTTGTAAGTATATTAGAAAGAATATACATGATATTAAAAATTCATCAAACTCAAGAATGCGAAAGCTTAATTCTCTCCTTGTTAGTAAAATGTATGTAAAAATAATTATACAACACACGACGCAATAAACATGGCAATAACTTTACATTGTTGACTTACAATTAATATCGTATTAAAATCATACGACGAATCATCATTCATTAAAATATTATCAGGGTAGGGCCAATAATTTGCATGGCCCTGTAGTGCATGGTAAAACGAACTATATTAACTCGGACGCTCTAGCCGTCTCGAGAATCTTACGATAAAAAGAAGAAGGACAAAAGAGATATATATATATATATATATATATATATATATATATATATATACATATATATCAATCCTCCTCGTTTACTCGATTACTTAAATAATCGAAGCGGTGAGCGCACATAAAAGAGACAAAGATAATATAATTGTATGTTTTCTTGTCACTAGATTTCATCGTTATCTGTGATGTGGAATCCTGTACTAATCTACTGTTCTGTTTTATTATTCATCGATATCGATATCGATATCGATTTCGCATAGACATATGTATGTACATACATTAAATAATTTCAACCACAAATCTTTTTGTTTAATCTTCTAAGCTCACTTCTAATAGTTCAGTATTATTCTTTCATGTTGTCTCTAAACTCGAGCGCTATACCTTTTACACGGATAAATTACACACATTTTTATCTTAGATAAGTATTATTATGACCTGATGCAGAACTTGATAACAAAACTGTAATTGTTTAACTCTTCTTCAGTTTTGTACATGAATTCAAGCGCTCGTGCTTCATTATTGCACTTTAATTACTTTAATTATGGAAAAGGATTTATCAATTTACATAGCCAATAAAAAGGTGGCCAATAATTGGTGGTTGAAATTATTATTCATGTTCTGGCGTGTAAAAATACACGATTTAGGATCACCTTAATCCCCTTGCATATGATAAATCTATATCGAAAAGTATTCGTGTTATGTACAAGTGTTTCGTCAAATGCGCCTTGTAAATAGTATTATATATAATATTTATATTTGAAATTGGGAGCAATCGGTAGTATAAAATAAGTTATTATGAGCGGAAAAAAAGGCGTATTAAGATCGGTCTACAATGTATATGGAGTAAGTGTGAAATAAGAGTAAAAACAGACGTACTTCCAGAGTTACTTCCAGTGTAAAGAAAGTATGGGCATACATGATGCCTGCGTTCATTTTCTCTTAATTTCTTCCACTGGGACCATAAACTATATTAAAAATCTATGATATACGTAACATATGTACCTTGTAGATTTTCAGTATAGTTTATGCTTCCAGCGGGAAAAATTGGGAGAAAACAAATGCAGGCAATATGAAATAAATTTATTTCTAAAGGTGCCCTTACATGCTAAGCGTCGAGCGTTGAGCAACGCGAGTGTGCAGAAAACTTTATTTATTATTAGATAGATTATTATAAGAGGGGTTTTTGGACTCACTGGTTACCACCAATTCAATTTCTCTTGGAATGACTTCTAATGAGTCTGGCGTTCAAATGTCATCAACATTAAGCTAAATGGAACGATTCCGGACAAAATTAAATATCATCTAATATAGAAATCATCGAGCAAATCTACTGAATCGAAGGATTCAAAAATATTGTGAGCTAAATAACACTGGACAGTTATTTTTAATTCTTCGATTCAGTAGTCTTGCTCGATGTACTTTCTATGTACTCAGTGATATTTAATTCTATCCGGAATCGTTCCATTTAGCTTAATATTAATGATGAACGCCAGACTCATTAGAAGTCATTCCAAGAAAAATTTAATTGTAACCAGTGGGTCCAAAAATCTCCCTTATGGAGATTTTCCTTCTCCTTTGGCGCACTCAGGCATGTCATATCATACAGTAATGAAGGTGCCCTTGTATGAAGTACGTCACACACAAATCGGTGAGTGACTTTTCTCGTCGTTATACTTAGTAAGCATATTCAAATATGGCAATTGATAAAATATTTTTTTGTGTTAAACTAGAAAGAAATAACTTCGATTGTATTTAGTATTGTAGTTTTTTTACATCAATAATTTCATAAAACAGATGTAAAATTGAATATGTAAAATCAGTAAAATATTTTAACAAATATTTAATACAAGGGTACTTTCACTATTATACGATGTGTAATACTTGAGCTACAGTTTCAACTGGTTCAACTACAAGATATTGCCGCTCAAACACTATGTGAAATGCGGATGCACGGATGACAATGCTGCCATGCTGCGTTGAACGTGGGTGCGGACAGCTTGATGCTACAAACGCTTTGAAGCATTTTTCTTCTCTTCCTTTTAATAAAGAAAGAAGCATTTGTAGCTGTTTTCAAGTGGAGAACAGCTCGTGTGTACCAAAAGGATACATAATCTTGCAATTACAATTTAATATTTACTTATATTTTCTTTTTTTGAAAATCACAACACATAACTGTTTACTACAATACATTAATAATATTAAAAGTGCTAATAAAAAAAAAAAAAACGAAGTCTGTCTCTCAACATTCAACTTTGTCACTTCTATTTCTTTATCATGTACAAAAGCTATTATTATAATATTCAGCGACAAAAGTCGTCATGTGATCCTTTTTGTTGCTGAAATGATTAATTTTGGCAGAACGTGAAAAATCACCTTTACACTCTTTTACTGCACTTTACAGCATTGATCAATAATATATGTCTTTCTTTACGTCTCATAATCATATTACCGATTGCTCTTAATTTCAAGAATAAAAAAATATTTACAAAATGCATTAGATAAAATGCTCGTACACAAATATTTTTCGATATAGATTCACCATGTGTAAGGGGATCAAAATTGGTGAAGAGTCAACAATGGTTCTCAGTGGTTGTCAGTAAATTACAATTATTATTTATATCACTTTGTCCAGAATCCTTTTTATGAATATTCTGTATATAAAGCTCAAGGTAAAATTTAACAAAAATCCTATATATCTCTATACTATTCACTTCGAAAGATTTGCGAACTAGTGTCTATATCCAAAATTTACTCAAAAAGTAAATATTAAGAATATAAATATTTCTTACCTTATCGATATCGTCTTCCCACTCATCGCCATGAGCTTTGTCATTTTTACTCTCATATGCAACTGTGTTTGCTCGTCGCGGTTGTCTCGATGCTCGTGGCTGCGGACTACAATTCGGACTGGGATTCAAACTAATGTTGGGACTTATATCTTGGCTCAATGTCGAGTCTGTGAGGCCAGCGCATTGTCGGCTCTGTGGCCTCGATTGCGGCAGAGATGTCGTTCCCGTGAATGATGTTAGCGGTATAGTGTATTTTGCAGCGTGTTTTCTCGCGGATGCTCTCCGAGAAGGACATTGCGTCGCCAGATCATAAGCTGCAATCAAATAAAAATTTTAAAAAATAAGATAAGAAGCAAAAGCAATAGTTTAATTTAAGATATATTTAAAGTGTTCCATGCATGATTAAATTTAACTTTTATCAATCCATATTTAATTGGAAATATATTCGAGCTTTTTGAGTTTCAAACAATAGCTTAATTTTTATCGCAAATTTATTAAAATTTCTTTAAAATTCTCTCTCTCTCTCTCTCTCTTTCTTTAAAAAAAGAAAGAAACAAAAATTGTATCATTAGGTTTTATATGGCTATTTTCCAACATATTTTTAAATTAAATTTTTAAAACAAATTTTTAAAACAAAAATTTGTTTCAAGTTTTGACCATTTTTGATTACATTAATAAGAAAGAAACAAATGTCACTCTCGAAATAAGCTAAACTTATTATCAATAGAGTCGAAAACTTCATTAAATTAAAACATTCCTTCCTTTTTTCTACTGATAAAAATAAATAAAAACAAATTTTCTCTTATTAATTTAATATCATAATTTAATATAAGAGTAAAAAGAATAATTTCTTGATAAATCAAAAACTATTTGCACTCAAATATCTTTGCTAGCATTTTATTAACAAATTTTTAGCAATTTTTCTTTGAAAAATATTAGATATTCTTTACTTAATCTCTATTATTCGCTTCTTCAAAATTCTATAATATAATGATTATATAATATAATTCATTGATGATATTTATGATTAAAAAGAAAATATAGCAAGAATTTGTAAAATAATTTAAAAAAATTGCGAAAAAAAATTTTTTAATTTTTAAGGAAAGATTAATTTCAAATTGGAAAAAGAAGAATTTGTCTCCAAAGTCATATATTACGATATATTGTAGCGTATGATAAGAAATGATAAGTAAATATCAAAATTTATGATTGTAATTATATCAACACCATCAATTTTATAATGCTAGTAATGTTTTGTTCATACAAATCTGACTTTGATCCTTGTCGATCGATCTCTTTCTACTGTCAGATGTGGTGCTGTGTAGACGTGCTTTCTAACACAGATCTCAAAAAACTATGTTTGACGTTTTAATTTTTCGACTACTTATGTAATTACTTGTACTTTATCCCACTAAGGTATGTTATCACTGATATCATTTTTCATTCGATGCTATTGATTCACTTGAGAAGGACTAGAAAGTGTGTCTAATCGAAACGTTGTGTAAAATACAATAAAGATTGCTAGATTTGTCAAGTTAAAAACGTGTCTATTTGATTGCAATTATGTCTGCGTAAATGTAATTCTAGTATTCCATTCCTATTATAATAAATAGTTTGTATAAATAAATATTAAGAAAACGAGATATTAAAGAAAAGCTTTAATAAATATTAAAGAAAAGCTAAAATAAATAGCAGTAAGAGAGAAGAGTATAAATATGAGAATTATGAAAATGATTATAATCAACGAATTAAATGAGAAGAGTTAAAATGTTATTTATAACAATTACATTCTAATTGAGCATCACAGAATCGATGGTACTCGTTCCTAGTTAGACGAAGTCCGCCAGTTTTTCGCCAAGGATTTGCAGATCCCACTTCATCGTCATCTCTATGCTCATGATCTTTATGCCCGTTTCGTACACTTTTTCGAGTATCAAAATCTTTAAGTTGCCAATAGTTACAAGCTTCATCTTCTTCCTCGAATCTTGTTTCAAAATTCTCCTCGTTGTAATCACCATCATCGTCATCATCGTCGTCGTCATCTTCCGCATCCAACTGTTTGCAAAAGTAATAAAAATATATATTAGCAATAAAGTATAATAAAGTTTAACCAAACATAAAATTAAAATATATTTCCGATTGCTAATCATCTTTGTCTTTAATGTTTTGCATTAAATTTGCATAAAAAAGATCATAAATATTTTTCCTTTCTGAAAAGCATAACCAAAATATTATATATATATATATATATATACATATATACACACATATACTAAAATATTTTTCATATAACATATTCTTTTTAAAATATTTGCAATTGTTATATTAATATTGTTATATCATATATATATATATATATATATATATATACATACATATATATAATAAATGTATATATATGTATATATATATATATATATATATATATATATATATATACTGCTCAAAAAAAATATGGCATCAAAAAATTTATGCCAAAAATTACTAAAATTTAACAAATCATAACTCTGCGAAATATGATCTGTTAAATTTTAGTAATTTTGTATAGAGCATAATCGTAGAGCAACAAACTTTTTTTTGAATTAAAGGTTACAATCTCAGCTTTAAAATGGTGTATATATTTTTTTGATTAGGGACATTCATGCAACAGAAACCCCTTAAATTAAAGGGCATGTTTGATATTTTAAAATTAGCCAAATTTGGAAGCGTGCATGGACTTGGATAATTTTTTTTCGAGCATGTGATATACATCAAATGAAAGCCTAATTCTTCCCCTTTAATTTGAGTGGTTGCTGATCGCTGTGCGATTTTTTTTACCGAGTTATCAAGGTTTGAAGAAGAAATGGTCATTTTGTCTTTGATCACTTATTACTCGTAAACAAATCAACATACAGTACTCCGCAAAAAAGCATTAAAAAGCTGAAAGTTAGCTCTTTTATACGCTGTTATTGTTTTCTTCTTAGCTTTACTTTTTCTAACCAAAAATTAAATTCAAATATCATTTCTTTCTTCTTCAAACCTTGATAACTCGGTTAAAAAAAATCGCACAGCGATCAACAACCACTCAAATTAAAGAGGAAGAGTTAGGCTTTTATTTGATGTATATCACATGCTCGAAAAAAAATTATCCAAGTCCGTGCACCCTTCCAATCTTGGCTAATTTTAAAATCTCAAACATACCCTTTAATTTAAGAGGTTTCTGTTGCATGAATGTTCCTAATCAAAAAAATATATACACCATTTTAAAGCTGAGATTTTAACCTTTAATTCAAAAAAAAGTTTGTTGCTCTACGATTATTTCTCGCAGAGTTATGATCTGTTAAATTTTAGTAATTTTTGGCATAAATTTTTTGATGCCATATTTTTTTTGAGCAGTATATATATATATATATATATATATATATATACATATATATCATATAACAATATTAATATAACAATTGCAAATATTTTAAAAAGAATATGTTATATGAAAAATATTTTAGTCAAAAGTTTTAGGACCCTAAAGTAATCATGAAACAATAGTGATTTGATCTTGGATGAAGGTGATAAGATCATGTTAAGATCATTTTAAGATCATTTTAAAAATATTTTTAGAAATAAAAATCCTAACTTTTTATTGCATGTTCTTATAACTAATATCGAGATGTTTCAAAGTAGTATAATTAAATTTTTTCTTATTCAATAATTTTCCAAATTACGAACCAAAAAGTATGAGATTGCTGATATTAGTATTATCACATGGAAGTGAATATAACCAAATCTGTTCCTGCATAGGTACGTTCGTGCAAATATTCACATTACGTAAACATAAGAGATTTTTAATTAATTTCTAAATTTATTTTCTCTGATTACTCGAAAGTAAATATAAATGATATAAAACAGTATTTTTTATTCTTTGTTTTCAAGTTGATAAAAATAATTTTAGAATTGATTAAAAAATAAAATAGAAAATTTGAATAATTTATATTGCTCGCTCATTTAAGTCATATTTAGAAATAACTCTTAGATATTGCTCATTAAGATTTAAAACAAAACAAAATCCACATGTATCTATGTACTATGAATAAAATATGAAAATAAACCTTCAAATCAAAGTCAACAGGTATCACTTTCTTGATCCGTCTAGTAACATCTAAATTTCTCCCACATGGTTTTGGCAATAATTCACGTTCATTAACATCCTCTCCATTTTGTGTTATATCTGAAAAATAAAATTCGTTCTCAATACGAGTTTATATTGATACTAGCCATATCAAAATACATCAAAATTGTTATGCAATGTTGTTATGCAATGAGATGAAGAGATACAATTTAGAAATGAGAAAAAATAAAGAGACAAATTTGTTAACAGATATACGGAATGATACATGTAATACTTTTAATTTTGTAACAATTTTCAGTTCTCACATTTACATTTTTGTCACATATATCTTTATTTTAATATACAGAGTATGCCACATTTAAATTAATCCATATAAATATCTTTAAAATTATTGGTGATATTAAAATTTGAGAAATTAAAAATTAATTGTGTGATTCGTGTGAATAATATAAATATAACAAATATAGAGTGGCTTTTTTCGATTGGGCTGGATCTTTATTTATTTTTATTTATTTGATATCTTTATGTAGATTATATATACATTTCTACATTCCGCAAACTGTGTGTTGAGTATTTGTCAATCTTGAAACACAATTTCACGCTGAAATTGGAATAGTAACCACACTTAATTAAATTAATAATCAATTTAATACGTAATTGAAATAATCAATTTAACAATAATGATTCTGAAGCAAATTAAAAATATTACATCACCAATGATATGAGCATTTAGAAGTTGTTATAAGAAAAACCTATAATTTTATTGTACTAAAGAAAATTAAATATAGCCGAAACATATACATATATTATTTTCTTATCATTAGAAAATAAATATTATAAATTTTTATTATAACTTTTAAATGCTTGTATTATTGGTCACTTAACTTTTCTATTTTGCTTCAACAGATAACAAGCTTTTCTTATTTCTTAATAATGATACTAATAAGCATCTTTTAAATCACTGCAAAGACTTTATTGTGAAAAATATCATCCCAACCAAAGTTCAAACTTGGACTTCTCTATAATCTTTGATAAGCATCTTTGATCAATTTGATCATTGACAAGGAAACTACACACCTCTCGGGTCAGATTTTTCTGAAATTTTGCAAGCACATAGTATCGATATAAAAATAGTAAATGCTGAATGGAGACGATGCATCTTTCAAACGTTTATGAAAAATCGCAATTTGATTTTAACACGATTCTTTAGTATCAGTACGATAAATCAATTTTCAAGCAGCGGCGTGGCGTGGCGGGCTAAGCGTCACGCAAAATTTTTGATGTTGCATGTTCGCACCTCCTTGTTCTTGTAACTATATTTTATATTTTTTTATCATTATAAAAAATATTTATAATCTATATTAATAAGCAAACGATTCCATTATACATTTAATTTTATTTTTATTAGTTTTAAATATAAATTGACACTACAAATATAATAAGCGTGTGTATACATATTTATATAGACGGCGAGATATTTGTAAAGATAATATAAAGAAATAAATCATATATATGTATTTATGTGTAGAGGTGTATGTACATAAAAACAATTACAATTACAAAACGAATGCGGACATTCGTTGCCTTAATTGTAAGAAAAAAAATTTAATATATTCATTTTTATTTATTAAGAACTTTTTGCAAAATGTTCCACCATTTTTCATTATTGAATTCATCATTTTAAACTCTTATAAAATGTTATGTTAAAATATCAAATTCATATTTAGTAATCTCGGAAATATTATTAAACAAAATTGCAAAAGATAAAACTAATACAATTTATTATGTACTTTGCAAAATTTTCTACCATATTAGATCCACTATTTTGAAGTTCTGATATTAAATTTATATTCAGTGACATGAATATAATCTCTCTCACACATAAATGGAAATATACGGAATATAATACCCAGAAAAACTCTGCACATTTTAGACCCATTTTTGCATTTTGCATTTTGCTTTATATTCACGGGATTAATATATTAATTTCATTTCTTTATATTAAACGTTTTAACCGTACAGATTTTTCTTTATGATTGAAAAGAAATACATAGAAACATTTATCAAACATTTGTTTTCACTAGTATATAATTTTTCGTTAACATTTTTATAAAGGATAATGCGCAATTAGTTATATTTTTATTATATTTACTCCAAAAACTCTCTAAATGCTCTAAAAAAATATATATATAAACTATATAGAAATATAGAAATTTGATGATATAATTTTATCAGATTATATTAAACATTTCTATTAAAGTCAATTATTTTTCAAATATTGTTTATACCTACTGATAATGAGATGAATGAGATGATTACCTGCGACCATAATGTGTCTTCTACGTGACTTACGATTCCTATTGGAAGGTAAGACCCTGGTGTTGGATCTTTCTTTGACAATCCTCTGCCGTGGCTGCGGTACCGGTGGTACATCTTGTCTTCTACAACTTGCTGTCGCCAGAACACTACCACCACTTGCCAATGTTTTCTGATTCTCTGACTGCAACCATTGAGCTGCAACATCTTGTGCAGACTCTTGCTCTTGTTCTGGCTGCGAAGGTGGTACTTCTCCGAGAACTATCATACGAGATTCACTGCTTGTATTGCCTGAGAAAAAAGTCAAAACATAACTATAAAATGCAAGTTTATTCTTCAGTTTTCATTTGATATATATATATATATATATATATATATATATATATATATATACACGCACACGCACACGCACACACACACACGCACACAAGGATCTAAAGGAATTCTTGAATTTTCCTAATTTCTCTAAATTTTTCAGTTACTTTTTTAACCTGTAAATTCTAAAATTTATTGAAACTTTTAGATCCATAAATAATACGCAATCTTGAATCTTATATATTATACATGTATAAATCTTTGGATCGCTTAGCCTTTAATTAAATTTTTTTATTTTCTTCATTCAATCTTTGTTATATTTTCTGATCTAATAATTTCCAGACAAATAATTTGCATCTCAAAGCAAGAGACATTAATTCTGGCACATTCTTGAATCATTTTTAAACCTTTTCTCACATCTAAAAATTATTGACCCAATTTTTTTAATTTACACGAAATATCATCCTGCGTTTTCATCAATCTTGTACAGACTACCATAAGATAATTATTTCAAGTTCTAAGATCATTAGTACATCATTTCAATAATGTTTCACGAGCCGTATATAAAGAGAATTTGTACTTTAACTGAAAATGTAAGACTTTTATACATTGTTTCTTTTTATCCTTTTAATTCCTTATAAGCACTGTACAACTGTATGTTTCATAAGCAAAGAGACAAACAGTTGTTCACATCTGTCACAAATCACAATAATTCTCTTAAACTTGAAAGTCTTTCACGAGATTATTCACACGGGAAGACACATTGCAGGCATCAATCGATTATTACCCTAGGCATTTTTTTGGATAATGGGAGACTAGAATTAATGATGTAACAATACTAACGACAATTGCTAAGACAGGCTAGATTTCGCGAAGAAATAACATTCGACTAAACTGGCATGCTACGATGACGTTTCGGGCAACGTCAGTTCACCTTTGCACGCTTTCAGTTATTGATCGCATCTACATCATGTCGACTTGTCCTCCATTCCTCCCTCTACATATCTCTCCCTCACGCGCGCGCGCGCGCGCATACAGTAGCGCATACAATAGCTCTTTTTAATACTATGCTCTGTGTGTCTCTGTGTAGTAATCCAAAGCATCTTTCTATGCTGTAAAACTCGATTCAATATCAAGTCTTCGTGACACTCGATACAAGGATTAGGATTCAGGAATGAATATCTTAGAAATTGAAATATTAAAAAATGGAGAAGCTCTAAAATCTATTTTAATTAACATACATTTTTACACATTCGCGCACGCGCATAACACGGAATATATATAAAATAAAATATAATTCTTGCAATAAATTAAACAAAATTTCATAAATTTTAAGTAGTAAAATTCATAAATTAAATAAAATGATAAAAAATAAATGTTTTTATGCCAATCTTATGTATACGTATATGTATAGTATCCTTTATATTTATCCTCTCTAAAAACTTTATTTTTAATTGTTGAAACAAGTATTTTAAACAAAAGTTTGAAGGAAGACAAATAATTAAAATTAATTTTCGAAAAAAAACAATTCTTCAAGATTACATAAAGATTAGAGTCATTTTTTTTTAATGGAATTATATATTTTTTTATATAGTATATGATTTTTCTAGTTATTCTGCATATAAAAATATTGAGATAGAGTTGTTGAGAATTAATAGTTTAGGAAATATTTTATTTCAACATATTTTGACATAACTATGTGTAAAGAAAACACACAATTGCTTTTTAAAAAATCATGCAACATATTTGCATATTGCAAATTACATAATTTTTTTTAAGTCACTATATGTTTTCTTTGGAAGGATGAAGTAGCTGAGGACGCGAGATCCTTGCTGCATGTAGGAGACTGGCAGTGATATTCAACTGACTGTGAAGTCAAACTTCGAGAGGCCATAACTGAGCTATAGGGCCATTGATGATGATGATATATTTTCTTTACACCAATTGATTCATCTTATTACTCTAGAGACTAATAGCATAGTAATAGCATTGTAAAGCATAGAGATATTAAGGTACAATTGCCAAAAAATAAATAATTTTTTGCGAGGAAAAATGAATAGTTTATATCAAAATGTGCCGGAATAAAATATAAAATATCTAAACTATTAATTTTATGATAACTCTACCTTAATACTTTTAGATGCAGAATAACTAAAGAAATCGTATTATGTAAAAAAAAGAACATAATTCCATTAAAAAGGAGCGACGATCTTCATGTGTCTTTAAAAAATCAATTTTTTAAAAATTAATGTTAATATTATCCATCTCCTTTTAAGCTATACAAGCCTTTATCTGAAATATTTTCTCTATAATCAAAAATAAGTTTTTGTTTGGGGAGAAGAGGGTAAATTAAAATGAAACACTCTTATATTCGAAAAACAGAGAAGAAAACTGTATGAAGAAAAATGTAGGAATCTGAATTGATACATAAAAAGTAAAGATATATTACAAAATAACCAGCTTATAGTGCCAATTAATTTTAAAAAATCTTTATCTAATAAAAAAATTTTCAATTATTTCACAACTTTCGAGACATAGTATCAATGCAACTAATTTCATAAAAATTCCAATAGTGATTTGATAGAAATTTTAACTGTCACGTATCAGGGCATAGCTATTATATTTTATTAAAAAAGCATGAAATTAATGAAACATCTTTGTGAGACAATTTAATGTAAACTATTTAAAATCTCCAATTAGATCTTGATAAACAGAAACATCGTCAAATATTTGCATCATTCAACTAGTATAATGCCATTTTTCTTTCCTTCACACACACACACACACGCACACACACTCTCTCTCTCTCTCTCTCTCTCTCTCTCTCTCTCTCTCTCTTAATTACAGAATTAATTTAATTTCCTTCAAAACTTTTGATATAAATTAAATTAAATTCATAATAAAAGCACAATCTGAAGGCTTGATATTAATAATAGAATTCATTCGACGTGAGATTGAAATAAACATAATTTTAATAATATATTTTTCACAGTAGAACTCTTTCAGTCAGTCAGTAAATAGATTCTAATTGTTATTTTATAATTTACACGGAATGAAACGTATTAAAATAAATGTTTTTTTACATTTGTTTAAATTAAATATTTTATACATATATTTCATACTTATACTTTAATGTTTTGGCAATTCAATCAAATGATTTCTAAATTCAATTTTTACTACATCACAAATTAATAATAAAATTAATAAAATAAGAATTTTATAACACAACTATTGATAATTTATTGATATAATTTAAACTTAAAAGTTAAATGCAAAACCGTTATTGCAATAATATTGTAATAATGGTTTAAGAAAGTTTGTGTTTTTTCTATTTTCTTATATTCCAAAATTATAAAATAATTAGTTTTATTATATCAGTTTCGTAGATATAATCATTATTAAGTACAAATACTGTCAAAAATTTTCCATTATATTTTATTTCTGTATTGTGTAATTTTCCTTATAGTAGTATATAATTTCAACGCAATAGACAATTTAATGAAATAAAATTTTTCTCTATTATAACAACTTTATCATCTATGAATATATAAGATGCATAGACTTACAAATTGATGTTTCTTTAATAAGGAGAGCATTTTGTCTTGAACTAGAAGATCTTAGAGGCTTTGGAGGCTTTTTTATGCTTTCCATGAGTAATTCTCTCAAAGTGCTTTCCTTTTGTAATGGTCGTAGTCGTCTCTCCGAAGCCTGTACAATAAAATACAATTATAAAACATACTTTTTTGAACAAATTTATAAAGATTTTACACATATTCCAAAAGTTTTCCGTCTCATAATGTTGTTGTATTATATTTTGAAGTCTCCATAGAAAGATATGTATTTCACCAAGTTTTGATCACATTTCTTTATTAATACTTCAAAACTATATATAAAAATTTCAATATACTCCAAATAATGTGTGTATATAATACATATGTATGTATATATGTATATTATATATATATATATATATAAAATTGTATATATATATATATATATATTGTATATATATATATATATATATATGTATGTATATATATACATATATATATATGTGTATATATACATATATATATATATACGTATATATATATATATATATATATATATATATACAATACATATATTTAATTATTTAATAACTTTAAACTCTTGTCTGTTGTGCACTCGCGCGCGTGTAGACGCGGTGATCAAGTATGCACACACACGCATACGACATCAGGGTTTAAAGTCATTAAATACTACAGAAGTAGCACATATCATATTTATTTTTTCAAATATTTATATATTAACTTAATCTGTGTTCAAAAACGGGCATTCTTAAACTTCAATAGTACTCACTTCAAATCACTGTATCTTCTATATTTTTGATTTTCGGATTTTTTGTCTAAAGAAACTCGAGAAGCGCTATCTAAACTATAATATCAATTTCAGCCAATTTGACAGAAGCTACTTTTTGTCTATAAAATATGCGGGGTCCTTTATTATAAATATACAGAATTCATTTTTGATTTTTATAAAAACTATTCGATTTCAATGAAGTAAAATATCTATAAGTACTGTACTAATTGATACTATAAGTACTGTACTAATTAAGATTCAACATAAATATACAGGGTGAGTCACCTAACTTGGCAATCTTAAGTAAATCGTAAAATACTTGTTACATGTACTCTTTCATGTAGCAAGTATTTTACGATTTACTTAAGATTGTCAAGTTAGGTGACTCATCCTGTATATTAAATTTAATTCGTAACACTGGTGAAAATCACATATTTTATTTCAGTTGATAATTGAATAACTGTAATTAGCACTGAATGCGAAAGTAAAAGACCCTTTTTGGATTTTTAGTTTATTCGGATTTTATACAATTGTGTAGACAATTGTGAATCTTGCCTTTTTTAAAGGTGGTCGACTTCGAATAAATTCAAGAATAATAGCATGAGCATCCTTTCTTGAGGGTGTAGGCGGCGTTTTCCTGAGATGATATCGTCTTTCCCTAATATCATCCATCAAATTCTCGTACGGTGTCGGTTTATAGTCCGGGAAACTTCTTTCTCCGCGCAAAGGTACGCGGGATCCCAAATTAGCTTCTACTTTTTTTAACTTCACTCCTCGCCTTAGCTCACTAATAACTTGAACCCAAAATCTAGCCTGACAATATACATTTAAAAATAATACCATTAATAAATATATAATATTTATATATACATATATTTAACAATATTATATACTTATTCGATTTAGTATATTATATATATGCGTTTATTATACGGGATGTAAGAATTAAAATTGCCAAAACGAAAACTGGAAAGATTGGATCAAACTGAGAAGAAAAGTCATGTATCATTTTGCAAAATT
This sequence comes from Tetramorium bicarinatum, assembly GCA_928718305.1. Taxonomy (NCBI): domain Eukaryota; kingdom Metazoa; phylum Arthropoda; class Insecta; order Hymenoptera; family Formicidae; genus Tetramorium; species Tetramorium bicarinatum. Next base: position 169,417 of record OV788325.1, read on the forward strand.
CTTAATAGTTATCGAGTAATTAATTGAAATGTCTGAGCGAATGAGTGTTTGGAAAACTGTGGGTTGAACAAGGCAGATGATGATGAGCACTATCTGATGCTGAAAAACGTAGTTAACGATCGACTTATTTTTCGGCACAATCAGCAATATCACATGTCGGTTGTCACGTCGGTTTGACCACCGTTGTTTACTGATTCCGCCTTTCTTCATTAGATAATGCTCGCCGCCGTCTGCCACTTAATTCAATTAATTACTCGATAATTATTAGGAATTTTGTAAAATAATACACGACTTTTCTTCTCGGTTTGACCCAACCTATTTTAAGTTTTCATTTTGATAAATTTATTTCTTACACCCTGTATATGTTGAACAGTATTATTTCATAAAATAATTTTTTAATAAAATACAAATATTTTCGATTACAAATCCACTACTTCAAATCATTTTACTACAGTTGCTAAAAATTTCTTTCCAAAATTTGTTAATATTTATAAATTGGCACTATGTATTAGATCATAGTAGAATTATTTTATAATAATGCTGCAAAATTAATTTATAAAATTATTGCAATAGATATGATGTAACAAAGTAGTTTTGTAGTTTTGTTGACACAAAGTAACACGTAATAAAAAATAACAAATATGAAAATAAATCAAGTAATATTTTACAAAATGTGCTTTTCTAAACTTTGTCAAGAGAAAGAAAATCTACGGTCTGCGCACAGGCGGGCAAAGAGGAGAGAGTGTGATGTGTTACTCAGTAACGTGCATTTATGTTAATACGGAACTCGAATAGACCTGTACGAAACAGATGAGTTTTCGTCCGAGCCGTGGATATTCTCTCGCTGAACGAAAACCATCATATATAATTCACTTTAATTATCAAATATATAATGATAAATGTACTTGCACAAATAATTCTTTTCTTATATAATATTAATCGTTTTTATAAAAAATAAATAAAATTTCAGTTTTATTGATATAAAATTTAATTTACTCTATCTAGAGTACTCATGAACTAAATTATCATGCTACATGCATTTATTATACTCAATGTACTAAAAACATTGTATTAATTTTAAATTAAAAATATATTAATTAAAATTTAAAGGTAATGCAAATGCATAATTGCAAAATAAAATGCAAAATAAATAATTGTAATTTTATTAGTATAAACATACTTGTATAGCCCTCCAAATTCTAACGTCCGTCTACAAGAATAAATGCTAATTAGCACAATCGGTAGACCTTATTGTGATAAAACTATATATTTTATATTATAAACATATTATTTAAAGGTTATTTCTATTTTTTAATACATAAGAAAAAAATGTATGATTATAAAATAGAACATTTAAGATATTATTTCGCAATTCCTTAATAAACTGTAAATTAATAATTTATTTGTGAAAACACAACAAAACACTGTTACACAATGTACTTTTATAACAATCAGAAAAACTTACCCAATCATTGAAATCCAATGTATCAATGTTTTGTAATGAAGTTGAGTTACGATCGACATTATTTGAACTGAACAAATCTTGTGATTGTTTGTCGACAATTACTTTCTCCAGAAACTGTGAGAGATTAAGAGCCTCTTCCACAAACGCTTGTATCATATTTTTATAATACTTATCAGTATCTTCGTGCAAACTCTGAACGTGCCTTGCACATATCTGAAATATAAGAGAAAATTTTATATTATTTTTGTGTAACAAATGTTATTACAGTTACAGAATCCATATATATATATATATATATATATATATATATATATTAAGAAATTAAAACAAAAAATTAAGATTAAAAACATACTTGTTTTTCATGAAATTAATTTAATTAATTAATTTAATTATTCGGAATTTTGATTAGCCTCATATTTACTTTTTGTTCAATTATTAATTGTCCTATGTCAATCATTACACATTGCATTAAAAGTTAAAGTATGACAAGTATAAACTTACTTGAAGAACAATCTTCAAAGTACATGTTGTATTGCCTGTATATGATTCGGTAATTTTTGGCATCATATAATCCTCTGCATCAGTATCACCAGAGTCTCGTTCAATGCCTTCGTCATCAGTTTCTTGTAAACGTTCTTCTACATCACCTTCACAGGCTAATAAAGTAATCAAGTAGCATTAGTTTTGCTTTAAAAAAAACTAATTTTAATCATTTTAAATTAAAAAATTCAATTTGTTTTTTATTTAAATACATAATTAGACAATGCTAAATTTACTAAAGAAGGAAAAAAAATGAAAAAAATTTAATTACCTCGATTACAGTTTGTCATTAATGTAATAAGAGCTTCTAGATCTGGTAATAAAGCTATCTCCTCTCCTGCATTAGAACCAAAATCTAAGGCTTTAAAAATTACCATTCCTAACGAGAATACAGCCTGCATGAAAAAAATGATTTATATTAAAGTAATTCATATAGTTAATATAGTTAGATTTATTGTAAAATACAATTAAATATTTTATTACAAATTATTTACCTTCTCTTCCGAAACAAGAGATTGCTTAGAGCCTGTAATGTAAGTAATGTCCTGTCGATTATTTTTATTTTAATAAATTATATCATTGTAATAATATAAATTATAGTTTATAATTGATTTGTAAATTTTCAGAGCAAAACAGTCACCTGCCAAATTTTCAAACCAGATGTCTCCATCTTTGTGAAGTATAATTTGCGAGAGTTCCGATACCTCATAAAATTTATTTTCCATTAAGCTTGATAAACTTTTAGCTATCTGATAGCACAATGCCCATGCTCGTTCCTGACTTACAGGACTATCAAACATCAGCAAAATATCTTGAAGATTTAAACAATCATGCGAGTCTAATTTACACTTAGGCCGCACTACATTTTCTTTTTTGTTTACTGCCGCTTGTGACTCTTCGAGAGCTGCAGCTTTTTTCTGGCTACAATCCGAACTCTTCTTAAAATTTGACATTGTGCAAGTACTCTCTATTTATGGATACTTGCTATATCGCTTAATTTTGTAAATCTCTTCATTAAAAAAGTACCATTTTAAATATAACTTTTACTATCGTAGAATATACGGATATATATTATATATCGCGATACATAGGCTCTTATGAATTTGTTTATGTCATAAATAACACACATGTATCAGTGTATTCATGTAACATACATCATATCAAGTATTTATAGTTTGCACTAGAAGAATCATCTTTCCATTCATAAAGAAGATTGTTTTCGGTTTTGCTCTTATAAAATATATTAAAATTCTTATTTTAAATTAACAGGAAACAATAAGAATTGTATATTACATAGATTATGATTGGCAATTACCTGAAATGTAATAATAATTATATAAAAAATTTATACATATGTATACATATACTTGGTAGAATATATTAATGAAATGTGCTAATCTCATCTATAAGTTACATCTATCAAGTTACAGTACATAATAGAACAAAATTATAATGTACTTGATTATTCTTCAGAATTAGTAAGAAAATGTACACTTTGGACATATATATTGTACAGAAGTAAAATGTGTATTTAATACTTTACTTTATAGGGTAAATGTGAAGAGAAGGTCATACCTCGCTGATTTGATCGTCACTTAGACATGTTGTGTAAGGGAAAGTGTCCGCGCGGAGAAACTCTCCGCATGAATTAAGTGGAGGACAGCAGATTAGTTTAGGAGATTTATCAAATTGAAATTTGAAAGTAAAAACTGTATACATTGTAATACACTGCTCAACAAAATTATCGTATAGATGAATTTATGTCAAAATTTCAAGCAAACATAACACTGGGAAAAATCATCGCAATTTAAAGCTTGAACCGTCCTCTTTCAAATGCTTTTTAGCGATTTCAATTATTTTTTCCCTCGCGAAATGGCATGATAAATCTTGATCCGTCAAAATAGAAATTTTCAATGCAACTTTGCTGCGGATTACACCTGCTGTGGAAAAAATCGAAAAGACTTTCTATTACTTGGATCTTGTAGCAGGATATTTTCCCTTCAATTTAAGAGGTTGTAGAACATTGTACGATCTTTTTTTGGCTGAGTTTTTGAGGTTTGAATATAAAGTAGTCACTTAAAAATATTCTCGTGATTTTTAGAAATAAAAATATCTAAAAAATCAATGAAAATCAATGTTATAGTTTTTGTCTTCTATTATAATATAAAATGTAATTATATTTCCCTAATAAAGTGTAATTTCTCTAAATTATGCTACATTTATCTTATTTATTTCTTTATTATGTATTGTTTTATAATTTCTTAAAAATATACTTCATAAAGATAATATTTTATGTCTTTACTCTGAATAAACTGTACAATATATAATACGCAAAATGTATACTTTATTTTACTAATCTTTAACCTCTGGGAGGCATACAGAGTTATTTTGACCCAACATGCACCGTCTGTGGTGCTTTGAATGGTATCAAGAAGATTTTCAAGTTGATTTTCTTTTAATGAATAATTTCGTTTAAATCTTCCAAAGGGTGAACAAATTTCATCATTAGTTCTTTCCTAACAGCTGTTTTACAGATATGTAAAGTGAAGCAGCACTGGGTCTATTTGACCAGCGTTTCATATTTTCAAACATACTTTTTAAAAGGTCGATATAAGCAACTAATACCATCTCAAAGTGGATATTCTGAAGTTTAAAATAGCGTTGAACGTTGTATGCTTTTTTAATATCACGTAGAACCAAAGTTGAAAAAGTACGGTTTTTTATTTTAAATTAAAATATTGAAACATCATTCTTAACAACTCGAAATGCGTTATAAAAAGATATTCACTCTGTAGTTAAAAAAAGGGGGGAGGGGGAGGGGAATCTTTTTATTTTAATTAGAAGCCAAGATATTTGAAAAAAATCTTAACTGGTTCAAAATGAGCCTAGTGTGCCCTTGGCTGGGATCCAAAAATATGTATGCCCTCCAGGGGTAAGATAAAAAGCACGCTGCGACTTTTTGTGCAGTAATATCAGTTAAAAACTATATTACTTACGTATTTACGTTAGAACCAAGGCTGGCTACCAAGACTTAAATGTTTACGTTTTACGCATGAGTTTTACAGAAAATAGTCGTTATTTTGTGTTGCTTATCCTGAAATTGTTATTCTCATCTTTACTTGTATCAACGGCTTGCAGATGATCGAACTGACTATGATGATAAAAATAATATTACGTGCTCACTAATACTCACACTGGAACGAGTTTTAAGATTTTCGAAATTTCACTCTATATAAAATTATTAATTTACATTTCTAAATCTTAATAACTTTTTCACATTTACTTCTTACGTAGCGATAAAATATCTACATAAAAAATACACAACAAGAATTCAGCGACAGTAACCGACCACACTCCGCACTCTTATCGATATAGCCATGGTTACCAACTAGCATATATTAAACTATGCCTACACACTAGTGCAAGTAGTTCAGCAATAAAGAACAAACCTAAGGTCTGTTCTTTTTAGCTGAGTTTCAGAGAGGTTATTTTTTCTCTTTCCAATACGGTGGGAACTTTGACTATGTGTGCTTTCCAGCAATGTACACAGGCGACACTGTGTAACACAGTGTTCGACCCAGTGCTTTCCAACTACGATACAAGTCGACACAATCGTACACAGCTAAAATGCTGAGTTTGACTGTGTCGTCGTTTTGTGTCACTCCATGGATACCAACATTACCGACATTTTTATATGTGGTACCATTTATTTTTGTAGTTTCTATGGGCCGGTAAAAAAACTTTAAGGTTATATTCGAAATAGTGTGATACGTAGATACAATATAATACTTTACTGACGTATTGATGAAAATTATTGTACCACAGCTTTCATTTAATATTAGATCAGGTTATCTAAAGTGACTCCATTCTGGCGGTGAAATAAAAAAGCTAAACAGCGTTTCAGCTACAAATCAACACTGTGTAACACTGTGTCGCACTGTGTATGACTGTGTTCCGTTGCTGGAAAGCACCCTTTATATACATGGACTGCCAGTTGCTCGTTGCACGGCGTATCAACATGAAAAGTGCCTCAGTTAGCTAAGTGGCAAATCTTGGTACTTCGATGGTAATGGTAGCAAAATGCTATCTATGCTCATTTCTTTGGTTCTTGTCATAACCAAATTGTTTAATAACAAGTACAAAAGCTAAAACTGGATTCATTGGATTTATAGTCAAGATGATTAGTTTAAAAAACGTGTTTCATGAATACGTAGAAACTGGCTATTTAAAATATATACTTTCATATAAATTATCACAAGATCATTTAGAGATATTTTTTTCATGTATACGATCTATGGGCGGATATAATAATAATCCAAATTGTATCCAATTTTCAGCAGCATACAAACGATTACTTCATCATAATGAAGTTAAATCATCAGCAGAAGCAAACTGTATTGCGATCAATAATACCAGTATTTTAACAGTGTCATCAGCAAAAAAATTGTGTTCGATAAACGATGAGACGTTAGGCAATGTTGACTTTTTTGAAGATCAAGAGAATATTATAATAGATGATATTCCTTTAAAATATATTGACAGCTCATTGTACCACGCTATTTTATATATCGCAGGCTTCGTCGAACGTAAAATATTAAAAAAATTAAAATGTGAAAATTGTTTCCAGCTTTTAAATAAATGCGATACAGTGAACTCTCAGTTTATAAATAAAAAAAGTTTCGGATTTTTACGCTCTCCTACTATCGACACTGTTAAAATAGTTACGGTTTGCGACAAAGTTTTCAATTTTTTAAAATTAGAAAATAAATTAAAAATTAAAAATGTTCTTTTAATAATGATACACACCACTTTCAGAAATATCAATTGTAATACATTGTTTGTTAATTTTGATACACATGTTAAAAACTTGGAAATATTAGAGAATCACAAATATTTCTTAATTAAATTAATAATGACATTTTATCTTGAGATAAAATTGTATTACGAGGGTAAATGCGTTACAATAGCAAAGCAAAAAGATTTTTGTAGACGTACCTTGACGAAAGCGATAACTTTTAGTGGACAGTAAGATTATTATACATGATTTTTATAAACAAAAATAAATAAATATTATATATATAATAAATATTGTGTAATTATTAAATTCGATAATTCTATTTCTAAATATTAAAATCGATAACATTTGATTATATATATGTATTGATTATATATATATATATATATATATTATATACTTATTATTATCTTTATATTTCACTATTATATTAAAAATTTATATATGCACGTACATTTTATTAGTACCATAAATGATTCTGCATTTTTCTAAATGTATATCATATTCCATCTCTTTCTACCTTCCTGTTTTACCATTACAATTGGCTCTGTGTTTCGATTTTCTGCCATTTAGCTAACCGAGGCACGCGTGATGTTGGCTACGCGAAGAAGCATTGTAAGAATAGGAAAAGTGGGGGTAACTGGCAGTCCATGGTTGTATAGTCAAAGGGTGGGAAAAAAAACGAACCTCACTTTCTGTTTTCTGATTTTCCGTCAAGGTCTGAATTCGCTCTTGTGTCCACGATGCTAGAGACTCTATAAGATAGAGACTGGACACCTGGCGGAAGTGTCCACAAAATGGCCGCTATCATATAGAATATATAGATCTTGTGCTGCTTGTGTTGTGTAAGTAACAAATTTTTTCAATTAGATACAACAATCTTTAATGAGTAATAACGTATGTAACATCTTTGCAGTTAAATTTAAAAATTACAAAAATATAATTTTCGACTATTAATAAATATGTCTATTAATAAATATTTACAATGTCACGAATATGTCTTCTAACCTTAAATTTTGCAAAATAAAGTAATAAGAAATGTTTATTTTGAACAATTATGTATAATATGTATAAATATAAAAAATAAAATAACAAATAACATTAATTTTCTTACAGATATAAAAATGCCAACTTGCTGTGTGCCCGAATGTTCTAAACAAACAAAGAAGGGACTAAAGATTTTTATGGCTCGTTTCCCAAGAAATCCAGATAAAATAAAACTTTGGATTACTAGCATAGGCAAAGATCGGAAATGTACAACAGATTTACGATATACAACAGATATACGTACACGCGCGCACGCACACGCACACAATGCAAATATGTCCTCTGATAACATATTAAATAAATTAGTTTATTATTATATATATATATATATATATATATATATATATATATATATACATATATCATCATATATTTTATTTAATGATTATTTCATTTTGCGATATATATACATTTATCAGAAGACATATTTGCATCATTACTTCAATCAAATCTAAATAAATTCGGAAAGCGAGTAAATTTCAATCCAAATTTTCCACTTGTTCGCGCTGGGTTAACAAGGTTCTTTATTGGCGACGCCATTTTGCGGGCACAAGTCACGTGCACCAATCACGCGGACTCCACAGATGTCCAGTCTCTATCTTATAGGGTCTCTACACGATGCTAGAATTTGGTCCGAGAAATGTGTAGCCTATAAAATTGTCACTTTTCCGTAAAAGCTGTACTTTGCATAGACATATGAATAAATAGACAGAGCTTTCTGAGAGGGGCATCTGAAATTTGCGGTAAGGGGAGAGTACATGAACTTTGGTTAATTCCGTCAGTGTTCGATTATGTTCGCCAACAATCTCACAACATATATGTCTAGACCTGTTCTTTTTCGCTGCACTGCTGCACTAGTGCAATAAATTGAAATGAAACAAACATACTTTCTCTCGTTCTAACTTATAGTCATACTCTTTGACTATACAACTCCTCGTCGATTTCTTTTGAAGTATGATTTTCATCCTTATCTCGTGCACTTTCACAAGCTGATGTTTCCAAATTTTCCTCTACATTTTTATCTATACAAGGAATACAGAGTCATTGATTGTAATAAAAATTTCGTTTACGTAGCAAAAAATACTATATAAAATTATTCATACTTATCATAATAACTTTTCCATTTTCATCCATGCTTAAAATATGAGATGTATCATTAAAGATACCAAAACATGAATGTTGAAAAATAGCATTCATTTTCAACACTCATCTACAGTAGCCACATTTTGCTGCCTATAATAATAAATAAATGCTATAATTACATCAACATTACAATTTAACACAACTTAGCTGTATTCGTTTTGTTCGTTTTCTGCACATAAATGTACAGATAATGGACATTTTGAGGTACTTGCATTTTACTTTTAGATTAGAATTGTGTATATGGGTTTTCATATGCAGTCCAACCAAATTCGCTAATAATTTGAATACTTACAGATGACATTATTCCTCTTTTTTTCAAGAAAGTATACAGCAACACAATTGTACGTGAAGAATCATACGAGCATGTTCGTTCAAGTTTCACGCGCTTTCCGTTTCCGTAAAAATCCTCCATGGGGAGCCCGACTACTGAAAATCTGAACGGAACGATTCTGATTGGTTAACCCCCACTATGCCGCCTTTCCGATTCCGTTCCGATTCCGTTTTCCGAGGTGTTCCGTTTGGTGAGCACAGTTTTACGTCGCTCACTACCGCTCACTGCTCAGCCATAATGGGTGACGTCAGTACTTGCGAGCGTATATCTAGTACACGAAAAACCGCTACTTGAGTGCTCACAAAAAACTGCTACTTAGCGGCTCAGTGAGCGGTTGCGCTACTGGATGCTCCCACTATAATCAGAGACTGGCCACAAGCCGATCCGCCATGTTTCGTCTAAATCCTACGAGAGAGAAAGAAATATACATATACTATCCATAGACATATGATACTATCTCACTCTAACCTATAGCTATAATAAGTGTTACCTAACCTATAGCTTGCGTTCGATATTCACTACCAGTACTGAAAATCTATAGTTTGCACTATATGTACATACACTATAGATTTTCAGTACTGGCAGTGAATATCGAACGTAGGCATAAGTGATTATAATCGTATAATCTATTGTAAGAGTATGGAGCTACAGGCGGCGACATGAAGATAGCAGCACGGGTCCGACGCCCGGGCGCTTGAATTTCGGAGCGCTGTCTCTAGAAGCGGAAAACGGAGCAAGACGGCTTCGCTCGAGAAGCGCGAAGGGCTCTCTCTCGCGAAGCGTAGATCGGAATAGACGGAGTTAGAGAGTCGTTCACGGAATTGTAATCGCGACGCATATAGCCCTAAGTACTCCGCCCGCGTAATCGTGTACGTTTAGTCAAATATATTTTCACACTCATTTGCAAAGTGTACGCAGTATTTGTTGGAGATCCTGCTCATCCTTTTCCTCGGATCCCGATCGAGCCCGTTCGTGGCTTTCCCGACCGTACACGCGGTGTACACGGCAATCTCGGCTCGGCTGATGATGTATGGAATTCAGAGACAATTGACTTCTCAGTGAATAAATTTTGGCTTTATTAAGACTAACAGAAGGTGCATTTCAGCCTAGTGATCTTACACTATTTTGCTCATACGTGTGATTCTGCGTTGAAACGTGTAGAAAGCACACGCAGTAAGTGTAATATCAAATAATATACAATGACATATATTATAAAAATTTTTCTACGAAATCAAGAACGTCGAGTTCAGTAACAAAATGTGGTCTTAAAAATTGGATACCAAATATATTATTAAATTAGTAATATAATTATGTAAAATAAGATTATGTGAATGTACACATTTCATTAATTTTAAAACATTTATTTTTTTAAAAATGTTACAATTTAAGGTTAACGTTATTAATATATTTAAAAATAAGCGGGAATAGCAGAAAGATGGCGGACCAATCAAAAGTAGCTTTTTCGTGGCCAGTCTCTGATTATAGTGTCTCTAAAACGAGGAAAACGGCAAATACAATTATATATTTTGTGGAAGCGATATCTTTTGTATTCATCTCCTTCCATAGCTCCGTGCCGTGACTTTGTAACTAAATGATACTCAAAAAAAATCTCAATTAGATAAGATATTACGCTTCACATATGTATTTTATACATATATGCTATTCGATAGAAATAGTGTGGATTTAACTGCACACCGTGGTTTCGCTTTGAATCCAAATATTTGCTTCACTTTATTTAAGTATGCACTTATACACTTATGTTCTTATCGCTAGCGATTTATACTCAGCCAATGCTTTCTGACGAATGTCTCGAAATCGGCGTGGTCCATCTCGACAACTGTGATCCCCACTCAATCTCTTGGCACACTCCTATTGGAGTATCTTAGCTCAAAGTGCCGATCGGAAAATATCAGACGGTTTTCTCTGGCGGAAGGAAGGACGAGTACGGATCAAAGCCGCCGAGTGCCGATTGATGTGTGCCGCGAGTCGAGGCTACGCAATTGTGACATTCTAAGACCGCGTGGATGTTACGTATACATCGCGTCTCGATTTGATAGTTAATGTACCAAGATCATAGACATATAAATAGATAGACAGAGCATTAGCTACCGATTAGAGCAAAAGGGGGCTTGAGATTCGCGGTGAAGGGATAGTCTATGAACTTCGGTCGAATTCGACTACGCTCGATAATGTTCGGTTCTGCACGTATAGTATGACTATAAGTTAGAACGAGAGAAAGTATGTTTGTTTCATTTCAATTTATTGCACTAGTGCAGCAGTGCAGCGAAAAAGAACAGGTCTAGACATATATGTTGTGAGATTGTTGGCGAACATAATCGAACACTGACGGAATTAGCCGAAGTTCATGTACTCTCCCCTTACCACAAATTTCAGATGCCCCTCTCAGAAAGCTCTGTCTATCTATTCATATGTCTATGACCAAGATCGTTAAACTGAATTATTTATTTCTTCATACTGACTGGAATAAAAAAGAATAATTCTTGAGGAACCTATTTCTTTTTATAAAATTTAAACTTTCTTAAGTTGTTACAAGTATTTTTGTGACTGATTTTATATTAAACAATACTAGAATATTATTACATGTTTAATTTTTATACGAATGGGAATCTTTGCATACCTAAAATAATTTAACAATTTTCGAGATTTTTTTCAACAATTTAAAATGTTTTAGGCACGCCTTTGATTAGCTTAAAATTTAGTAAATAATTTTAGGTGTTTTTTAATTTTTAAAAAAGAAAATTAATGCATGTGTTTATTAATTAATGAAACATTTCGTTTATTTAAAAACTTAACTATACTTTATTATCGAAAAAACATGTTTATCATAGTTGACTTTCGTTTATTATTGCCTTATTGCTAATCTTATAACACATTATATCGCTGTGTTTCCATGCATTATTGTATATTAATATCGTTATGTAGAACTGACTTGGCATATAGGATACTATCGTGTTTTTGATAAATGTAATTAAGTAATAAATACATTATTAATTTATTAAACAGTACATACAATATTAAATATTATTATTAAATCAAAACGAGAAATACATTATGCATTCGTTGAGACGCTAGAAAGATCATAAAATTTGTGAAAAGAAAAAGTTTAGGGTTATGAAGAAGGCGAGAATCTCAAGTTTGCAGTCATCTGTGACCTCCCAACATAAATGCCAGGTTTAGGTGGCTACCACATAGTCTAAACCTGGCATCTATGCTTCCCAAAACTCGCTCCTGTTACGCGGGAAGCATGTTGAGTGTGAAGGTCGTCGGTCATACTCTAGTAGCGCCATATCTTCCCCCACTCGGTGTTACCATAGAAACGGCGTTTATGCCCAGCCCTCGACCAAACAGAGAGCTAGCAGGTACAACTGGAAGGGGCAGCGGACCCGCACGCACTGACCAATCACCGCGTCGATACGAGACACCGTTCGGGAGAAGCCAGAAATACCTGCTCGCTAGTCCTGCTTTCCTGATACCTCAGCTGACTTTGCAGAGGTTTTCGATGCCGAGAATTCAGTCATTCTCACCTAACCTCTCATATAAATAATTTCTTTTAACAATTTTTATGATTTTTTCGTACGAATATACAAACGCAATCAATTTCTTTCTCTTATTTAATTTTTACTAACATTAAAATAATCGATTTATTTAATTGTTATAACATTACGATTTTATACATATACATATATTTGAAGAGTTAAAACGACAAAACTGTCCATTTTTTGACATTTTGCCTGAGGAACTTTTTGTTCAGTGACCCAAAATCTACAACATATTTCAAATTTAGCTATTTTAACCGAGGCCCAATTTTTAATTATTTAATAATTGACATATGATTGATTGTCGCTTGTATTATGAAAGTTAACACTTCGTCTCATTCTAATTACAGAATTATATTTTGAATAGCTTCTCGTATAATTCAAATCTCTGTAAACGTACTTTATACAAAAATCAATTTCGTCCATATTGCAATGTATAAGATATCATTTTTTATTTATTAATAGATATCTGTATATCTAAACAATTTTTACAATAGTTTTTTATCTTATATTAAAACAGTTTTATATGTATAATATGATTATGATAGATACGTATGGCACCTATTCTTTACTATTATACTACTTGAAAGAGATTCCCATTATTAAAAAGATTTCCACCATCACCATTTTTGTGTACATACATTCTTCAAAAGAGTTCCATAAATGCTTGCATTATTAATGATTAATTTTAATTATTTTTAAGTATATTCCACTCTTTGAAGATAATATGAGCATTGAAGGATGGTTTATGTAAGGTATAGGAGTTTTTTCGCAAGTCTCGACTTTGTAGTTCCGTAGTATTTTTACAAGTCCAAGTTTAGTCTGATAAACAGCGAAATGAGCAGCTAAAAACGACAATTGCCAAATTATCAATACTATCAAGGTTTTTGATTAAAGATATCTCATAAAAAAAAATATAAGGAAATATTTGAATTTATTTTATTTTACCAATGCAACTCCTTGGTCCAGCGCCGAAAGGTAGATAAGCCATCGGGTGCCTGCTTTGCACAGCGTCCTGATTAAATCTTTCTGGATCGAAAGTATCTGGCTGTGGATAAATTTCCGGATTTCGATGAATTGCGTACACAGGAATCCATACATCTTGATTTTTCGGTATATTAACTTTGGTACCGTCGAAAGTATAATTCGACGTCGCTTGCCTCATAATGACAGTCGTGGGTGGATATTTTCGTAAAGTTTCTACATGTATTAAGAATATTATTAATGAAGCAAAATGCATTTACACATGTACGTTAAAGAATTGCAATAATTAGAAATTTATTAGCAATGAGATCATAAAGTAATATTGGTCAAGATATTAGCGTATTTTTTTGCTTATATATATAATATTTTTCTTAATATACCTTTAAAAACTTTATTTAAATAATTCATTTCTTTGATATTGTCATATGATAAAGCTTTATCATATTTTGCATAGACTTCATCAATTTCTTGACGTAGCTTATCTTGTATCTTTTGATTTATCGCTAACTCGTATAGAGCATGAGTAATAGCTGACGACGAACTTTCAAAGCCAGCAACAAAAAATACAAATGCTTGAGAAGCTAAAAAATTATCTGTTAAACCTAAAATATTATTTTCTTCTTATTATAAATAATTTAAGTACTTATCGCACTACTTAAAAATTTAATTATTTATATGTATTATACATATAATAAATTAATTATATTTAAAATATATGTGTCAAAATACATAGGAATACACTAATCGGGTATACAGGCCAAACCACTTTATTTTTGTGTGTGCCTGTGTAATTTAATTGTAATAACTAATACTAAAAGTATAAATTTACTATATTGTGTATATTGTGATTTTTGAAATAAGTTCGAAAACAAAGGACTTACATTAGTTAATCTTAAAGATTTTTCTATAGAAAAAAGCAATACATAAAAATGGTAGTACGTACTAATATCGCCCAATTTATCGGGATGCTTCTTCAATTCACGCAACATATCGACGAAGTCGTTTCTAGTGATATTATTGGTTTCTCTGTAATCCATGATTTCCATGATAACGCGTATGATAAATTTGGTGATATCTAGCTGCGGTAGAATGGGACCGAGCATATTGTAAAGGTTCGGTAAAATTTCTCTGAATTTTCTTCGTAATACGTTCGGATTGAAAAATTTTTTCCCCATTATGCGAAATTCATTGTCCTCGTTCGATAAAGCGTTCATCTCGATGCCGAAGATACAGCTACCGATAACGTCAGTCGTATATTTAGCCGTCAATTCGCGGCATTCTACGGGTTCATTTTCGTTTGCAATTTTTTCCACGTATTCCACAAAGTGGTCAGCGCATTTGGACATTAGAGAGACCATATGCTTTAATTTACTGGACGTAAAAATAGGCGATAGTTTCATTCTCAATGGTCGCCATTTCTTCAGTTCCAAACGGAAAAGATGTTGCGATAGCGGCTCGGCCTATGACAGAATTATAATAAAATAAATTTAACGGAAAAATAAATTTCACTAACTTGTAAAGTCATGCTAGAGGCTTTTGGAAGAAAATTATATGTTTTTTATTAGTCTCATTGTACAGCAATATAGAACCAGATAGGAACGAATGCAGAAAAATTTTAGCATTATTTTAATTTTAAAATATAATGCATAATATATTGTGTAATAAGTCTAAATCTAACTCTTAAAATCATTAATTCTAAATTTAATTATTGTAACATATAGCAATCTTTAAAAAATTAATGCCTAAAATAAATTCTTATATAATTTTGTAATTAGAACGAATCATCTTAGCACAATTATTACTGAATACATTTTAAAAATTAATTTTGTAATTATTGTAAAAATCGTTACAGCATAAAATTATACATTCTCGTACGTATTCAAGTAATAGTAAGAAATTCTTTTTTCATTTGCTAAGTAATTTTGCTTCATAATTTTCTCAATATTTATAACTTATAATTATAAAATTTTTTCAGCAAAAGATTGTCTTTTGCAGAATCACCTTATGATAATTATTGCGAAATTACTGCGAATAGAAAGATGCAATAATTGTGCATTTATTACAAAAGTTTCCTATCTGGGAAGATATGTATGTATGAGTATATATGAAGCTTTAAAAAAGATGCATCCCTTGTGTATATTTTATTTATATATTTCTGATATGTAAAATAATTGAAGGAATTCTCACCTTTTTGTATATAGGCAGTCCTCTATTACCGAATACGGAAAAATCTTTGATGGCGACATCCTTAATTATATCAAGATCTCTCAAAATAAGAACGGGTGTCGTGCAATCGAATATTCCAATCAACGGTTCATCTTTGTAGTCGTTATATACTTTCGTTAAATAATCACCCACGGATGATTTCCCGAATATAACATCCTTAAAATTACCGAATCCCGGTATAGGTCGTGGACCACGGATGTTACGAGATGTCCAAAAATTAAAGGTTGATGTGAGGAAATAATAAAGAGCGAGTATTACAACGGCAATTACACATAGAATTTGGAAGAATTCCATGGCTCGTAATCGTCGGCCGCTGTTGAAAATGCGCTGTTGAACGCGCAGTTCTTGTACGGCCGACTTATGACGTACAATGTTATAAGTACTTGTAAATAAAATGAAAAATATTCACTGATGTAATCGATGTTGATTCTGTTCTATTCGTTATTTAACAATGTTACGGTGACGAGGAAATACTTCGAAATAAATTCCTCTCTATTTTTAACACAACGACTGTTTTCAATAGCGTGTAAGAAAAATTCGTTGTCATGCGCTGATATATACGTTTTGTATTTGTAAATTTATTTTGGTCGGATTTCGGTCTTTCGAGGACACCTGGTTATTTTGTACATCATTGTGATTACGCGTTTTTGTAATTATCTTCAAGCGTGTTACAATGCTATTTCTCTGTGTAAAGATTTGGCAAGATGAAAGATCGGCTCTCTCGAGCCGGATAATATACAAAAGAAGCAGAGTTCCAAAGGAGAAAGAGTTCTATCGCACTCTTGTAAAAAGTTGTTTTTATATCTGCGTACTTATTGCTCTCGAAAGAAGACGTTGGAAGTTTGGAGAAAAGAAGAGACAATTATTATAATTCTGATCCATATTCCTGTGCAAGGATACTAGAAAATAAAATTACCGAATTTGCCTTCTTTTCTCTTTCAGAAATTATTCGATTATGAAACGAACATCGAACGTGTTCTACCTAGATGCGCAGTCCGCATTTGAATACAAATTGTGCAATGTGTGATAATGCCACAGTTTGTGGCTGATCGAAAGTGCGCTTGCATTAACATCTGTGAATGTAAAATTGGATTTAGTTGGACTAATGGTCGCCATTCAAGTCATCCCAAAAGAAAGTCATGCCAAAAGTTTATACCCCTGAGCTATAAACTATTTAAACTACTGTATGACAAAAGTACCTATTTTTTTAAGTACCTATAGAGGAATTGTAAAAAATAATTTACACTTAAATACTCGCAGTCATTCCACGTGCAAAAATATTTCTTTACAAGTTTAATAGTTTATATTTACTTTGCATGTTTCATTTTTTTACATAAAATACAATACTCGTATAAAAAATAAGAAAAACAAAAGATTGAAGAGATTACATTTTGAAAAGTAATTTATACATGTTTTTATATATGCAACAGCATGGTAGAATAAATTTAAATTAATATAAATTTAAATTTAAATAAATGACTTATTTAACTGATGTTCCGATATTGCTATATTTTAATATCAATAATATTTTTAAGTATTACATATTGTCGTTTTACATTGATAACTATTACATTCAAGTCTTATTATTTTACTACTTGATAAAGATTTTTTTCTTCATTTTTATGGATACCAGAACAATCCGGAATTAAATTAATCTTGATTAATTTTAATTATTCTCAAATATAGTCCGTCTTTTGGAGTTAATATGAACGTTCTAAGGTCATTTACGTAAGACATTGGAGTTCTTTAACAAGTCTCAAATTTTTACTTTCGTAATAGTTTTATAAGCCGAAGTTTACTTTTATGAAAAAAATGTGAGAAAATTTTTGATAAGAATATCTTTAATTAAATTAGGATCTTTTATTATTATTATTAGGATAATAAGAACGTGTGTTATTCTTTCGAATATTCCAATCAATGGTTTTTGTCTTTGTAGTCGTTATATATTTTTCTTAAATAATCACCGGCGTACATATTCGCAAATATAACATCTTTAAAAGTCCGTATAGGTCGAGGAACATAAATACCTCGTGATTTCCAAAAATCGAACGTCGTAAAGAAATATATGAGGAAATGAAGAGTGAGATTTAGCGTCGCAATTCCCCATAAAATATCGACGGGCTTCATTATCCGGCAATTGACGATCGCTGTTGAAAAATTGCGCCTCTCAACGCAACTACTGCAATGCTCGTACGTCCGATTTTAATGTAATGCACATCATGACATGATACTTGAAAAATTAAATAAATAATACCATTCACTAATTCACGAACAGTCGATGTCGATGTAGATTTTACTTACGAGGCGAGAGAAAGTATGATCGGAAAGTCGCGAAATTGATTGCATCCTATTTTTAACAGAGCGAATTCTTTCAACATACATGAAAGAATGAAATTACAGAAATTACTTTCTGTTTTTCTTCTTTTATAGTTGTGACAGTAGTACAAACAATAAACATTGTATTTAAATGTAAAATACGGACTTGAAAATGACTCGCGATCGCGATAAAACTACGTAACAGGTGGTATCAGGTAGTTAGCATGTCCTACTTGTATTAGCATTCGCGAATATGAAATTGAAATTAATACTAAATGTCGCCGATCTAGTCGTGCCAAAAGTCGGCTATACCATGAAAAGCTATTATATGATAGTGTTACGTCCTGACCCAGGGAAAGTTTTTATAATGAGGGAAACGAAGGAAAGGCTTCCCTACAGGAGAATGAATGGAGGGGGGTAGAGGGACGCAACGGATTCCTTGTAATGTCGCCTGGTCGTTATCGTGAGAAAAACGGATAGGCAGGCGAATCAGGCACATTTATTAAGGCTCCAGCGTTAGGTCAACGTCTCGGATAGACGCTATGACGCTACGCTAGGAACAATGTGCTTATGGTCCTTATTTTGAGTCAGAGAACTTAATCTCTTTACTCGGGGATAGGACCTATGCGATTCTCGACGAGCGGGAGCGAGGAGAAGTTACGGACGGTCGAAATTAAATGACATATGGATTTTTAAATTAATTACATTTATTATAATAATAAAAAGAAAGATGGTTCGTTGTAAGAGTTAACAATATGAGTACATAATTTTAGTTAATAGGTAATTTTTTATAATTAAAAAAATATAATATATAATAATCATATCTGTACAATGTGATTGTTATACTGTGTGTATGTATGTGTGTGTGAGCGCTCGGGTACGAAAAAGGGTCACGGGATTTCTTCGAGGGAAACTGTGGAGGGGGGAAACATGTTATAGAAATGACGGACGGGAACTACGTAGGGATAGGTATCATATGAAAGGAAAACGAAAATTGGGTCATTGGGTGAATGTGTCTGGATATGGTCGCGGAAGGAGGAGAGTGAGTCGCGGGTTCGAATCAAGAGCCCTCGATCCACCTGGTTATCCAGTGAACCAAGATTTCGAGACTCGGTCGCGAAGGAGGAGGGAAGTAGTGAGAATCGCGGATAACCGATCCAGGAAATTAATATACGCGAGACGGGCGGAAACGAATTTAAAAGAAATAGAATTAAAGACTCACTGGTGTTGGTTGAAGGCGAAGGTTGCTGAAGAGTCGCTCGGAAGGCTTGGAAGGTGGTGTACAGCGTGAGGTTGGCTCACGGCACTGAATTTAACTAGCACTGAGCGAGAACAATTAAAGGTCGCGGAACGAGACTGCTGAGACTGTTGCTGAAGGAAAAAATAAGCGAGCCTAAGCCCGAAATCGTGGGTTTATATACAGGAAAACTGAAGGGTGGGAGTGTCGGATTTGTGTTTGCGGAGCGCTTTTCGTTTTTCCCAATATTGACGGGAAAGGCGGTCAGGCCATAGTTCTTAAATATTGACAATAGAATAGAGCGGAGTTTTCTGGGCCTTGGGCAATGAGTAAATAGGTTCGGCGCTCGAGCGTCCAGATAACCGTTTAGATGTTTCGGCATCAGACAATTTGTTTCGGTTTTTTATCTATGATTGGCTGAGTTATGTTCTTCAAATATTGTCAATAGATGAAATAAAGCGGAGTTTTCCAGGCTTGGGCGATAAATTCGACGCCTGAGCGTTGAGATGATGGTTCAAGAGTTTTTCGATTTTTCTCGAAGATCGGCTGAGTCATGTTCTTCAAATATTGACAATAAATGAAATAGAGCGGAGTTTTCTAGGCTTGGGCGATAATGTCAATAAATTCGGTGCCCGAGCGTCCAGATAACTGCGCTCGCGATGCATATCAGTGTCGCAACGGCGCATCTTAATCTACGTTGCGCAACCTTGCCCTTGTCGACAGTGTAACAACGTCTTTGACATTGATACATGGTTTTTATTATTTGAAGATCACACGTCTTCTATTTGCTTTTGAGGGAAATACTGTGTCTGCTCGAGTAGCTTAATCCCGCTGTCGACATGCGCCGGTTCTTTTCCTTAAAAGATAACGTTTCTCCCGAATGGAAGAAATCGTGGAGTCCGCAGGACGTAACATTTCAAATATACTTATATTATATTTTTAAGTGTTCTTACCTTATCAAAAGTAGGGTGTCCTCTATTAGCGAATATGGAAAAATCTTTGATAAGGACATCTTTAATTAAATCAAGATCTTTTACAATAAGAATGCCCCTGGCGAAAATAAGAATCTTTATAAAACGTTGACAACCATTTGATGAAAGTTTTTTGAGAGTTTATACGCTTTCAAACATCGTAAAAGCGCTTACATAACGCTGTTGGACTTTGAACGCTTTTGAAATGCTTAAAAAACGCTGTATATAATGTTACGTGAAAATTGTACAATGCTGAGGCAACGCTTTTTAGAGCATATTGATATTGCTGATACATCTTCATATAGAAAGTTTGCTATTAGATTTTTCAAATGTTTACGAAACGCTTTTTTTAACACAGTAAGACAAGCGTTTTTTCTCTTTTTAGCAAACGCCCTTGCAATACGATAAATTGTAGGGCGTTTCGCAAACGGCTTGGGAACGTCTAATAAATGCTTTCATGAAAGACGTTTATGAATGCTCAGTAAAGGGAGACAAACCTTAGCATTCATTCACGGCCGCATTTGAAATTGCGTAGCTCATATATACCATGCTTGAACTCTTTATTATGATAAGACATTCTCTTTCAGTTACTTCCAGTAATTTTCTTTCACTCAAATGGAGTCAAGGTAAAAGAAAAAAAAATAAACTACCTCAAAATTAAATAATACTTTAATTGCATAATAATATACAAATGTAAAAATCCTTAATCTTGACCTATTTATTATTTATTACAATTATTTATTACAAAAGTAATATCTATGACATATATAATTTGCGAAGTATGCAAGTTGTGAAGAAAACAGTCACTTTGTTTTCATTCGACAAAAAGAGAAAAATCATTTAATGCAACGTTAAAAAAACAATGGAAATTAAATAATAAAAATGCAATACTAAAAATATTTAAATTTTCTGATTACAATTAGTTTTAACAGATTTTTCTACATAATCAATAATTTTTCACGTTCTTTTTGTATGTAAACTTAAAATTATTTATAAATAAGAAACAAAAAAATATGAAAAAATATATTACAAAGCCATGAATTTAAAACTTTTTGTTTTTTTAATCTCGATGGCATCCAAAAGGCAGTCCACATATGTAAGTATTATTGGGTAAATTCATGACAACACAGGGTTGTTTGATGAAGGAGAGTTTAATGCATATCATTTTGTCAAAACTTTTAATTTTGAGAATATGTCTGAGAGCTACATAATCGTTTTGAACTAATAAATATTTAGAGCATTTGACCCTTTGCACAAGAAGTAAAATTTCCCCCAACGGTGACAAGGCAATGTATTTTATCTTGACAATTTTGTTATTTCTTAGGATGGCATAAGAGTCATTGTTTTTCTTTTTATTAACATAGCGACAGGAAGTATACCTTATTCCATTATACAACAATCTATGAAAAAACGTAAGATCCATGATGCTAGAAATTCCAAAACGGACAAAGCACTGCTCTTCTTCAGGCAAAATCGAAACATTATGTTGTGTCTTCCCTAAAAGAAGTGCTTCATCAGAACGCACAAAATATTTAAGCCTCTTATTTAAAACTCTTTCTGAGAAATCAATTGTGCTTTCAGATGGTACAAGCTCTTCACGTAGGATAGGTAGTGAATTGAATGTAAGAAACTTTCGAGCAATCTGTGTCGTAATCTGAAATGGACTTTGATACAGTTGTAATAAATGTCTATTTTGCCCTTCATAGCAAAATGCATTATGTGTCCACAATGGACCCCAATTTGTGACACATTTGCATATATGGGTAAGAAGATGAAGATTGTAAATTGTGTTTTTTGGTTCAAAATATTTTTGAAAATAATAACTGTACAAAAGGAACAGGTTGTGTGCTTTCTCAATGTCAGTATGAGATACAGAAAGTTGAAGGAGAATATTAGTTGCTTGGGAGAGCATAGAGAGATGGGCCAAGTATTTATCTTTAAGCAGGCCTTGCAAGCATGGTATGCAATAAAACAAAAGCCACGACCTCCATTCTGAAGCTTTCCACTTGCAATAGTATTCTATTGAACGAGGACTTCTATTTATTCCTGTTGGAGGTTGTATATTAAGAAGACGGTTATCTATTGTATCCATCAAATTTTTTAAAGAAATACGTTCTGTCATATCTATCCAACATTTCTTTTTAGTAGAATCAAAAAGATATTCCATATGAAATTTTACCACACCCAAGAGAATGGCATGCATGTAGTCTACGACAAAACCCCAAATCAAATCAAAATAGTGTAAATTCATTAAAACAGATGGACCCTTAACACCCTTGTAATGCCGCTTATCAATACGTAGTTCATCTCTCCTTTCATAAGCTTTCTTTGCATCTTGATAAGTAGATTCTGTTGTTCTTTCATCTGCTCTTTCAGAGAGGACATTAAAACGTCTTGATCTTGGGCCTGTTTTCTCCTGCTTCTCATAACAAAATGTACAGCCATAAAATGCATGAAAAGACTATTAAGAAGTTGCCACTGTGCAACAGAATCAGTTACAGCTCATAGAGGAATGACTTTACTAACAACCTCTTTTCCTTTGTAAATCCAAGAAAAACCTTCAGAAGAGAGTTTATTCACTTCTTTAACAAAGGGTTGCAAGAAAACCATTTGATTCGGATCTTTAGGTCCAACATATAGGCCAGCAAGAAGCATATAGCTGCTACGGTCTTTAAATGGAAGTTCATTGATAGTTACATAAATAGGCCATAATGATTTTCCAGTCGACTTTCCAGTTGGAACACCATCCGTAAAGAAAGAAAATGAAAAATTGAAAGGAGATGAGAGTATTCCTTCAGGACTGCAGTGCTTTTTGTAGAGTTCACCATCATAAATATCTTCAAAAGCATCAATGTGCTCCTTCTTCCGATTAAATCTATGGGTTAGCAATGAGGAAGTTACACGTGAATTATTCAATAATTTTTTCAATTGTGACTCAAGTGATATAGACAGAAAAAAGTTCGACGGTTTAGACACATCAACATTATTAGCACAATAAGAGCAATGTACATCTTTTGGCAAACTATTCCTTTCTCCTAAGTACACTTCACATGTTGGACAATAGATGTGATAACATATAGTCTCCTTTTCCTTCTCTATATATTGAAAGTACTTG
This sequence comes from Tetramorium bicarinatum, assembly GCA_928718305.1. Classification (NCBI taxonomy): domain Eukaryota; kingdom Metazoa; phylum Arthropoda; class Insecta; order Hymenoptera; family Formicidae; genus Tetramorium; species Tetramorium bicarinatum. The sequence goes on from OV788325.1 coordinate 193,144, forward strand.
TATTTTGTTTCTGGCATCTCTTTTTTGTCGTAAATCGAGTTGACCATTTTTAAAATGTCAAGCTGTGCCTCCCATGTTAAATTATGCCTTATCCCTAACACAAGGCACATAAAAATAACATCACCAGTTGTAGTGTTTGTACAATCACACAATCTCTCCGATTGTTTCATATTCTCCACACTGCTGTGATCAACAGAATTTAATAAGTTAATTTTCTCTGAAGATGATATGGACCTTAAATCTCTTTCTGACGACGAGACGGATTCTAAGGCCGGTATTCATAATCAATTCTTATTTTAAGACCGTCTTAAGTAACGTCTTAAGATGCTAATATGGCTCTGTGATTGGTTTAGAACCATATAAGACTTTACTTAAGATGATCTTAAATATAAGAACTGACTATGAATACGGGCCTAAGACCTCTAATAATGAATCCGAGGCAATTTCACTAATTCTCTCATTACCGTTAGATAAAATATCAGTGGAGTTCTAAAAAAAGATTAAATATATAAAAACAAGACTTTCATTAAAAAAATAGGCATTCTTATTATCTAAAGCCAAAACATACTAAAATATAATATATTAAATACTGAAAAGTATTATCTTAAATATTAACGTAATATAATAATAAAATATAAAGAATAAAGAATAATTACTGTAAAAGAATGTAACGTATGTGAGTCATCAGTAACTGAAATGGCAGACATAAAATTATCTTGTGATATTGTAATTGTTTTCTCAATATCATTCTGTGATGTCGATGTTGGAAATAATAATGTATTCTGAAAAAAAAATAACATTTAAAATTCTAGTTAACATGACATATATAACAGAATTTTCACATAAAGAAGCAGTCGATTCAACGAAAACACTTCGAGCAAACGACACGACTAATAATAATACCTGCTCAGAATTGTTAGAGTTCTGATATTCCAACGCTCTTTGGCGAACAACTCGGCCTCGTCGCTTATAACGCCAAGCAGTGGCGCGAGGGATATTTTCTCCAGTGTATAAAAAACGTTTATAACGTCCCATCTTATAGATTATGATATCCTATTTAAATTTAAGAAACTTTTTATGAAAAATTATGATTATTTTTCAAATTTATTAATGTGCACTGAGTGCGCACTAGTGCGACCAATCGAATTCGCTATAACATAATACGTTACGTAATTGGGGTTACGCGTTACGCGGAAATGCCATGGGATGCTAGCCTAAGGCCGACTTCACACCTTGGCAGAAAAGCAGAAGCAGAAAAGCAGAAGTCCAATCAGAACTCTCACTCATAGTAGACAGTATGTATTGGTATATACCACTACACTACTGCTTACTATGAGTGAGAGTTTTGATTGGGCTTCTGCTTTTCTGCTTCTGTTTTTCTGCCAAGGTGTGAAGCCGGCCTAAGGGTGCCGTCCCATGGGCCTCGGAAAACGGAATCGGAACGGAATCGGAAAGGCTGCATAGTGGGGACTAACCAATCAGAATCGTTCCGTTCAGATTTTCAGTAGTCGGGCTCCCCATGGAGAATTTTTACGGAAACGGAATGCGCGTGAACTTGAACGGACAATGCTCGTATGATTCTTCACGTACAATTGTGTTGCTGTACACTTTCATGAAAAAAGAGGAATAATGTCATCTGTAAGTATTCAAATTATTAGCGAATTTGGTTGGACTGCATATGAAAACCCATGTACATTATTCTAATCTAAAAGTAAAATGCAAGTACCTCAAAATGTCCATTATTTGCACGTTTATGTGAATAAGGCTGCATTCGTTTTACTCGCTTTCGTGCTAAAAACGACATTTTATCTTTCTTTGACATATAATGAGCAACAAAGATAGAATGACGTTTAAAGTTAGCACGAAAGCGAACAAGACGAATACAGCTAAGTTGTGTTAAATTATAATGTTGATGTAATGATAGCATTTATTTATTATTATAGGCAGCAAAATGTGGCTACTGTAGATGGGTGTTGAAAATAAATGCTATTTTTCAACATTCATGTTTTGGTATCTTTAATGATACATCTCATATTTTAAGCATGGATGAAAATGGAAAAGTTATTATGATAAATATGAATAATTTTATATAGTATTTTTTGCTACGTAAACGAAATTTTTGTTACAATCAATGACTCTGTATTCCTTGTATAGATAAAAATGTACAATGTAACCTGCTCTGAATGTTATCATGTCAGATTTTGTTCGTATTTGTCTATGCAACTTCCAATGTAATGTTTCTCTCTTTATAAATTGTTTTAAATAGGCTTTATTTATGTTTCAAGTATAAGTAACCACTCACACTTACTACGTAGTTCTTTGTGTTTCCTTGCTAACTATTTGAAGGTCTTCTTTACTTTGAAGTGGTATATGTTCTTCAGATAACGTTCCTCAGATATGATTTGGAGAAGCAAGCAGAAAAGTAGGAAGCAGAAACTAATCAGGACTCCTTGGAGTGTAGTCAGGTGGATGTTAATAATATCCACACTGTGATTTCGTTTTAAAATCGCTTTAATAATAGCTGCTACACTGAATTTATAAGTACGAGACTTAATATCGGCTAGTGTGGATTTGCTGTAGACACGAAGTGAGCCCGAATTAGGAATTGCGACGCCTTATATGCCGGTCAGCCCCACTCGAAGGCCCCGGACCGAGGGTAGACTTAAATCGCTTACAACCGGATGCGAATCATAAAATAGAAAGTGTGGAGAATCGGGTTACAATCGGTCGTAAATAAGATAGCATGGAAAATCGGGATCCTTTTTGAACACGTCGCATCCCTTTACACAATATTCAGTTCGACATCTGGTAACAATTATGTGGGATCGAATGTGGGTATGTGTGTACGTATATAAGTGTTTGCAATGATCTGTCGATCGATCCCCTTGGGGACATCGATGCCGATAAAATGCTCGTACGTGTTCTGACCTGTTTTGTCATAAGCTTGTCAGGTAGCGTCTCCGAGACCCTTACCCGCGTGGCTCTATACATTCGGCCTTTGCCGATCCATTTCCGGTAGTAAGCTTTCTCTTTCTGCTTAGAAAGAGAAACAGAAAGAGAAAGACTACCAGCGGGAGTACTGATTGGTTTTTTGCTTTTTTGTTTCTGCTTTTCTGCCAAGGTCTGAATTTACTCTTATGCTTGTGTGGTGAATATGAAATCGCATGTTTTCACTTTTTTTTGTTTTTATATACAGTTTTTATATACACTAGTATCACTCAGTTTCTTAATTGGTATTTCAGTATTGTTTTACACATCCTTCTGCACTTAAAGAGTTCAAAGTTATTTTCTACATTAAAATCAGTTCAAAACTGTCTCATGTATAACTTTAACATATAAAATAATTACTAAAACCTAAATAATGCATTGTCATGAAATAGAAAGAATAGTGAATGTTACTATTATAATATTTATTCATGTGTTATCAATTGACATTATAGAAGTGAGTCTACCACTGTCTTCTGCAAGTTCGGCTACCTCCAACAGTAGCATTTTGTCAGACATAGAGGAGAAGGTGAGTTAAATGCTTCAAAATGACTGATTGTGAGTTTACAAAAGTTTATCTGTAGCACGCTTTTGCTTTGCTTTCTATCTAATTTCTTTCTTTAAACTTATGTTTTCTCCTACCAGATACCCCTTGGAGACGGAGTTTTCTGTTCCAAAGCAGCATTTAATACATTAATAAATGTAGAAGCGAGTCACGCAGATTGGGCATATGCTCTTCTTAAAGGAGTCTTCGGTGAAAAAGCCCATTTTATGAGGGTACGAATCACCAGTAAAAATACTAAGAATGAAAGATTTCCTCCAAACTTCCTCTTGGTAGCCAAGTGTGAGTAATCGTTTTAAATACATTCTTTCTAATGATAATTTTATATTGATATTATAAACTTAGGTTCTACAATAAATAACTATTTTTTTATAGCTTTGCATCGCGATTGGCTATTACAACAGAAGATCCGGGATGAGAATGGACAACTATACTCAACATACTCAGTCACAGAAGTAGAGAAGTATGTGAATGAGCTTCCTGCTTATCTCGCGGATCGGTGTTATGATATGCAGGGTCCTCGGGGTGCCAATACGAGGGAAAGAGGTATAAGCGCACCTAAGCGCAGGCAAAATGGACTCATCAAGCCAAAACGCAAATATACGCGAAGAGGCCAGCCGCTGCATGAAATACAGCAACTCCAGCAACAACTACCACATCCACAGCAACCCAACACTCAACAATCACTTCTATATCAGCAACCACTATCGCAGCAACAGCAACCGCAGCAATTATCACACCAGCAATTGCCACACCAGGAACCGCCGTCCCAGGAACAATCATCACCATCACAGCTTTCATTACAACACCAACCACTCCATTATTCGTTTGATTTCATTGCGCCATCAACATCAAGAGCAGTAGCGGTGACGTCAGAAAATTCTGAGTATGTATTGTTATTATATTTGAATACGATTTTGAGAAATAGTTTGTCGATGTGTCTTTAACATTTTCTTTTTGTTTTCAGGACTGTTGCAGCCACATACACCATTCTTTAATTCAAGACTCCTATCTGTTTTGACTCAATTTTTTAAATTATATTAGTATATATTGATAATATTAATTTTAATTTTGTAGTTTGGTTTTAAACTAATATTTTTATCTAATAAATCATTTTTTTGTTCATATAATAATTATATTGTTGTATTCCATTTTTCAATGATTATTCAAAATTTCTGATTTCCTTTTAACAATTACTGCTACAGAAAAATTTTTTGTGCATTTTTGTACATTTATATTTGTGTCATTATATAGGTACAGATTTAAATGATACAAATATACAAATTTTAATTAATGTAAAAATGCACATAGGTTTTTTGTGGCAGCGATGAATTAAATCTAGGGTACACGATGCTTTTTTACCCGCTGGATTGTTTGCTCGCGCTTATGTTACGCGTCCTAATTAGTTCTAATTGGTTCTTACAATCATAATAGCTAATCAAGACGTAGCATAGCAAGCGTGAGCAGGCAATCTAACAGGTAAAAAAGCATCGTGTGCTCTAGGCTTCAGTAATCATAAATCTACAGCAAACGCTCTTTACGCCGTTTCCACTGACAAGAGTAAACGTTTGTTAAACGCTTTATAAAGGATTTATAAACGTTTTAAAAAACTCGCAACAAACGCTTAATATATGTGATGTTAACGCTATGCAAACTCTCACAAATGCTGTATACAAACGCTTTTCAAACGCTGCAGTGTTTCAATTTCCGCTAAGCAAACTGTTTATTGACTGTTTCTAAACTCTTAACAAACTTTCGAAAACGCTCAAGTAAACGCTCAAAAAACATTCATGAAACTTCTTATTTTCGCCAGGTTGGGTGTCGCTCTAACGAACATCCCAATTAATCGGTCATCTTTGTAGGTGTTATATAGTTCTGTTAAATAATCACCCGTGGATATCTTCCCAAATATAACATCTTTAAAATTACCGAATCCCTGTATAGGTTGTGGACCAGGGATGCCACGTGATTTCCAAAAGTCGAAAGATGACTTGAGATAATAATAAAGAGCGAAAAGAACGATTGTAATACCGTACAGTATTGAGAAGAGTTCCATCGTTCGATAATCGCCAATTGATTATTAGGAGTGATTTGGCTAAAGGAAAAAAAAAGACAATATTCTGTTGTATATTATAATTTTCGATTTCAAGAAATTACAAGATTCGATATAATTCAAACAAAATACATCTTTGGTAAAATACGTGTTGAAGCTAGATTTTTATTTTTATCGATCCAAATGCCTTAAATATAGAAAATAATTGTAAAATCACTTTTGTAACACACTTAGTGTAAAAATGAAAAAAAAATCTTATTCTTAAAATAATATTGATTAAAACATTTTAAATGTAGCAATCCTGTCACTCATGATACTAACGCGATAAGAAATAGAAATATGAGTCGTAACTTTTCTAAAGGTTTATTTGGAAAAAGTTATTAAACAAATTTATATATGTACATGTCAACATTGCATTAGCTAAGCTAAGAAATAATTAAAAGGAAAACTTAATGTGGCTATAACTATTTCATAATGCAGCGCTTTTAAATATAAGTATTTATCTTGTGATATGAAAATTATCTTAAAAATTTAAAAACTTAAAGAATTTATCATCGGTTTAACAAATAAGATTTTATAATAAAAGTCAATGCGATAATTCTGCTATTTTTGTCACATACAAATTATGTAACTTCTTTTTGTTGGTTAAATCGAAAAAAGTGTTTTTCGCTTAGCGCTAAGGAGCGGAGTTCTTGCTTCTTGTAATGCCGGAATCGAATAAATGAGAGAAATTGTTTTCTTTTACACTTTAAAGTCAAGAACGTGAGAGAATGTCCTCGACCTCGAGTGATGCATCTTGGCAGTGTAGTGAGATTAAAAGCGTAAACGGATACGAACATATTAATGTTGCTTTGACGTTTATTCGAGTATAATGCAGAAAAAAATAATTGGACATTACGCATAATGCACAAATGCGCAGTACAAGAACTGATGTTCATTCGCTGTTCATAGAGAATGTTCATGAATTGAGAAAGCAGATGAGAAAGTAGTGATTGCAGTGCTCAGACGTCCGATTTGTAGTGCACAATATAATAATTGAGAAATGAAAATAAATAACCACGTTAACGTAATCGGCGTCGAAAAGTCGCGAGATCGACTTCTCTCCACTTTTCCATTCGAAATGCCTTTAATTTCCAGTCTCTTCCTCCGACGTGGTAGAGAGTGGATGTATAAAGAAGCGACTCTTGTTTTAATATATGAGAAATTACAGAATTCGTTTCTCTTTTTTTTTTTAGAAATTTGTCAATTCGATGTTGGAGCAAACAGTAAACATGACATACTTGAATGTACGATCTTGAATGTGAATTGCGTCCACGATAATACTGCGTATCATCAACTTGTATCAGTTAGTGTGCTTGTACTGGCGTTTGCGTGTTACAGTGTAACACTTAATACTGATAGATTATCGCCGCTCAAATTATAAACGAGGTAGAGACACAGCTCCGGTAATTTAGCCGGTCAACGTCGACTTTTTAAATTAATTTTTTAATCGTTTGTTGGTCGTTTGTTGGTGATTGTTGGCCTAATTATAACGTTTGTTGGTTTTTAATTTTTTTTTAATTAAAAAAGAAAAATTAGCGTTAAATTAGCCGGGAAAATCTCATTTTTAATTAAAAAACGGTCTAATCGATGCGTAATCGTTTACTGATGATTGTTGGTCTAATTTTAGCGTTTGTTGGTTTATTATTAGTCTTAGAAACGATAAAAACGAAAAATTTTTTCACATTAAAACTACATCTGCAGTAATCGAAGATTGGTTTATTTGCTTACGACTTAAGGGGATGCTGGAGATAGGTCTGTTTTATCGATTAAATGCTATAATTTTTGTCACAAGATTTCATACATATTACTTTTATAGATTAGGAAATCCTTCTCTAGAATTAAAGTATTTGTATTAATACCAGTCTGCAAAGTGGAATTTATGCCTAAAACGATACAAATTTTTAATTCACATTTTCTTTACCATTTATTAGTCCAGTAATGGCGTTTGGAGCTGTCACGTTGTAACAATATTTGCTTGATATAAAATCTGTACCATTTATACTCATGAAATTCTAGTTTACAGACACATAAATGACACAAACAAACACTATCAAGCTCCTAAAACTTAACTTTAATACCTAATTCGATACGAAATCTTGTGACGAAAATTTGTGTACATTATAACCTTACATTAGTTATTTTTCCACAATATTCTGATAAAGAAGCTGTCTTCGTGGTTTATTTTTGCGTGTACTTTAATCTTGCAAAAGGATTTTGTATTCTGTAAAGCCAATTTGATAGTTTATAATATTATAGCTTAGAATTCCGGCCTACATTATCGACCTCGATCAAGTTCGAGCGTCACTCCAGCATCCCCTTAAGGTTTATTTCTATAAATGTAAGGCTAACATCTATAAAACTGGTTATGAATACGGGCCTTAACATCGGCAGGAAATCGCGAAAAGATCAAGAAACATGGTGGTATTTCCTGTCTTTTTGCGCCAAGCCATCGTTTGAACGAGAGACCGAGTGAGATTAAGGTAATTAGGGCCGTGGCACATAGAAAACTTAAGCAGTAGAAATTAAGACATAAGCGAATCAACCTGCAATCACAGTCGAGCAGTAAGGTAGCCATTTTGAAACTTAAGCGACGCTGAGAATTTCGTATGGATGAAATTCTTAAGTCTTAAGTCTTATGGCTTAAGTTTTTCTACGTGCCACGGCCCTTAATGTAGAATTTTATATGCTAATGTTTTAAGCAGAACGTTCTTACATTTCTAATTGTTTTTCGCTGGCAGAGCTGGTGCGCACTCAGTGCACATTAAAGCTGTTGTACACTGATTTAATCTCTAATGTTCAAAGTAAAATGCAAATATTTTGACTGATAAAATACCTAGTACATATTTTATCAAATAATGCACTAAAGAATATTGAGGATTTCATGATTTAACCTGTTTATACTAAACATACACTTTACGTTGCTTTGTGTACGACGGCTTTAATGGCCTAGTTTACACCGTATGAATTTAGTACGTATCAAGTAGTAAGTTCTAAAGAATTAACCAATGACTAAATTCATTTCATAGGAAAAAACTATTTGATGCGAACTAAACACGTTCGATGTAAACAAGGGCATTGTGCACTGAATGCGCACCAGCTCTGCCAGTGAAAAATGCAATTAGAAATGTAAGAACGTTCTGCTTAAAACATTAGCATATAGAATTCTATATTAATTACCTTAATCTCACTCGGTCTCTCGTTCAAACGATGACTTGGCGCAAAAAGACAGGAAATATCACTATGTTTCTTGATCTTTTCGCGATTTCCTGCCGATGTTAAGGCCCGTATTCATAACCAGTTTTATAGATGTTAGTTTTACATTTATAGAAATAAACCTTAAGTCGTAAGCAAATAAACCAATCTTCGATTACTGCAGATGTAGTTTTAATGTGAAAAAATTTTTTGTTTTTTTCGTTTCTAAGACTAATAATAAACCAACAAACGCTAAAATTAGACCAACAATCATCAGCAAACGATTACGCATCGATTAGACCGTTTTTTAATTAAAAATGAGATTTTCCCGGCTAATTTAACGCTAATTTTTCTTTTTTAATTAAAAAAAAATTAAAAACCAACAAACGTTATAATTAGGCCAACAATCACCAACAAACGATTAAAAAAAAAAATTAAAAAAGTCGAAGTTGACCGGCTAAATTACCGAAGCTTAGAGACACTGGGTGCATCCAGTAGCGCAATCGCTCACTGAGCGCTCAGTAGCGGCTAACTACGCTCACTAAATTTGTGTACTAGATGCAAGAGCTGTCTAAACCATAGACATACCTGGACGGAGCATAAGCTGCTACTCTAGATAAGGGGGGTCTGATTTTCGGGGCGAGAGGGCACTCGTCTGACTTTGATTATTTTCGTTGTGATTCGGATATGTTCGGCTTTCAGAGCTGCACTGCTAAACTGGTGCAATAAGTTGGAATGAAACAAACATATATATATTTTTCTCTTTCTAACTTATTGCACTGGTACAGCAGTGCAGCGGAAAGGAATAGACTCATTATTGCAGTTTTATTACTTATAATGAATCTTATAATGAGTCTTAACCTAACTATTATTCATAAAATAGTCAAAAGAAATTTATAAATTATTCATAAAGACTTGCTAAAGTATTCGGCGGCGGCGCGCACGGAATCGCAAAAATAATAATTACAGAAATTATATTGTTCAATATTAGTTTTAAATACTTTTATGAATAATTTATAAATTTCTTTTGACTATTTTATGAATAATGGTTAGGTTAAGACTCATTATAAGATTTATTATAAGTAATAAGACTGCAATTATGAGCCTATTCCTTTCCGTTGCACTGCTGTACATACCAGTGCAATAAGTTAGAAAGAGAAAAATATATACAGGGTGGGCCAAAAGTCTGGATACACCCTAATATCTCATAAACTATGCACTTTAGAAAAATATGTTTCAGACAAAAGTTATAAGGCTTAAAAAGACGCATTTAATGATAGTAGTCATTTGACCTGGGATGGCGTTGTTAAGGTCACGTCAAGGTCAACTTAATTTTTTTAAATGGAACCCCCTACTTTTTATTTCAGATCCTTGTAGGTTATGTTGAGACGTTTTCAAAACGCGTATAATAAACGCTTTTCCGATGAGAACTTCACGAGTTATGAGTCTTTAAAATTCAAGTACCGCCGGCATTAGAGTTATCCAAGATGTACCACGTGGAGGTTGCTCGATCGGATTTACATCTCTTGTGTGCGTGTGAGTGGTCGAGTGAGTGAGGGAACGAGTGAGTGATCGATTGAGCGAGTAATCGAACGATTGAGCGAGTGAGTCAGCGCGCGGGTGTACGAGTTACCCCCACTCTACTCCTACACGTAGCCTCGTGGGACCTGCAGCCGCGTGGGACAATTTGCCACACTGTCGCTCACTGACTCGCTCATTTACTCGCTCACTAACTCGCTAACTTGCTTAGTTACACTTGAAGTTTTCAAGATTTAGGATCGATAAAGATCGAGTAGGTCTAAGATATCTCCAACTGAAGAATTTTCAATAAACAAGACATTATGTTTGTAATTCACGGATTTAATTGAAATGGCGCTTACCGAAAGAGAACGAATAACTATTTTGATGATGCGAGGATACGGAGATCGCGAGCGATCCTTTAGAGAAGTCCGAGAATTATTTAATATTGAGTTTCGAGCTGATCGTCAACAGATTTCTGCAGCCACTGTTCAGAAAACGTGTCAGCGTTTTCGAGATACAGGAATCGTTAAAGATCGGCAAAGATCAGGTAGGCCTAAGACCGTTACAAATGAAAACTCCTCGATAGAGATATTACAATCATTCGTAGAAGACCCTCAATTATCTGTTCGAAAAGCCTCACAGGCACATGACACGAGCACGACATCCATTTGTCGTGTTCTCAAAAATGCAAAATTTCACCCATACAAAATTAATCTTGTTCAAGAATTAGTTGCGGGTGATTTTGATCGTCGGGAAGAATTTTGTGAAATTATGATGCAGAAAATTGATGAACAGCCTGATCTTATGAATAAATTGTTTTTTCAGACGAAGCAACATTTTTATTAGACGGTACAGTAAACAGGCATAACAGTCGATATTGGAATGATTTTAATCCGCATTGGATGAGAGAAGCAAACTCCCAATATCCACAGAAACTAAATGTATGGGCGGGAATAGCGGGAACGCACATAATAGGGCCATTCTTTATTGATGGAACTCTATCAGCTGACAAGTATCTGACTATGCTCCGAGATGACATTGTTCCTGGTATTCGAAATATTTTTGATTTAAATTTTGTTTGGTTTCAACAGGATGGTGCTCCTCCACATTTCGGATTGGAAGTGCGAAATTTTTTAAACGAAACTTTTCCTGAAAGATGGATAGGAAGGAGAGGAGCGATCGAGTGGCCACCTCGTTCACCTGATTTGACTCCTTTAGACTTTTTCTTTTGGGGTCATTTAAAAGATCGAGTCTACAAAACTAAACCTCGAAATGAGTTACGACACCGAATCATTACCGAAGTGGCATTAATTATGCCTGAAACGTTGGAAAACGTTTGTAGTGCTTTTTATTACCGATTAGGTCATTGTCGAGCTGTACAAGATCAACAGTTCGAACATTTATTATAATTCACGTTCATTTGTTTACTTACTCGCTAATTCACTCGTACACCCGCGCGCTCACTCACTCGCTCAATCGTTCGATTACTCGCTCAATCGATCACTCACTCGTTCCCTCACTCATTCGACCACTTACTCACTCGATCATTTGTTTGCTCGCTCGCTCAATCATTTACACGCGCGCGTGGACACGCGCGAACAAACTCACACACATGTAACGCAGAGGGTTTGGAGTCAAAAAATACTGGGGGAGTGACGAACCTCAGGGTCCTGATCTGAATCACACACACACACACACACACACACACACACACACACACACACACACACACACACACACACACACACACACACACACACACACACACACACACACACACACACACACACACACAGACAGACACACACACACACAGACAGACACACACACACACACAGAGACACACACACACAGACACACACACACACACACGCACACACACACACGCGCACAAGAGATGTAAATCCGATCGAGCAACCTCCACGTGGTACATCTTGGATAACTCTAATGCCGGCGGTACTTGAATTTTAAAGACTCATAACTCGTGAAGTTCTCATCGGAAAAGCGTTTATTATACGCGTTTTGAAAACGTCTCAACATAACCTACAAGGATCTGAAATAAAAAGTAGGGGGTTCCATTTAAAAAAATTCAGTTGACCTTGACGTGACCTTAACAACGCCATCCCAGGTCAAATGACTACTATCATTAAATGCGTCTTTTTAAGCCTTATAACTTTTGTCTGAAACATATTTTTCTAAAGTGCATAGTTTATGAGATATTAGGGTGTATCCAGACTTTTGGCCCACCCTGTATATGTTTGTTTCATTCCAACTTATTGCACCAGTTCAGCAGTGCAGCTCAGTGCAGCTACGAAAGCCGAACATATCCGAATCACAACAAAAATAATCGAAGTCAGACGAGTGCCCCCCTTACCGCGATTATCAGTTACCCCTCGTATAAACGTTCCGTCTAGGTATGTCTATGGTCTAAACCGCTCACAGTGAGCGGTTGAGCTACTGGATGCCCCCATTGTAGACGCTGCATAAGTTCTAGCATATCGTGGGGATGCACAAAGCTTAAAAGCCATCAAGGTGGATTTTTATAAAGACCGTAAACTGTCAATTTATGCCGAAACCGTAAAATTTCTCGCGACCAATGAGTGGAAATGCGTTTGCACAACGGAATCGGAAGATGTGATTGGTAAAACTTTACGGTTTCGGTCTAAGGCCGGCTTCACACCTTAGCAGAAAAGCAGAAGCAGAAAAGCAGAAGCCCAATCAGAACTCTCACTCATAGTAAGCAGTAGTGTAGTGGTATATACCAATACATACTGTCTACTATGAGTGAGAGTTCTGATTGGACTTTTGCTTTTCTGCTTCTGCTTTTCTGCCAAGGTGTGAAGTCGGTCTGAAACATGTCTAAAACTAGGTCATAAGACGTCTTAAAGACGTTTTTAAGACGTCTTTAAGACGTCTTTTAGACATATTTCTAAAAGACGTCTTAAAGACGACTAAGACGACTTATGACCCGGTTTTAGACATGTTTAGACATTGTACTGTATGGGACTAAACGTGTTAGGCCGGCTTCACACCTTGGCAGAAAAGCAGAAGCAGAAAAGCAGAAGCCCAATCAGAACTCTCACTCATAGTAAGCAGTAGTGTAGTGTAGAGTCCTACAGTCAGAGAAGCGACATTTACCCACCATGACTTTGGTTCGCCATCTTGTGTACCTTAGGAGCTGATCCGTGAGTGTGTGAGTGAGTGTCCATGAGCTTGTAACAGCTGGTGACGTCAACAAAGCGGGTTTGGAGCATACAGTCACATAACAATCATATAGGTTAAAGTTAACTGACATTGGAGAAACAGACTCATAATAATATAATAATATTACATATTATATAAAATAAGATTTTACTTTATAATTTCTAATTGCATTGTCTCTTTATGTAGCAATGAATAGTACGGAGCACGCTATTTTGTTGTATATGAAGCCCGACAGTGGTACACAAAATGGCGACTAAACCACGTGACTCAATTGACCAATCAAAAGGAGTTTGCTAATGTCGCTTCTCTGATTATAGGACTCTAAAGGTGCGATTTCATTGACGCTAGAAACCAGCGGCAAATGGGGGTCACGTGACTTTTGGCGTCAAGAAAATGGGGGAACAAAGAAGTTCAGACCGTCTCAGCTTTTTCAGCGTGCTGTAAAATTCAAAGGTTATACAATTATAGTTATACAAAAAATGACAACGAGAATGAAGTAAGTAATGTATTAATATTATATGATAGATTTAAAATATTTTGATTATTCTTGTACATAAGTATACTGCTTTTTAGGGTATTAATAAGTTATGATATAGACAAGCGGCAAATTTAGTCACGTGACTATATTTGCCGCTAGTTTCTAGCGTCAATGAAATCGCAGCTTAATACCAATACATACTGTCTACTATGAGTGAGAGTTCTGATTGGACTTCTGCTTTTCTGCCAAGGTGTGAAGCCGGCCTAAGACACTACAGTTTACACACGGCCCTCTATAAATCAGCCTTTATTGTAGACCCGGCTTAAGACTCCGCGTTCGAAAGTCCGTGTTCCACCGCGTGAGGTCTCCATTTTCTTATTGCAGTAACTGCACTGTAAAGTATGACACTATCGACGTAAATCAATGACATACACATAAAGTAAAATGTTTTCTGTGACAGAAACAGCTGTTTTGTGTTGAAAATTCGCTCGTTCTTTCGCAAGTAAATAATAAATTAAATACAATAAAGCAGCTAAGATCGATATTAATTATATTAATTTTCAAACCACGGATAAAAAACTAGAAGTAATTGACGAAATTTATCGACACGGGTATAATAGTTTGCGGGCAATTTGCGATTGTTATTTGTATATCGAATGATAATTGAAATGTTTCCACAGAAATACTTTTGACATATAAAATGCTGCAAGCTTTGTTTTAGTCTCCTGTAAGTGTGGAAATTATATACAACGTTAAGTAATTACGATTTTCAGTATGAATGTGGTGACTACTAGCTTAGAAGCTTTAATACGTGAGTATGATATCAATTGTACAATTGATTTATTATGCTTATTTTGCTCTTGGTTTAAATATGCTAGATTTTAAATATTAATTAAATTTACATTTATTTCAATGTAACGTTTATTTCCATTAAATACACAAATACATGCACATACAATATTCTCTGTTGTAACTGATCACTTCTTTATATTTCTTAAAAAGACAATCAGACTAAACTGATATTATATATCTCGCGTATGATGATTTTTTTAGTATGTTGATTGATTGCAGGATAAAATTTCTAAAGATTTAAAAATGTTTCTATTCTGCAGCTATTAACATGCTCAAAATGTTTCGTGTACAACAAATATGATACCAGCCATAGATGTAGATTAGTAAGAAATATAATATAAATATATATTGTATTAATTTCAAACTGCATACTTATAAATTGAATCATTCATAAAACTTGTGTGAGTTACATATATTAGAGAGCAGAGATGTATAGTTTTTTTTTTAATATACATGGATATTTTGATATATTAACAATTGTGAAACTACATTAAATAAATACAGTAATATATGATTTAACAGAATTATCTCATGAGTTACATAAACTTTCGTGGGTTAAAATCTTACAAATAACTTGCATTTTTCCATTTTTGTTGTGCAATATAGCTTGGCTTTTATATTTTTATATTGATGATCAGATAACAGTGGCTGCGTTCGGGAGACACGAGTGATCAGTGAGCAGTTAATGATGATTGGTTTTTACTGTTAGATCCCTAAATCTAGACCACATACGTTGGCGATGTACTAAACTGTTGTGCAACTGTTGTCTTCTGAACGCGTCTAGTGTGTATATGTCAGTTAAAGCAAGAGTCAGAAATTTTATATTTTAGAGATAGAAATAAAAGTAGTATGCAAAATTTCAAATCAATAAAATTTATAAATTAAATTGTATTTAACATTAAATTTAATTTAACATTAAATTTAGTAGTTAACATTAAAGTATTTAACATTAAATTTAATTAAATTTAACATTAAAATGTATAAATTATTAAATAATTCTAATAAATTGGACTTGATTCATATAGTGCTATTTTTAGTATATCAAAATATCCATACTTTAATAAAAAATAATATACATATATATATATATATATATATATATATATATATATATATATATAGGGTGTCCCAGAATTGTGGAACAAATTTTCATGAGCAGGTAGAGCGGACGAAACTGAATCGAAAAGTCCTTTACCATTTTGCAATTTTTGCAATAGTTAACAAGATATTAATGATTAAAAATCACCGTATTAGCCCGGCCCTCCGCCGAATATAAGCGCGCGGCGCGAGACGACCGCCCAGCGTTGCTAGGCACTCGAGGAATTGTTTACTACACGCGGCAATGCCTACAAGCGGCGGTTTTGAGTTGCGTCCCCCTGTCCCCCTGGTTTTTGCCATTGTAGAAAACAACTCCTCCTTGGAAACAATGACGCTGGGCGGTCGTATCTCGCCGCGAGCTTATATTCGGCGGAGGGCTGGGCTAATACGGTGATTTTTAATCATAAATATCTCGTTAACTATTGGGAAAATTTCAAAATAGTAGAGGACTTTTCGACTCAGTTTCGTCCGCTCTATCTGCTCAAGAAAATTTGTTCCACAATTCTGGGACACCCTGTGTGTGTGTGTGTGTGTGTGTGTGTGTGTGTGTGTGTGTGTGTGTGTGTGTGTGTGTGTGTGTGTGTGTGTGTGTGTGTGTGTGTGTGTATTTTTTATTAAATATACAGAGATATATGTATATCTCTGTATATTTTATCTACATACAATATAAATATATCTACAAAATACTGTGTAGAAAGGATTACAAATCCACAAAATCAGAAGCCAGATGTAGCAGCCATCGAAGCCTTCTGTGTAATGCTTACTAAAGAAACAGAGGGTATACAAATAGGTATTAAGTTATTGGCAACACAAATTCAATCACTTAATGAATCAGAAGCATTACAAGCACTGTCGGTATGTTTCTAAATACGTTGCAAATTGATTTACTACGTTATTAAAACTGAGAGAGAAACATTCAGATTTATATTAATTAAAATACATTATTAACATAATTACTTATAATTACTATGTATGCTAATAAATTATAGTAGTAATAAAGTTAGATAGTAGCATAGCATTATTAAGAAGACATTTATCAGTAATTCTATGCTACTTCTAAAGCTAGTGTGAATCGAATATTAAAGCAATATAAAACTTAATGAAATAATAGAAATTAATAAATTAATAATAGATTTTTGTTTCTTCAGTTACTAGATACTTGTATGAAGAGATGTGGTCCATTATTTCATGCGGAAGTTGGTAAATTTCGTTTTCTTAACGAAATGATAAAATTGGTCTCGCCGAAATATTTAGGTAATCGCACTACAGCAAGTGTACGGCAAAAGGTTTTGCAACTTCTTTATGCATGGATCAGAGAATATCCTCGCGAATCAAAAATTAAGGAAGCATATGAAATGTTGAAGAAGCAGGGAGTCATTGAGGTTATATCTTTACCAGTTGCTATATTACAGATAGTTTGAAAATTATGTTTACAGATATATTCTTTTTTTTCCGAATGATACTAAAGTTAATGATAATAAAATATTTAGTTAATTTTTTATCTCGAAATGCTAAATAGCTTGCTGAAACTGGCATTTATCAAAAAGAATTTGAAATTCCCAGTTTTGTCACCTTGTTTATTATAGATTTTTAGAAATTAATATATTCTGCTCATGAATAAAAATAAAGAAAGTTATATGAATATGGAATCTAGAAACTCTTCTTTTTTTCGAGTCATAGATCAATATTCATAGTCAGTATTTATATTTAAGTACAGTTTTAAAATGTTCTAAACTAAGAGACACAGAACTGTATTAGCATCTTAAGACTTAAAAATAGGAACTGACTATGAATACCGGCCATAAATTATTAATTATATTGATCAATGTGACAAAGAAAGATCAATTATATGATGCATGTTATCTCTTTAAGGCTGGTATATACATATAATCAGGGGGCCTATTCTCGAAATCATACGAAAAATTTTCGCACACGAAAACGACGCTGTGCGATCCTTGATTATCTTTTTCTATATCTTAGATCTCAAATTATACACCAATCAGTGATTGCGCAGCATCGTTTTCGTATGCGAAAATTTTTCGTACAAGTTCGAGAATAGGCCCCTAGTTCTTATATTTAAGATCATCTTAAGTACAGTGATCTTATGTGATTCTAAATCAATCACAGGCCGGTATTCATAGTCAGTTCTTATATTTAAGATCATCTTAAATACGGTCTTATATGGTTCTAAACCAATCACAGAGCCGTATTAGCATCTTAAGACATTACTTAAGGATCCTCTGGACCCTCACTGCAGCTATATTGAATTATAACGTCAGAAGCGAGAATGGGCACATTCAGCGGAAAAAGCAGCTCAGTGAGCGCTTAGTGATTCTTTAAAATGATTGGCTCTTCTTATCTTTGGTTTTTCTATGGATCTAAGTGTAGAAACTAATCGTATTAAAAAATTACAAAACACTCACTGAGCAGCTTCTTCCGCTGAATGTACCTACTGACACGCTGATTTTGTGCACGTGCCATTTGCAAATAAATACAAATTTGGATAAAATAACGCATTACATTACTTTAATACACTTCTAAAATCCGACGAATGCTATCCTTGATCTTTATTGATCAAGGTTGATAATTCGGTGAATGAAGCTGACCTTGATCACGAATTATTATACTTATAGCATTTGTCGGATTTTAGAAATGTATTAAAGTAATGCAATGCGTTATTTTATCTAAATCGTTATTTGTATTTATTTGCAAATGGCACATGCGCAAATACAGCATGTCATTCTCGTCTCCGACGTCATAATTCCAATACGGCTGTGGTAAAGGTCCAGGAGCCTTAAGACAGTCTTGAAATAAGAATTGACTATGAATACCGCCCGAAATCTCTTTGAATTTTTAATTATGGGAACATTTTAAGATTTTTATTTATAATATAGTCTGATTGTTACTATGAAAGTACTATGAAATTGTATTACTTTTGTGACAAAATTCAAAATATTCTAGAAATAATGTTTAATAAGTATCTTCAATAATCTACAAAATCTGTATTGATGTGAGACATGCATTGCTGTGGAAAAAAATCAGCAATTTCTTTATCAGAGTATTTTTATTACATTGTTATATAAATGAAAAATGAATTAAAATACATTTTTGGAAAATATTTAAATTGTTATAAAATACCTTTCAAACCATACAAATTTCGTTTGAAATATTTTTTGTTCCTTATCGTTTCAATGATATACAGGGTGTTTGAGACCACCCGTAACACCCCTTCTCTTTCAAAAATTAAGTATTTTAGAGAAAAACATTTATTTCAGACAAAAATTGTATGGTTTTGAGGGGGACATAAGATGGTGTCATTGATTTGATCTTAAATAACCGTTTGAAGGTCATGTGAAAGTTATCTTTAATATTTCTTAAATGAACCCTCTACTTTATATATTCTTGTAGCTTATCTTGAGAGCTTTTCAAAATACTATAATTAAGTGTATTTTCGTTAACTACTTTTCGAGATATTTTAATTTTATCATAACACTACACTATTTAATGTAAAAAATATGAAATGAAATATCTCATAAAGTATTCACTTTTTGATGATTTTACCTTAATTCTTTAAGATGTAGAATAATAAAAAGAATTGATTAATAGTATTAACTTTTAAATATGAAATTTTGCAAAATACACCAATGCATTTACAAAATGCTATGAAATTTTTAATTTTTTGTGATTTTTTACATTAATCGATTACTTTCATTACTTCACGTCTAAAACTATTAAAGTGAAGTAATGAAAAAATGAATATTTCATGAGATATTTCATATTTTACATTAAATATTGATATGATAAAATCAAAATATATATCTCGAAAAGTAGTTAACGAAAATACACTTAATTATAGTGTTTTGAAAAGCTCTCGAGATAAGCTACAAGAATATATAATAAAAAGTAGAAAGTTCCATTTAAGAAATTGAAAGTGACCTTTATGTGACCTTCAAACGACTATTTAGAGTCAAATCATGACATCATCTTATGTCCCCCTTAAAACCATACAATTTTTAATTGATTACAAAAATAATAAAAGATCGATACCCGTCTGAAATCTTTTCTCTAAAATGCTTAGTTTTTGAAAGAGAAGGGTTGTATGTGTAGTCTCAGACACCCTGTATACTTACAATTAGAACATAAAATACAACAAACATAAAAATCAATTCTCATCAAAGAGATTTATGTTTTGACATGCACAAAAGCATTTAGAAAAATATGTATCCCTTATATGTATATATACATATTTTGATCTATATTACAATGTATCCTATGTTCAAAATTGGGAGAGAACGTTTCTTTTTTGTAAGTATTTATTAAATTGTGAAAGAAAACTTTATATAATTGATATTTTTAATTAAAAAGTACTAAGAATAGTAACAATGTAAAAAACATTAGATTATAAAAATATAGAGGCGGAAGAATCTTATTTTAAGTTCAAGCAAATAAGTATTTATATTTAATCAAGTTTTATCTGTAAACTTAATTGTCAGATTTTAATTATTGTTGTAATATATTTATTATATTGTGTAGAATCTCATAATTTGATTAATATTTAAATATTAAAAAAATTTTTTTTACATTATTGTCTCATTTGCTTAAATAGTAAAATTCAAATTATATTCAAATTGTATTATTTATTAATTAGTCTATTATTAAAAACTTGCAATATGGAATAAGAATAAATTACAGAAGAATAATTATAGGAGGATGCAGCGTTTATAATGGCAAACAGTGAAGAAAGTCAAAAGTCATCTAAAATAAAAAACAATATATTTGAAAATGAAGAGATGTCTAGGCATTTACGTAGATTACTTCATAGTAAGGATCCTTCTGATCTGCAAACTGCAAACCGACTGATCAAGTTTATGGTGAAAGAGGTATCTGTTTCAAAAGGATATTTGAAATAAGATGTTTAAAGAGGTTAAAATTCAAATACTTTATTCTTAATATTTCATTTTTTTTCACTACATTTGTTAAATTCTTTTTTTTTTAATTTCATGTTTTTTAAAGATTTTTATCTATTTTTATAGGATGAAGAACGATTACAGTTAAACTCACGAAGAGGTATGGAATTAGAATCCGTGCAAAACAATGTAATGCTACTGTCAGAAATGCTAGATTCGTATAATCAGAATGAAACAAGTGCAGAGGATCTTGAATTGATGAAAGAATTATATCAAGCATGTGAGCGATTAAAACCGATTTTGTTGAGACTCGCCAGTGAAACTCAGGGCAACGTTGAAATGCTTGGTATCTTGACATATCTAATCTAAATGATTCACTCATTATATTTTCTATAACTGTCATTTAGAAATTCTGTTTACATCTGTTAATAATATAATCAGTTCAAAAAATTTAGCCAACAATTACATATTTTAAGATTGAAAATTTGTATATTTTATATAATATGACAAAAATAAATTAAAAGCTATAGAAAGTATTTTGATTAAATATCGCATTATTTTATAAAATGACATAAAAATGAATTGTGTGTTCTATTATTTGACTTGTCTGCATCGATCTTTTTCTTCATCACATAATTTATAATCAACAAAGCTTTAATTTTTTAAATTGATTTTCTGCATTCCGTAACATCAGGTGATGTATTAGCTACGAGTGATGAGTTGAATCAAGTCTTCGAAAAGTACACATCTATTATCATCCTTGGACAATTTCCCAAATCTTCTATGACAGAAGCTTCTAAGCCGATTTGTAATGAACCATCTCTTCTGGACCTATCATCTCCTATTGAAACTATTCCCTGTAAGAGTAGCACGACGCAGAGCATATCATCGACAGATCATCGCTCAGATATGGATGTGCTGGGAGATATTTTTAGTACATTGGAAAAACCGGTCAAGTCTGAGACAAATTTTTTGATGCCAAACGCCATAATGCAACCAATCAGTATCTCGCCCATGAATAAGAAAAGTGAGCATAAATCATGATTGAAAAAAATTAATGCAAAAATTAAATTTATAAAATATTGAAACAGTTCATGTTTTAGGCATATTTTTTATATTTATTTATTATGTTTCTTCACTTTATTATTTTTTTAAATGATGATATTCCGTAGACGAAGTTACCAATATTGATGATGAAAAAATAGACAGTAAAGCAAAAGCATTAGAAGAATTGAATGAATTGGGAGAAACTTTACTTAAGCAAAGCTTGTCGGGCACAGTGTCAAGTACACGCTCGTCACAAAGGTAAGCATATCTCTATATATAAATATTTGATTAAAAATAAATTACGATGTTTTTAACATAAAAGTGGCTATAATTCGGAAATGATGCTTATTTCTGGACGTATGTTTATATAACTTTTTTTTTTTCTTTTTTCCCCAAATCTCATCCCGAAGTATCGCGGGCGATTTTCCAAACACCTTGTATTGTATAATATTATGACAGATATACAAATTTATTTCGTCATTTTATTTTGAAATAATCTTAGATATTATAGGGTATGTTTTATTTAACGCTCGGAACGCTCGCGAGCATCGTTAATTCTTGTTTAATATTTGATGAACAACAAGGATGAAATAATTCATAGAGCGTTGCGAGCGTTAAGCGGAACGCACTTGTAATTGAAATATCTGTATATTTCAATTTTTTTCTACTAAATATCTTCAATTAGAAATTGTTACATATCTACAATCTCCATAAATTTAAATTTTATTCATTTAATTAATTTTGTAATTTTTTAAAAATTTACAAAACAATCTGAGCATTAAAAAATTCTTTAAAAAGAAAGAAATATCAAGTACAGTACTAAGTACATAAAAAGTATATGCTTTGTTAAATAAAAACATTTAAAAAACAGATATAAAATCAGTTTAATTAGCCAAGTATTACTGAGACTGATTTATAAATCTCAAAAATTACATTTTTTAAGATATTATATGTTTAATTGATAAAATTTTTATTTTTTGTAATTTTTTTGTGATTTCAAACAAATTCTAAGTCACATATAAAATCAACTTGAAATCAAAATAAAAACCTAAAAACTTAGCGTGTTTGGATAATAAAATTCGTAATTTACAAATATATATATTTTAAAAGTTTAATATTTTTGCAGTAAAACAAATAGTCATATGACAAAGATTCAAAGCACCTATGATCCTATTCGAAGACAAAATTCATATCATGATTCTAATAATATGTCGCATAACATGATAGAACAGTCAAGTACGAAAAAATGTGAAAGAAATAGTAATTTGGACATTTTGACATCCTCAAATTCGTTAAAAATCAACATGACTGATTTATGCAAGAAAAGTAGCAATTCAGAAACAACGAATGCAAAAATACAACAGCAGGAAGTGATGCAATTGCGTAACGGTATGTCGAGAATAGAAAATACTGAGGCTGAAATCAAATCATTGACTGATATCACAGTTTGCCTTGAAGACATTAAACCAGGTTATTAAATTTATGTATTATGTATGATATTGTTTTATTTTCTTAAGTTTCCTTATTTTATATTTCTTATTTCTTGTATATGTATCATGTCAAAAAAATTAATGCCAATTACTTTACAGGAATAAATCCACCTCTAACGGTAATTGAGGAAAGAAATGACATTAGTGTAGTGCTTCATTTTGCTCAAGACAGCCCTAGATCAGACGTATCTGTAATAGTAATTACTACAATGAGCAAAAACGCAAAGCCGCTTAATGATTATTTATTTCAAGCAGTTGTCCCCAAGGTAAATGTTCAAAATTTAAAACTTTTTAAACCTCTTAGGAAGTTCTAAATATATAAATCTTAATCTAATTAATCTTAATATTTGAATATTATTCTAAATATATGAAAATAAATAAATCTTCGCTGTAATTTAAAGATATTAACATAAAGTTCTATAAAATCTTAAATTCTAAAAGTCTTGGAATATAAATTTAATGTTAAAAATCTGTAACGTAAAATTTATATTCAAAACTTGAAATTTTTTTCTAAAAATTATAAATTATTTAATTAATTGGATATTTTTATAACTTTATTCTATGATCGTAGAAATGCAAATGCAGATTACAGCCGCCTTCTGGAACAAAGTTGCCAGCGCATAATCCATTTCTCCCTCCATCTGCAATTACGCAGATTATGTTGATTGCAAATCCTCTGAAGGTAATGTAATTATTCTTTCTGAAAATACATTAGCAATAAATTAATAATAGAGTAAAAAAAAGTTCAAATTAACATCGTTAATATGATATGAAGGTTTTAACATACTCTAAAATAAAGTTGCTTTTTATGAGCTTTTTATATTAATTTTTTATATAACTTATAGAAAATTAAAAATGTTTACAATAAATCAATAATCCTAATTTAATTTTAAAAATTTTGATTTATATTTATCTAAAAAAAATTAATTTACTTTATAAAAATATGTAAAAAATCTTTTGTTAAATAATTAAAATTACTTTTATCTTTTATATTTAATTTTAATCAAGCATAACTTGAAAGAAATTAATTTATAATTTGAGCGGTTAAGCAGCGCCAAGCGTTTTGGAAAAATAGATTTTCTAGTTTGCATAAGTATCAATTTTTATAGTTAGCGTAATTTTTAAATATCATTACTTTTTTAAAAATGATTTTATAAATTGAAATTATTTTCTATAACAATATTATATATATTTCTATAACAATATTATTTTCTATTTCTCTTTTGCGCGCATATATTTGGCGCCTTTTTTACTTTTTTAAAAAAGGTATTTATTTTTCCAAAACACTTGGCGCTGCTTAACCGCTCAAATTATAAATTAATTTCTTTCAAGCTATGCTTGATTAAAATTAAATATAAAAGATAAAAGTAATTTTAATTATTTAACAAAAGATTTTTTACATATTTTTATAAAGTAAATTAATTTTTTTTTAGATAAACATAAATTTTTTAATGTAATAAATTTTTTACTTGTTATTTTGGGGCAAATATCGCCATTTTTTATACTAAATTTGTTTTAATATAATATTCATTTTTTAATGATTTTATTTCAACACTACTACGCAGAATAATAAAATATATATACCAATTAATATACAGAGAATTGGAAGGTACTTTTAATAAAAAGTGTGTACAATTAAAACTAACAAATTTGCAATATAAAACTAAGATTAAGATTAAATGTGAAAAATAAAAGTGGTTTTAAATATCTTACGTTTTATAAATATTTATATACATATATGTATATAAATGTACATGTATACACATACATGTAATAAAAATATTGATATGTCATAATTTACACAATGACATTTTCATGCTGCACAAATGTGAAATGATGAAAGAGTAGTGCACGAAATATTAATTTTATAAGAATTTGTATTCTAATGTTTCTATAAAAAAATTGATTCCTTTCAGGAGCCGATATCTTTGAAGTTTATGTTAAGCTATACAATGGACGACGAAACATTTACAGAAATGGGTGAAGTAGATACTTTACCTTATCTATGAGTTCAGTTGACCCTCTTTTATGAGCTTTGTGCAATGATGCTACATTCATATTCGTCGTGTGTACCTTCAGTAGGTCGAAAATGATATAAGAATGTTCAGATTACTATGATTCGATTATAAATATAAGTAATATAAAATTATTAGATATTCTTTACACTACTTTAATTTAGAATACCAACAGTTAAACCTCCATATTTTTAATAATTTCTTTAATTTTAATTTTTTTCTTCAATCTCTAGTCTCTCTTAGTTGCTACACAGTATATGGAAATGCTTACAGCATTGCTTTTGATCATATGACAAACGTTTACATTTTGTATACAGATTCTTGCATATAGAAGTTCTATTTTAATAGCACTTGTGCAAGACAATGTTGTTTCATAATTTGTATGATGACATTCTTTATATGTATATGTAACCAAACAGAGATTTCATGTGCGTAAAGTAATGAGAAAGCTGGAAAAGGTATTGAGTTTATGAATATTATGTTGATAAAATCCTAAAGATACAAAAGTCTAATTATAACAATCTGAACAAATTAATAATTATAAATTCTTCTCTTAATTATGAATTCTGTATAGACTATTTTAAATGGATGTTAAAAAGTAAAAGAGGAAAAGTGTATTAAATATCTCATATAGAAAGAGCTGTAGGAGACTCTTTCTTATATTATGTAAAAATCATAATTAGGAGCAATGAAATAAGATTCATGTGAATGTAATAATATAAATTAAAACTGTTCTTGTATTTACTTACAAAACGCGCGCTTGCATATTCATACACGAGTCTGCAAGTTATAATAATAATTTACAATCGATTTCTTTTATTCTGAAACTTGCAGACTTGAACATTTATATATTGTTTTCCTTCCGTTTTTTTAGTCTAACATGATTGTGACAGATATGAATAATAAGAATAACACAAGAGAAGAACTAATTTAACGAAAAATCTAAATTAGAGGACATCAATTATATAATAATGATAATATTTCTTATGTAGTGACTTAGATTAAAGAAAAATATTAATTTATTCTATGAATATCCATGAATATGAAAAATTAGCTTAAAATGCAATGGAGATACTTCGTGATATTTATTACGTTACAAAATAGAATATAAAATACAATACATTTTTGTGTAAAATTATTTTACAAACATTCATATAGCTTATAACAGTATGACAATAAATATCACGAAGCAAACGTTTAATACAAAATATGCAATTTAAAGTTAAATTAGTGAATTATAAAGTTCTTAATAAAAAAGAAAAATTTATTGTTCCTTTATCATCTTAATAAAAATGGGAAAAAATTATAATAGATATCAATAGGGAAAAAAGAAGAGAGAAAGTTATAAATATGTAGTTGAGTTTAATAGAAGGTAAATAAATAATTTAGTGCATTGTTATCTTTATTTTTTATTAATTAGACTATTGCTTTTTATTCTGATATTTGTCAATTCATATATTTGACAGTTTATTGATATACATGTTTAGTGATATACTGCTTTGTGATATATGATTTAATAATTGTAAATCTATTTTAAGACTGAAAATTTAATAAACCAAATAGAAGAGGAAAATTAATGAGAGGAATTATATAAAGCACATTTATATAAAGCACATATATGTCTTTTAATAATAGTATTTTAATTAACAATCTTTTAATAATAGTATTTTAATAATAGTATTTTAATTAACAATCTAATTACTGACTTGATATTATAATATATATATGTTGAATAAATTTATTGGATTTTGGAATTTTCTTTCTTAAACATAGAAGATATGAATATAAGGAGACGAAAGAAGAGAAGAAAATAAATAAAAGATAAAAAGTTAAAAATGTAAGAAATATATATATGTAAGAGAAAAATAAAAAATACAGATAATACATTAATATATCAGATAATTCTAGTTATTTGAACGGGAACGTCCCATGTGTGCACAATGTAAAACAGACACCATCAATCAAATTATATAAATTTATTTTAATCCTACCTAACTAAGCAGTCTGATTGATGGTGTCCGTTTTGTGCGCATCTGGGCAATTCCCATTTGAACGGAGAAAAGGAATTATTTCCTTACGTGAATGATTTCATGAGAAATGAAAAAAAAAATTGTAAAATTATCGGCTCCTGACTCATAAAAATATTTGCTTAAATAAAAGTTATAATACGATAACTGTGTTTTTAGAAAGAGCCTATGATGCTTTAATAAAAAAGTATCGATGGTCTGAAAATTTCGTATGTGAGAATTTCGTCTCGACTCGAAATTTTTGCGACGCCGACACCTTTTTGGCTTTATAGAACTAAAAAATTCTTGTGCAGAATTAAAGTGTGTATAAAAGCTCTAAAACTTTTATATGAAGCTAATGTATTCACAAGTTGACAATGCCAACCTCAATATAAATAGACATGTTTTTATACTTTTTTTTCGTTTTTAGCGTGAATTCTAGTCTAGCCCCCTCCGTTTGCATATGTACTTTAATCCTGGATAAGGATTTTTAATTCTATGAAGCCAAAAAAAATTGTCGGCGCTGCAAAAATTATTATATTTTTGACGGTAAAACAGGACATTTTAGGATCTCCTTAGGGAATGCTAGAATCGTTTTATTTTACCGACAAAATATGTAATTTTGCAGTCATGACAATTTTTTTGGCTTTACAGAATTAAAAAACACTGAAATAAAGTCGGGACAATATATTATACGTTAAAAAAGAAAGAAAACTTAGAAAGAAAACATGCTTCTTTACCTACAAGATTGAAGATTAGAATTACTGACTTGTGAATACATCAGCTTCGTATAAAAGTTTTGTAGCTTTTAGGCACAAAACAACTATTGTCCCAAGGTTTTTTAAATGTAGGCACAAAACAACTATTGTCCCAAGGTTTTTTGAATGTCTACTTTAATAGTGTGAAAGAGTTTTTTAATTCTATAAAGCCGAAAAAAATTGTCATGCTTGCAAAAATTTCGAGTCACACAGGCCATCGAGTCACTCAGATTTCGGTATTACAAAATAAGGAAAGCAGTAAATTTTGTTCCGCTATATCGCGGTCGATTTTTAATTCTGTAAAGCCAAAAAGAATTATTGTCATGACTGCAAAAATTATATATTTTTGTCGGTAAAATAGAACGACTCCAGCACCCCTTAAGGGGATGCTGGAGATAGGTCTGTTTTATCGATTAAACGCTATAATTTTTGTCACAAGATTTCATACATATTACTTTTATAGATTAGGAATCCTTCTCTAGAATTAAAGTATTTGTATTAATACCAGTCTGCAAAGTGGAATTTATGTCTAAAACGATACAAATTTTTAATTCACATTTTCTTTACCATTTATTAGTCCAATAATGGCGTCTGGAGCTGTCACGTTGTAACAATATTTGCTTGATATAAAATCTGTACCATTTATACTCATGAAATTCTAGTTTACAGACACATAAATGACACAAACAAACACTATCAAGCTTCTAAAACTTAACTTTAATACCTAATTCGATACGAAATCTTGTGACGAAAATTTGTGTACATTATAACCTTACATTAGTTATTTTTCCACAATATTCTGATAAAGAAGCTGTCTTCGTGGTTTATTTTTGCGTGTACTTTAATCTTGCAAAAGGATTTTGTATTCTGTAAAGCCAATTTGATAGTTTATAATATTATAGCTTAGAATTCCGGCCTACATTATCGACCTCGATCAAGTTCGAGCGTCACTCCAGCATCCCCTTAAGGTGGAAGCACATAAAATTGCAGAAGCCATAAGCAGAATGCAGATACCATAGCGCATGCGTATGATATCTGAATTTCTAATCTACACAAAAATACATAAGCATAGCCACAAGCACAATTCATTGTAGGCATTCTGCTTATGGCTTCTGCAATTTTATGTGCTTCCACCTTTAAGGGGATGCTGGACTGACCGTGGGACTGACGCTCGAACTTGATCGAGATCGATAATGTAGATAGAATTCTAAGCTATAATATTATAAATTATCAAATTGGCTTTACAGAATACAAAATCCTTTTGCAGGATTAAAGTACACGCAAAAATAAACCACGCAAGTATCGACTTCACATCAAAAATAAAAAAAAATTAAAAATATTCGCTCTTCTTTATCTTAAATTTAACCTATAATGAATAAAATGAGTTGGTTAAAAAATCTCTCTTATTAGAGATTTGTTCATACTTTTATTGCTACCATACTGTTTATTATTCCTGTCCGAATCCTGCTGTGCTCTCGATTTATGTGCCTAATCTCATATAACTTTTATATGAGTGAATGTTTCTATGAGTTGACAGCTAATTAATAATTTTATGCCTTTTTCGGTCTTTAATTGAGCAGAGCAGGATTTGGTTTTGTATGTACTTTACACCTGTAAAAGAATTTTTTAATTTGTAAAGCCAATTCGATGATTTTTTTAATGCGAAATTAACTGTTCCGTCGATATCCAGCATCTCCTTAAGACGTCTTTAAGAAATGTATGTTGCCTAGGATCATTACATTAGCACAATTTTATTATATTTTCATTGATATTTTACCAATAAAATTGGTTAGCAAACACTTTGTAAAATCTATTTTAGATTTAATTATCTAGAGTTATTATTGACAAGTAGATTGGTAGATCTGATAATTTTTGCAAATTTACACTGAATATCTGTAACATTGAAATTTCGTAGCACCCCCCACATTGTCGATCATGTCTATTGCTTTGCAAAACCCACTAACAGCTTCACACCATCACCGCTACGCGTCACTGTTACGTTGCACCATCGATCGGTTCTTTTTTTCCCTGATCTGACCGCATAACATCCCCGCACCTTTGTATGGCACTACCCCTCTTGCATGTATGTATGTATCCTCTCTTGTGTCCGTCATCGTAATCGTACTGCCACCAATAGTAGTAGTGGTAGCGGTAGTGGCGGCTTCGATCGACACCCTCGACAGTTTTTCGCAGGACGCTTGTTGCTTCTGTATACGAGCAACAAATGTGAACTCGCCCTATCGCGAGTTTTTTTTCGCGTGTTTTAATCATCACTCGGTTACTCGTCTCGCTTTCATTTCGATCATCACTTGTTTGTTTCTTGTTTGCTGCGGTGAATAAGTTGCGTTAAAATTGTGCCATCTCAGTGTGTATGATCTTCGATAAACGATTAAACATTTGCTTACTAATGAATTAATGATAAATGTAAACACCAATTAATAATTCTAATCATCCAAAATCCAAATTCTATGAAGCATCCAGTTAATTTATTAAAAAATTATCAAAATTAATTTAGTATTAATAATTTTTATTAGTATTTTATTTTATTTGGTATCGCTATATATAAATATATTTTTACAAACACATGTACACACGCGTGCACACGTACGCATGCATGCACGCACGCATTCACACACACACACACACACACACACACACACACACACACTCGCGCGCGTGCGCGCGCGTGATCACACAAGGTGTCCCATTTTAACTTATTATTAGACACTGTCATTCAAAGTCATGGCGTCTTAGTAAAAAATATTTCAGACAAAAGTTGCATGGCTTGAAGGGAGATAAATAATGTTAAAATTAATTTTCAACGAATCGATTTTTCAAGGTCATACACAAAAAATCGCCGCCATTCTTTTTAACGGAAATATATAATTTTTTAATATAATGTAAATTCTTTCTCTAATTATTTTGAAGATAAAAGTATTAAAGTAGAATTATTGAGAAATCAATAATTTACGAGATATTTTATACTTTATTCTGACATTATTTTGATTTTTTTTATCAAAATGCCATTCTTTCGAATTATTACGGTATTCTAAGTTAAAATGGACATTCCTGTATATTAGGATTATTTATGTATTAATTAAGTTGCAAAAACTACTTGCATTAATAATAATTCAACAATATGTAAAAGAAAAGAAAAATATCGATTATTTACAGTGTTTTAATTAAAATAACGTTTAAGTTATAAGTAGTAGAAACTCACACATATATAAATTAAGTTATATCCACTGCATTCCATATACTCTAGTTTCTATCATATAATATAATTAATTAATAAAATCTTTGTTTTAATATTTATATAATAGAATTATGAAACTAGAGAGAGAAAGATGAAATTTCTTTTACACTATTATATATTTTGTATTCTTCTTCTAATCTCTGTATTCCCATACTCTATTATTTTTAATTCATTGTAATTTATATTAATTTTTATAAGTTACAGTTTTTGTCTATCTCATTTTATGTTACGTTACATTTTATGTTTGTCAATATTTGAAGTTGAATACTTGTATTTTGTAAAATGTTTCTTAGAATTAAATAATTATATAACTGAGAGTTTTCAAGTAAAATTTCTACTTTTATCAAAAAATACCTTACTATTTATTTATATTTTTATCGTTTTCTTATAAAAATTCTTTTATTTTTGATAATATCTGTATATATTACTAAAAAAAAATAGGGAACATTATGCTAGGAATTTGAGGTATTTTCCAACTGCTGAAATTCTGCGAAGACTCACTGCAGTGACAAAATTTAGAAAGCATTTTGAAGGTTGAAACTTCTTTTTTCAAAATCCTTTTGCGGATTCCAATTACTCTTTTTCTTTACAAAACACAATGATGAATCTTGATCCGTCAAAATACAAATTTTTAATGTGACATTGCTGCATTATATCTAATACAAAAAAATTGTAGAGCATTTCTGTTATTTGCGACTTGTATCATTCTTTCCTTTAATTTAAGTGGTTTTTGATCGCTGTGCAATTTTTGTTGACCGAGTTATCGAGGTTTGAAGAATAAATAATCATTTTGACTTTGATCGTTGATCTTATGTAAATTGCTGAAAACTAAGAGAATCGATTTGCTCTACCGTAATAAATGAATAAAAATTAAATTAAACATGCGTTTTCAAGCTTGAAGTTTCAATTTTAACGGAATATCGACAATTTTTAGCAATTTAAACAATTTCACGATAGACACATGCAATAAAAATTAAAACATTTAACTGATAAACGTTATTGTTTGTAAAGGAAAGAGAAAATTAGAATTATGCGAAGGAATTTAAAGAAAGAAGTTTGAAGGTTTAAAATGATTTTCGAATTTTGTCTCTGCAATAATTCTTCGCCGAGTTTCGGCGGTTTGAAAATGGCCCAAATTTTTAGCATAAGAAAAGTGTCCAATTTTTTTTTTAATAATGTATTTAAAAACTTATGTAAGCGCATTGTTTACTGTACATTGAAACTTGAACACTTGCTTATTTAATAAATCTAAAACTTAAAAATAGGATTTTATTGCACATATATATATATACATATATATATATATATATATATATATATATATATATATATATATATATATATATATATATATATATATACATATACACACACACACACACGCACACGCACACGCACACGCACATATACACACACTCGTTAACAAAATTATCGTATAAGTAAATTTATATCAAAATTTTGCATAATTTTAAATAAGCATAACACTGCGAAAAATCATAGCATGTTAATTTCTTTTAAAACATTTTCGAGCTTGATTCTTCTTTCAAATGCTTTTTATCAATTTTATCTTTTGTTTTTTCAATCATTGCATTTTCAATTAATTACCGCCAACATTAGCAATGTGATGCACACGAGAAGGTTGCTGATCGAATTTTTCGTATCGCGCACGCGCGTGCGTGAGTGTGTGTGTGTGTGTGTGTTAGGGAGAGAAGAGAGAGTTGTTAATAAAATCAGAGTGATCGCTTTTTATTCAAACCGCAAAAACTCGGTCAAAAAAATATTGCTACACAACAATCGCTACACATCTCTTAAATTGAAAGGAAAAGATCCCGCTACAAGATGCAAATAATAGAAAGTTTTTTCAATTTTTTACACAGCAAGTCTAATGCAGCAAAGTTGCATTAAAAACTTTCATTTTGACAGATTAAGCTCTGTTATTATACCGTTTCGTAAGAAAAAAATTGATTAAAATCATGAAAAAACATTTCAAACTTTAAAATGCTTTTGGAAAAGTTAAAATACGATGATTTTTTGCGGTGTTATACTTGTTTGAAGTTGTACAAAATTTTGAGGCAATAAATTTACCTTTGCGATAATTTTGTTGACGAATGTAGTGCTATATAAGAGAATGCCGTTGTTATTATAACCAAAATTATAATAAACTTTATTGTTGAAATATGTATATCCTAGCTCTAGCATAACTTATGAAGAAATATTTTTATAAAGTTAAATTTATAAGGAATATATAATAGTATATACATTGCTGAACAGAAATTTCAAAATTGCCGAAATTAATTAAGGGGGAACAACAGAGTGACGGCAATAAAAGATGGTAATATTTATGATTTTTTTTACTCATATCTAAATAAAAAAAATCGTAAACTTAGTTCAAAGTATATATTTTTCAACTCACTAACTCCGACATTTTTGCAATGTATGAGTGAGTAAAAAAAAATCATAAATATTGCCATCTTTTATTGCCGTCACCCTGTTGTTCCCTCTTAAGACAAGTTCCAGCCATCGTATCAACTATAAAAAATTTTATTAGCTTTATTGAACGTTTTTTTAATAGATCTATTAAATATTAATTTCAATAACGTTATAATTCAGAGAAGGTACAAATGTAACGCAAAATAGATATAAGATTTTATATAATTATACCATAATATCACCATCTACTCTACTTATATCATTATAATATAAAATATCAGCATAAAGATTAATGCTGCAATTCTAACCAAATCTATAAATCAGTCATAAAATCTATTAATCAGTCATAAAATCGTAAAGTCGTAACTTACGAAGCGATCGTAAAAAGCTGAGCATAGAGTATGACATACAGTATGCATAGAATTGAAGATCTACTCATAAGTTCTTATGAATCTTACGAAAACAGGTTACGAGTTTTACGATTTTGTTTAGAATTGCAGCATAAGTTCGTGTTTTTATCAGAATTTTAAAAAGATTTAATGAACAAGAAAATAATCTTTATATAAAACGTTATATCAAAATTTGTCTATTTCTTTTTATGTTATATTTCTTATATTTTTTGTCAAATGTAAGTTCTATCAGTCATAAATGTTACTACATAAATACGAAAATTTTTTCCAAAAAATAAGAAATTTATCTCAGTG
Source organism: Tetramorium bicarinatum (assembly GCA_928718305.1). Classification (NCBI taxonomy): domain Eukaryota; kingdom Metazoa; phylum Arthropoda; class Insecta; order Hymenoptera; family Formicidae; genus Tetramorium; species Tetramorium bicarinatum. Next base: position 227,744 of record OV788325.1, read on the forward strand.
TAGTTAATTGTGAATCGCTATACAACGATCAGTTAAAAATCTTTGTATTGTTCCATAATAATTGATTAGTGACAGCAGTCTTGCGGAAACGCAAATACGTCGCGAATTTTAAAGACGTTCTTAAATAGTCACAAACATGCTATTCTCATCGTAACTTGAAGAAAATGTATGCAAGAAATTCATTTTACGTGTCTCGTAAGAATCTAGGATTTTTTCCGTCTTCTACAATTCTCAGATTTCGAGAAAACCTCGAGAAAAAAAAATAGTGTTGTGAATCACTAATTGACCTTCCAATGAGAGAGTACTATCTACTGTTTATATCGAGAAGATATCCCGCGAGGAATCAGCAAAACAAGAATGAAGTCCGAGAAAAATAATGGCTACCTAGCGACCGTCGTCACCGAACAGTCGACTGATTTGCCAGGATCGACTGATAAAGATAGTATACCTACTGCGAATTCTCTTCAAGTAAGTAGACTATTTTGAAAATTAAGATTTCTTAACATTAGAACCAGTCATTTTATCATTTCTATTTTTTAAATTATTGTTCTATTTTTTTGTGTAAAAAATAAGATTCTAAAATTTTTTATCTTCAAACTAAAGGAAATAATTAATGAAGAGTTATAATATTTTTCGCAATAAATTCTTTAAATTTTATATGATGGGTTAATTAACTTTTTAATGATTATTAGCATTAAAAAGATAAATCGATTGTAGATTTAACTATGTAAATTTACTATTCCGATTAGGAGTTGTGTTTTAAGACTGATAAATTAGCGTGTGCAGTTTAATGATTCGGAAATTGGTTTATTACAATTAATATATATACCCTAGTAGCATAACATCATTGGGGCAATAGTGGCTAACTATATATAGCCCATTTTTTATTGGTACAGATCAATTATTTATATTGGTCCAATATATTTACTTCATCTTTAACCAAGATTGACTAAAGATATATAGATAATTTTTTACATTGGACAAAAGACATTGATAAATGATAAAAATCACGAAAAGTTACAAAAAATTGGTAAAAAAATTTCATCAATATTAATTGAAGAAAAAGTTAATATAATTTATAAATATATACACTAATATAACTATTTATATAACTTATAATTATTTATATAACTTATAACTATTTATATAACTTATATAAAAGGGTGTCCCACTGAAAGTGACCACTTCCTTTTATCTTTTAAACTAAAAGTGGTGCAAATGGACACAATATTATGTTTCGGGGAGAGGCGGGGGTTATGTGGGATCTCCGAAACACAGATTTTTGCGCCGACCTACCCACTAGAACCTCACGATGGCTCTCTTCCTGCGCGATGGGACACTCCCGAGAACTCTTTCGAACTTCACCGGGGGCGCCCCGCGCAGACTGTCCCCCCCCCCTTCATGACGTAGGTGAGGCCCCGCTGCCGGGAGGAGGTTATAGATCAACCCCCTCCCGTATAATTCCGCGACTGACAGTGAATCGGGGCCACCGCGTCTCACCGTCCTTCCCGGGTCGCGTGTTTGTCGGGAGGAGACGCCCCCGCGCCATCTCCCGCACGATCTAGGAGAGAGAGAGAGAGAGAGAGAGAGGAGGGGGAGGTATATCATCCCCTTCTCTGACTTTGAACGGTATGGATCTTTCTGTATGCAACTGAACGGTGTACAATTACACGGTGTCCAATTGAACCGTGGGCAAAATATTGTCCATTTGCACCGTGTCCAATTGTACTGTGTGCAAGTGCACCGGTCCCCTTTTGTAGAGATAATATACACCGGCACATACACTTAGCACCTTTTTTAACCTTTTTTTAAAGAGGAAATTTTTTAAATATTACTTACGCACATTTCTTGAAAAGAAAATAAAAGCCCTGAATCAAATGGCAGTAAATTACGTGCACGAAGAAGCAACTTTCAATAAATTCGGAATTCAACACATCGTTGATGTTCACCTGAATCAAGCACAATCGATAGAAGATACGGAACGTTATTATACATATGTCAACACTCATCGAAGGGAAACCTGTTAAGTTTGAAATCGACTCAGGTTCAGGCTACACAGGCTTACCAGATTGGATCCGCTGCCCGCTATCAGCATCGAGTGGTGGGGATACACACAATTACGAACGAAGCGTGTACATGTGCCGCTCGACGTACACGTACACGCTTCGTTCAAGAGTCTGTATCCCCATCATTAAAAGATTAGTACGCGCGTGTAAACCATGCTCCAATATCAAAAGCAGTCCGACAAAAGCATCGCTTCATCCTTGAGACAAACCAGAAAACAACTGGCAATGAATCCATATCGACTATGCAGGATCATTATTTTCAATTATTTTCTTGTTATCATTGATACCAATACCAAATGGACAGAAATTAAATCATTAAAAATAGCGCTAACATCGGCATCAACCATTGAAATATTACAAGACGTATTTTCTCGACACGGGTTCTCAGATGTAATGGTGTCTAACAACGCACAACGCCACAATTTTCACCAGTGAAGTATTTCAGAACTGTTGTAAACAATTAGGTATTTTAAAAAATTTATAGCTCCATGACATTCTACTACAAAGACTAGCAGAAAGGAATATTCAAACGCTCAAACATAAGATTGCAGCAATTATCGATGAACCACTATCGATGCGTCAAAAAATTCGAGAAATCTTATTAGATACAGAGTAACACCTTTGGTTAATAACAAAACACAGAACAATATCTACAGTGTAGTACAAATACGTATCCAATTTGACGCATTGAAATCAATAAAATTCAATGAAACAGAAGCTCCAGTTGACACGGCACGTCAATTAAGCATGGGAGGACGAGTACAAACTACTAATACTACACTAAACAGAATACAATGGAAACCTGGAATGATTATAAAGAAGCTGGGACTACACTATTACTTATTGTTAATGGATGGACAAACTGGACAATGAGTTCGTATTTAAGCGTCACGTTGACTAATTATGTTCAAGTGATATTCCACAAAAGAAATCGGTGTCTTTTGCGCCGGAAATGCTAGACGCACTAGACATGCGGCTCCAAATGAGCAACCGGATCTGGCGCGAGTCCTTGTTCAAGCTCCAAAGAATCCAACAAGTCGAACTTTTGAAAAGATAACCAGGAAAAGGAGACTTTTGTTGAGAACGAGAATTAAAAGGAGATTGAAGATCCAATTCCACCGAAGGAAAGTGCAGCGAAACGAGACCAGTCTGTACGTCGCGGCGTACTCGGTCCACTCGTAAATACCAACCATTACAATGGTTACGCAATTATGTCAGTTATTAAAATAATGGAAGGAAAATTTCAATTTTAAGTTTTTAATAAGCATGGGAGAATTGTCATGTTGCGCTTACTATCCATGTCTGATATTCTATGATCAATGGTGGTGCCATATGCGAAGTTCGAAAATCATTCTTTTTATGATATAGTAGTAGTTATTCATTATTATCTACGTTGTGTATTGGATACAGAGTAAAGTACGAATAATCAGATCTCGTCTCGATATTGTTCTAAAATAGAACCCTATTCAATAGATATCCATTCAATCATAACATTCACCCTTTCATCTTTTTTTTCACTCTCTCATCTTTATACACTTTATAACAATAGAAGAGAGGCATGAAAATGTAAATATTCATTTCCGCTGTTTTACCCAACTGATTACATTTAGGTAACTTATGGTTCACGTGGCGGAACTACTACATCTATTCTTCAACATCCGACCAAAGTACAGAGACCGATCGGTGTGACACGCACTACCTCAATCACACGAAGACGAAGAGGAACAGCGAATAGGCAACGTTTACTCGGCGTATTAGCTATTATTTTGCTGGCCACTTGCTTATTTATACTTCTATTATTGGCATTGAACACCACTCGCAATTGCGTTCAAGAATCTCGTAAGTTTCAATCTTTACTTCTTATATGCAATTTAAATACTATTTAGATGAGTGAGTCTCGGATACACACAGAATAAAACGGATACAGTAAGTTGAATGAATCGGAAACGAAAAGAAACAAACACACAGTGATTGCAATAGGACACAGTAAGAAATGAACATATGATGGTTGCAATCGGACACAATGTGTAAATTGGATGGATTGGACATATTGTCCAATTGCAAATACCATGAATCCGATCTTTGTTGTATTCGATTGATCCTATGTCCAATTTATTCAATCTGCTGTGTCCATTTTATTTTGCACATCTGGGACTTCTCCGTTCAAATATACAGAAATTAATGATTACGATATCAATATTGCAATCAATATTATAACAATATTTTATAATATCATTTTTTTATATCATACATTATATTTATTATATTTCAAAGTTCAATATTTTATAGTAACATTACAATACCAAAATTTTGTATACCACTTTTTATTTAAACCTCGAGAACTCGGTCAAGAAAAGTTGCACAATGCTCCACAATCTCTTTAATTAAAAGGAAAAGATCCCACTACAAGATGCAAGTAATAGAAAGTTTCGATTTTTTTTCACATAGGTGTAATGCAACAAAGTTGTATTAAAAAGGACTATGTACACATTTTATGGAAAATTAGTTACCCATCGATTTTACTAAAGATGTAGTATGATGTACTTCATACCCAGTGAGAAATGACAGGTTCAAAAGATGACTATTAGACGCCTATGTTTATAATTGAAATTAGCATCTAGTTGAATCACTTTTTAACTTGACAAAAGTTTTGTTTTTATATTGATTGTAAAAACGTTCTTTCCATAAATTTATTTATGAATCTAAAAATTAATTAAATTTAAGAACAAATATAGTGCTTAAATATAACAGGTTAAAAAGACATTAGTAGATGTCTATATTCAACATAACATACTCGCGTAAGTTTTGCTCCGCTAGGCATCGCAAGAACCATGAACTTTCTCGTAAATAAAAACCCACTTGGAAATATATATGTATAAGTAAACCTAAGGTATGCATGGGTATGCATATTCATCAAGTGAATTGCAAAGACATGCAACTCTAGAATTAGGAATTTTTAAGGATATAATTGTTCGAAACACGGCAATGATGAATTTGAAAATGAAATATACAAAAGTATCTTATTTTAAAATATATATTTTCAAGCGTATAAAAAAGGTCTAATATGAAGGATACAAATCCGATTAATCAACTAAAATTTAAACATCTATGACAACCGATTTCATTGGTTGAAAAGTTGTTGATTCTACGTTTCTTTTCAACCAATAATGAGTAAGAACTTCCAGTGAGAAATTCGAACATCCTAATCAAAAGTTCTAATAAGCTCGAGGTAAAAAAATGGACAGTTTTCGAAATACAGGAGGTCAATAGTGTCCTATTTGAAAATTTTACTTTTTGAGTATATCCGTATATAAGGAACGTTGTTATATGTAGATATACAATTCTAGGTATTTTTATTTAAATCGTATTTGTATCGTAAGTGACCATATTGTCGATCTGGCAATATTACCCTTACCAACGTTAAACTATCATCCGATTTCGCATTCTCTAGAATAACACGTTGACTATTTTGATCCATCATGCACGCGAAAATGATAATTCAGCCAGTGAAAGCAAAATCGGTTGGATTGTCCGGACCGTAAAGGCAAAATCGAGATCGGCAAAATCGACGAATGATTAATTTTCCATAAGATGTGTGCGTAGTCCTTTTTATTTTGACAGATCAAGCTATATCGTTATACTGTTCGTGAAAAAAAAGAGATAACGGAAATCGCTAAAATGCATTTGAAAGAAGAAGTTTCAAGCTTTAATACGCTTTTTAAAAAATTAAAATGCGATGATTTTTCGCAGTGTTATTTGAAATTATACAAAATTTTTTCATAAGTTTATCTATGCGATAATTTTGTTGACGAATGTATATCTGTTTATTTTCACATTAAAAAAATATGAATAGAGCATAAATCGGACTTTATGAAGCGTTTTATTGAAATATTTTTAAATTTTATATGTTTCAAACTTTTAAGGCAATATAATTAAAGAGATAGCAATTCGAAAATTTTAGAATATAAAAAGATCAATAAGGACATGAGAATATTAATTCCTATATTTTTAAATTTTAATATATCTTTAAATCGCTTTCTATTTTTAGATCCAAATGTTTGTATGACAGAAGAATGCGTTCGAACAGGTACATTTTTTTAATTAATGTATATATACATATACATACATATATATACATATACTTATATGTTATATTTTTTATTCGTGTATATATTTCTTTTATTTAAAAACATATATATATATACATATACAGGATGGCCCCGAACGTCCAAGCCAGACTTTGTGATCTGAGAGGAAATTTAATTCTGGACAAAGTTTCATATAAATATGGGTCGTGAAATGTTTCCTTAAAAAGTTAGTGCCTAAAATGTCTGAAATCATGTTTATTTTGTACATTTTTACAAATATCTTGGAAAGTATGCATTTTTTAACAAAAAGTTGTAACGATGCCTCCCGATGCATCGTTACTAGTCCTGGTGAATAGCCGGATGCCGCCCGATCAAATAACGTCGGGCGAAGAAATGAGGCGCGGTGCGTCCCAATATAATTTAAATATTCACCAGAAATTTAGTCCATGCAGCGAGTAAGACTTAATGCGAGAACTGCGACGGAATGCCGAACGGTTCCAAATCCTTCTAAGCGAATCGCGACATCCATGATGACCGCACCGCTCCGATTCCGTGATCGTGGCGCTAGCGATCGCCGAGGAATTCCCACCGTATTGGTAATTCTCGGGAAAAACACAATTTTCAGGTATAAAAAGGCTAAACGATTGGTGATAGGCCATTTCGTCCATTATGTCTTTTGATCAGCACCACATAAACTATTTATTTACAAAGTTACAGCCAATTTCACCGAAATCCAATTTCCATAAGAAATATACGGGATACTTTCTTATCAGATCACAAAGTCTAACTGAAATATTCGGGGCCACGCTGTATTCATGTACATATGACAAAATGTACATACATGATACATGTACACAATAATTAAAAGTGTTATTATTCAATAAACATAAAAAAAGTCGTTCAATTGTTAAAAAATTTTAACATTATAAGTTAAAATTCGAAATTGTTTCTAAGATGCATGAAATTACAATTAACAAACAATTACAAATGTACAAGATTTAACTACAATCAGAATTACAAGAGATACACTATATAGCTAATTAATATTTTTTATTTTCTTGATATTTTTCATTTTTAGTTAGTATTTCATAGTATTGTTATAAAGATGACTTATCTGAGGCGTTAATATATGTATATGTAATTGCTTATACTGAACAATCAACCGATGCATTGCTTGATAATGCTTGTATTATTATGTTCAATAAACTTTTTTTATATTTTTAGACAGAAAGAAAGTGATATACATATAACGTTTCAATATTTGAGTATTTCGATTTTAAAAACGATTGCAGTTTTTTTTTTCCAGACTCGTTTGTCCATAAAAAATAAAAAATTATCCTTATCTTTTTTATTTTGTGAAATGCCAGTCGAAAATTGAAAATTAAATACATGGAAATTATATTACAAATAGATTCAAAATGTAAAAAGTAATGATGAGTAACTATTAAATTTATTATCGTTACTGAAAAAAATGTAATTATGTTACCGTTATCTAATCCTAGTTAGAGATATTGTGACGGCAGGAAAAGGAAATAAATATTCCTGATGGATAAGCGCCACATATGACATCGAGAATAAATAATCAGAGAATTCATTTGTAATATAGCGGCGAGTTTATTAGCGGCGATGGATCGTACCGCGATGCCCTGCGTCGACTTCTTTCAATATGCCTGCGGCACGTGGAATCGATTACATGTGATACCAGAGGATCGGAGCGCTATCAGCACCTTCGAGATACTAGCTGATCAACTGCAAGTGATTCTGAAACGCCTTCTCGAGGAACCACCAAATGCAGACGACAATAATGCCACTCTTAAAGCGAAGAAGTTCTACAGGTCGTGTATGGACATCCGTGGGTATATGTAATATATAGGGTGCCAAATTGTAATCTCTCTTCCCATACAGCACAAAAAGATTGCAACAACATTACAGGAATATTTCATTGCAAGATTGCAACATTGCTAATACATTGCGAAATGTTACTGTAATATTACTACAAGATTGTGGCAATAGTAAACTCTCCGCCTTTAGAAATATTGCAATGTAATATTATAGTAACATTATGATGCAACGTATTTATATTCATACAGCACAGAAAGACTGTATATATAGTACCCTCCATAAGTTTGGAAACACTCTACAGACAAACAGTCGTAAAGCTACTATTTGACGCAAGCTTTTAATTTTAATATATCGTAAGATGTTTAAATGACAATAAATATTTTTATCTCGTATGTACATATACTGTAGTTATGTGTCAAAAAGTGTCGGCTTGACAAAAATTATTATATTTTTGGTGGTAAAACAGAACGATTTAGAATCTCCTTAAGTTTCTTTATATATTTTCCGACACGAATTTTACTTACGAGAAAACGTATAGTCTTTGCGACTCCTAGCGGCATAAATGAAACTTACTTCCTTCTAAACAAACAAAAAATATTTATAGAAATAGTTATAAATTATTTCTATAAATTTATTTTTTATTTACCATAACCATAACCTAACCATAAATATTATATAAAGGATTTAGTCCATATTTTAATAATATGTAGGATAAAGATTTTATTATTTCTTTCACCCAATAGCCAAGTCTGCCGAAAGCAAATAATGCCAAGTGTCTGATATCAATTGCTGTCAACCAAAACTCTACAAATTTGGTACAAAAGTTGTTATTATCGATTAATTATCGAAATAAATTATCGAATTGGTACCAAAATCGAGCAGATATTGTTCACAGAGTCTGACAACAGATTGACGGCAAAAACCGAGCAGGATCTGATAACCTAACATGACATCAGATTGTTGGCAGAAACCGAGCAGGATTTGCGCGCGCTATTTAATGGCAGATTGGCAGCAGAAACCGAGCAGAATGATCTCATTAAGTGAGCTCGCAAACTTGCATAAGTTCCACTTACGCCACTAGGAGTCGCAAGGACTATACGCTTTCGCGTAAGTAAAATCCGTTTGATTTGAATATATATACAAGCTTAATATTATCTAATTAAATATAATCTAATTGAATCACGAAATTGATTCGAGAATTAAATTTTCAGAATATAATCAATGTTGTTCTTAGTGACGATTCTTCGCGCATATGCACGTTGAATATAATTTCACTGAAGCATCTAACTTATGTGGGTACTGTCTTAATTAATTTAAATATATATATATATATATATATATATATATATATATATATATATAGTTTTAAAACATATCGGAGTACACAAATTAACATAATCTAATTTAATAATAATTTATTAAATGTATTAAAATCTCAGAATCTACATATGCTGTTAGTGAAATAATAATTCTTAATATTAATATTTTTTTTAAATATTAACACATTTGTGAAACGAATGTGTGCTGCCTGGGAATTGTCAAATGCTGAAGATTCTGCTTCATTTCTGCTTCCAATCTGCTTTAATTCCTTTTAAATCCCTTTAAATCTATTTAAATGTACATTTATATTACAATCGTCAAATACTACAGATTCTACTCGGTTTCTGCTGCAATCAGATTCTGTGAACAGGATCTGCTAGCAAATCGTAAGCTTATTGCGGAAATAACGGATGCCAATTTGCTGACAACTTTTATGGGAATCTGTTGCCAATCTGCTGGCAAATTTGGCGCATTTTGCTATCTGGGATATATGTGCATGATCCCAGTAACGTATATGTATAATATATCTTTTGACTTTTTAACTAAGCTAAAGTCGTTCTGAAGGTAGTTAGTTTCGCTCACTAGGAGTCGCAAGAACTATTATAAATGGTTTCGTGTAGGTAAAATCCGTTTCATTTGTACATACAAAAGCTTAATGTATGTACATACACACATGCACACGCGCACACACACGCACACACGCATTCAGTCACCGACAAAATATGATACTACCTCCAATAATAGTGATTTGATAAGATCACAGGTATTATCGGTAATAAGATGAAATGAAATTTATCTATGTCTTTATGAATGTCGATAGTATAAGTTACTTGTCGATGTAATACCTCATCGGCAAATCTCTCATTGTTGTTTTCTATTCTGATTGCAATATTACTGAGAGAGCTTTGGCGCACAACGAGATTTTTGAATCGCACGCTAACTCCCATAAAATCATCAGTTTTTAATAGTATCTCGTCGGTGATATGAGTAAGATATGTGTCTTATGTCTAGTATATATCTTACAAAAACGAAATTAAAACGCAGCTCGCATACGAGAGATCGGGGACACTCCTTTGAAGAAAATCTTGGAGCGTCTCGGTGGCTGGCCAGTGGTGGTGGGTACATCTTGGAGGCCATCCTCTTATCCACTGGAGGTTCTTCTAGGACGTCTACGCGGTGAATACAACGTAGGTGTTTTGCTGGAGCAATGGGTCGGTCCAGATGATAAGAACTCCTCAGCCAACATCCTCCAGGTGCGCCGGCAAAGTAAGGTCCCGTCAGTCGACGGCTGTACAACACGTCAATATCCTAATAAACAGGAGTCGTTCAAATTTTACCTAAACTTTATTTTATTTAAAAGATTGCAAAATAAAGTTTAAAATAATATTTTTTTCTATTTTTTCAAATAATCATTTTTCTTTGAAATGCTCTTGTATTATCCAAGAATTGATTAAAATAAAAAAGAATTGATTAAAATCATTAAATAGTTGTTACATCATAAAGCTTATACTCTAGTAGCACAATACATTGGTTATACATTAGCTAACATTGACTAACATCTGTTATTTTGAAAATACATTGGCCAATATTTTCCAATGTAAAGTCAATATTGGTCATAGCTTAATGCCAATATGTTACTAACATTTACAATGTTAATAGCTGTATAATATTGGATTTACATTGGACTTGTATTAGCCAAGATTTAGTCAATATAATTTCAATATTGAATATAGAATAATAATCTATTGCCAACGTTATGTGTCAATAATGATGCATTTATATTGGAAGTACATTGGCTAAGATTTCCCAATATAATTTGAATACAGAATAATTGATATTGCTAATTACACAGTTATTACACAATAATTATACAATATTGGATTTACATTAGGAGTAAGTTGGTTAAAATTTATCGCCAATGAACACGAGTCATACGATGCTAGCTTTCCCATAAGAAAAATCCATCATGATGATAAAAAATAAGCGTGAAGCATGAGAATTCCATTAGTGTTGATCTGATTGCGTGGGTATAGATCCAAGTTAGCCTTTATATTTTACTTATATCCATGATTTTATAAAAATTGCTAATATTGATTCAAAAAGAGATTAATACATACATTGGCCAAATATTAGAATTCAATATTTGCTACAAAATAAAACATTCAGAATTTTATAATATTGGTTCCACATTACGATGCAAATAATTGCATTATGATGCAATTGGACATTAATGTCCAACTAATGTCTAATATGAATTGCGTAAATATTATTATTTAATATTGGTCCAATGCTACTTAACCAATATTGGCTAAGTCAGAGCAGATGCCTGCCTTGTAATATTTTCTCAATCTATCCCCAATGTATATATATGTGTGTGTGTGTGTGTGTATATATGTGTGTGTGTGTGTGTGTGTGTGTGTGCGTGTGCGTGTGCGTGTGCGTGTGCGTGTGCGTATGCGTGTGTGTGTGTGTGTGTGTGTGTGTGTGTATATATATATATACATATATACACACACATATACATATATATAATGTTGAATTTACATTATTTTATATTACATTACTTCCCAATATTGGGCCAATATTAAAATTCAATATTGTCTTAAAATGAGACAGCGTCTACTTTACAGTATTGGACCAATATAAATAATTTATCTGTAATCAATATACATAGAAAATTGGCTATATATTGTTAGCCAATATTACTTCATTTTCTATTCATGGAATCTGGATGCCATCAATGGACCATTAGCTATAATTTCATTTTTAATTTTGATGTAATAATAAAAAACAAAATATTATGAGTTTGTGTAATTATGGCAGTATAGGAGATGATACAAGATATTTGTATAAACAATATTATAGTTAAAAAACTGATAAGAGAGAAAATAATAAATAATATTAGGTGATCCATTGGATGGTAATCTTTCCCTACATACAGGGTGTAACTAAAACTTTTCCATATACGTTACATACAGGGTGTCCTAAAACTATCATATATCCTCTTAATAGCAGATTTCTTAAAACATTTCAAGACGAAAATCTTAATACAAACATGTTGAGATTACAATAGTTTTTAAAAGGCAAGGGATTATATTTCATGAACGACTAAGCTGAGATTTCGTGCTCTTTTAATTTTCGATGAGTATTCCAAAACATTCTAGATATGTTTTTTTGAAGCTTTCTGTCAAGGTTTTTCAATATTCCTTTAAACTGACCATAGATATAACAAAATATATCCGGGCTATTAACGTAAGTTGATGACATGATTCTTCTAGCAAACAAATTACCAGTTATGGTATAGAGAAGAAATAATGAAATATGATACTACAGAGTCAAAGAAACAATTCAATAAGAATAATTGTGAAAACAACTGAGTAGGTAGTCATACAAATGACTGAATGGGCTAGTCCGTGAAAACGATTGTTTTATGTAATTATAAAGACGTCTAAAGAAATCTGCACACTAAATTTACACTCGAGCAATAGTCATAAAACAACTGTGAAACAACTGTTTGAAAACTTTTAAAAGAATTAATGGAAAACTTTTTTTAACTGATTTTCGCCCAAGAGATAATCGTGAGAACAAGTTTCAAAACGACAGAACATAATTTATTACGAACTCTTTTAAAACATAAAAATGACTGATGGAAAACTACATTCAAGCTATTTTGTTCGAGGGATAAAATCGTGAGAATGATTGTTTGGAAATGATAGAACACTATTGCATACTATAATTGTTATAACGACTGATGAGAAATTGCTTAAAATCAATTTTCGCCAAGAGATAGTTGTAAAAACCGAACACCCAAGTAATATTAGCTCATTAGTAGTTAACATTAGTAGTTAAAACAAGTGAAAAACTGCTTTGGATAAATTTTAGCTCAGGATATAGTTGTGATGATGACTCTTTAAAAGGATCTAATCGAAATTTAATGAAAATGGTCATGGATTTCAGTTTAGGCAAGTTTTCTGATTTACAGATTTTAAAGTTTATAGGTTTCAGGTTTGGGATGTATAGGTTTGGGGTTTATGGGTTGATGATTTAAGGAACTTGGTTTGGTTGGTTTATAATTTATAATTATGATTCTATGTAGATATGAATTTATAATCTGCATTATTTTTATTTGCGATGTGAATTATGTGATTTTTGACTCTCTTACCACGTGTAGCTCATAAATGTGACGTGATATGAATTTTTGGGAAATGAATTCTATTTCTACACGTGATGAAAATGTGTAGGAAATGGTTGATCTTTCTTCCGAAACAAAATACTTTTTTTATTTTGTAGTCCTGTGTTATTCATTATTTTCGAATACTGATAAGAATACACAATAAGAATTACAATTTCTCTTTCCTTGCAATAATTCTAACAACTAACAAAATAAATAAATAAATAAATATACATTAAATATACAAAAATTTAAATTTTATTTATTTTTTATTTGTATATGTTTTTATTATTGTTACATCTAAGAAAGTCTTTTAATCTAATCAATCAGATAACTCTATTAGATTCAATCAGATTGATGTTGATCTAAATAAAAACTTATAAAATAGGACATAAGAACAATTCCGCATTGATTTGCAATTTCTGATTATAATTGGAATTTTAATTGCAATTGGTTCATATTATTAGATTATTAAATATTTTTGTACTAAAAAAAATTTATATTTATAATTCGTATAATTTCTTTATCATTCCGTGATATCTTGGAATAAGCGGAAAGAGATTGCGATAGTTCTTGGACACCATAGGGAAAAACAATAACATTTTTGTTTATCTATGCAGTTGGACCAGATGCAATTGGCATTGCCTAGCAGAGATTATTACTTGAAGAAAGTTAGCGAAATTCAACTAAAGGCTTATCATAATTATATGACAAATGTTGCCATTTTGTTGGGAGCAAATCCTCGTTCAGCGCCCGAAGAATTTGATCGAGTGATTGCTTTAGAAAAGCAACTTGCTAACGTATGTATTTCCTTTAAATTTTTTATATTGGTTAAAAAAGATAATTAAAAAAGATATTAATTTTTTAATAATTAAAATAAAACAGAGAGAGAGAGAGAGAGAGAGAAGGAGAAAGGGAGCAAGGAGATGAAAAGGAGGATAGAAAAAAAATTGAAACAAAATTTCAATTTTTTTTTTTAAAGAGAATCTATGTAGATTCACACATATTTTGCAATAATTTCAGGCTGATTTCAAGTGTGGTTTCAGGCTTCGTTACCAGAAGCAGATAGACATGATACCTCGGCAATATATCGAAAATTAACATTGCAAGAATTACAACAAGAGGTTCCTCAGTTACAATGGCTCGTTTATTTGCGAGAATTTATTAATGCGCCGATTGATGAGAAGGAACTAGTTGTTATGTATGCAATGCCGTATTTCGTACAAATGGGCCGTATTATCTCAAGAACAGATCGAAGGTAAAAAAGATATTTAAGATAAGATTCTTTTTTTTTTATTTATAGTCCCTTTAATTTAAGATATTTGATTCCTTTTTTTAAATTTTTTTTCTCAAATGCAAATTCTTTATATTTCTTTTTATTTGAGTTCATAATTTTCTTTAATGTCCTGCTCTGTTTCCTAAACAGAATTCTTAAATATCTTTAAATTATATACTTTCTCAAAGTATATACTCAAAATTTTTGTAAAATTGTGTAAATTTTCATTAAAGTTTCTTGAAAAATCTTTAAAATTTCTATTAAAGAATCATAGATTTTAAAAATTTTTTGTTATACATAAGAATCAATTGAACTTGAGATTCTCAAATGTTACGAATCTTTAAAATTTTATATAAAATTAATTTCACAGGACTTTACATAATTATATTCTGTGGCGACTTGTTATGTCGATTATGCCTCATATGATCGATGAATATCAGCAGAAACGAATCGAATTTCGCAAGATCCTTTTGGGCATTCTTAGTGAAAGAAATAGATGGTCACAATGTGTCGAGTGGACTAATAAGAAACTTGGAATGGCGGTAGGAGCTCTTTTTATACGTGAAAATTTTAATCATGAAAGTAAGGTGAGTATTTCTATTTTAGAAATATAGCTACAATGAATTTGTTTTGCTTTGTCGGTCAGACTGTAGCCTGGTTTTCAGGAGACTGCTTTAGAAATGATTCGAACAATTCGCGAAGCTTTTAATGAATTGTTGATCGAAAATCATTGGATGGATGATGAGACCCGCGCAGTGGCGAAGAAAAAGGCTGACTCGATGAATGAGCGAATTGGATATCCTGAATTTTTGAAGGATTCACTTGAGCTCTCGAAGGAATATAAGATGGTAATGATAATTTGGAGAAAATTAATTTTATTATATTATCATTATTACAAAATATTATATTTTAATATTTCAATATCAAATATCAAATAAATTATTTTTAAACAATTAAAAAAATATTTTATAACATAATATTTTGAAATGTAAGAATAAAAATGAATAATGTAATTTTATAATAATTATATATAAATACTTGGGTCGTTCAAAAATTGTTGACACTATAATTTGTTTTTACACATTAACATTTTATTAAGGCAAAGTAAGTGCACGTTACCTTAGATGTATTCCCTCCAATGTCTATGCATTATTGCCAGCGTGCCGGCAGTTTCTGTATTGCCGCAGCAAACCATTCTTTGGGGGTACTCCGGCATCACTGCTGGACAACCGATTGAAGTTTGTCATTCGAGGAGAACTTTTTACCGCGCACCGCCTCTTTCATTAGATCGAACAAAACGTAATCGCTAGGCGCAAGATCCGGGGAATATGGAGCTTGAGGTAGCACAGTGTATCCTAGAGCCTGCAGGATGGCAATGGTATTGCAACTAACATGTGGCCATGACTTGGTGCTACATTCCCACACACATTTTGCTAATCTCGTGTGGATATCCGAACCAGATACTTTTTCCCTCCAAAGAAACCACACTGTTCATCGTTGTCTGATGATTATCTGCTTCCATTTTTTCGCTTTGTCCACAAACGCACCTGCACAAATAACGCAGCACCGTTCTTTCTGTGTAATGCAGCAACTTCGTGTTATAGCAATACGCAGCCTTACTTACCTTAATTACTTACCTTCACAAATTCGCGAACTAGTAGCGAACGTGTTCGGACGTGTTTCGTTTCAAAGAAAAATTTTTGAAGGTTGCTGATGCAGCCAACCGTGTTTGTTTCATCCACTATTCATTTTTGCATCTTATACATTAGAACGCTTGGCCGTATCGAACCCGAAGAGGGGATCGAGTGCCACAAACAAGAAGAAGAAGAAGAAGAAGAAGAAGACTTACCTTCACACACAAACCGGGTGCGCATTTCCACCTACTACTTTTCCGGAGTTATAAAGAGAGAGTGTCAATCATTTTTGAACGAACTAAATAATATAATATACGTAATATAATAATAATATTACACAAAACTGATGCATAAGGAAATATATGGAAATGTTTCGATAAATTATAGAATATTAAAAAATAAAACATATTTATTTATAATTGTTTTTTTTACACGGTTTGAGGAATTAAATTTCGAAATTAACTCGATATAATTAATTCTAAGAAAATAAAAAATAAAAAGATGTATTGAAAAATGTTGTTAAAAACTGTTAATGACATTTAATGATCATATACATTTAGATTTTTCGAAATTATTATATTATATGTACATAGTGTACAAAAAAGATCGGATCCCCTGAATAACTTGCAAAGATAAAGTTTTCGAAGAAAATATTAAATACAAAAGTTGTAAGGCATAGAAAGACGTACTTGATAGTGATCTTAACCTTGATCTAGAGGTTAAATTTAAAAGTCATCTCAAGGTCAATTTTATCTTTCAAAATAGAAATTCCTAATTTTTAGGATTAGATTTAATTATTACCGCGAAAAAGCGGTAATAACTAAATCTCTACATGTCCTTTTTAAGAGAGAGAGAGAGACAAACATTTTTTCGAAAACTTCATCCCTGCAAATAATTTAGAAGATCCAATCTTTTTTGTATACTTTGTATATTTCAATATATATTTTTTATTTTCAACAATTCTATATTCTACGTAATTAAAATCTTTCAAAATTATAGTATTATTTCCACATGTTTTCTTGTCAATAGCACGAAGAAGTCCCAGATGCGCACAAAATAAAATGAACACACCAGCTTGAATGAACTGGACATAGAATCAATCGAATACAACAAGAAACGAACACACGGTGGTTGTAATCAGACACAGACTGTTGATCAAATGCAGTAGGAAACGAACACGATGATTGCAAGTGGACACAGCGTCAATCAGACTTGTGATACTCGGACACATAGGGGTGGGTTAGATTAATTCTTTCGGGAAGAGGCACAGCTTCTTGGATTAACATTATCATAGAGTTCCATATTTTTACACATTCCGATTGTCTGTTTTCTATACTGTGTCCGATTAGCACTGTGTTCAAATATGTTCAATTGATACTGTGTCCAATTTGCATTGTGTCCAATTGCAACCTCTGTTTTTGCGTTTTTTATTGTGTTCGATTCAACCTGCTGTGTCCGTTTTATTCTGTGTGCATTTGGGATTCACTCGATGATACCATCATATCAGATGCACGTGTATGCATATACATGTGTATGTACATACACAAAATTTTTATATTTTTTTTCTTTTTAAATAAATAATCGAAATTCGCTTGTTGCATACGAAAAATTATTTAATTTCAGTTAAACATAACAGAAAATCACTTTTTGGAGAATATCTTTGCTGTGCTCAAATATGATGCTTATCATAATTTACAAAAGTTGCGAGAGCCAGTTGACAAAAACAAGTGGTCAACTGAGCCAGCCGTGGTAAACGCTTTCTACAATCCCAACAGAAATGATATCGGTGAGTTATCATTAAAACGATTAGTCAGTGATGTTCTCCATCTGTTTCTGTCAATATATCCCTAGTAGCACAGTACATTGGCAATACATTGGCTAATATTAATTAAATATTGGCTGGTTATATTGGCAATGTCTTGGCCAATATTGCCCAATGCAAAACTGATATTAGTTATTAACAAAATATAATTTCACTGCCAGTATTGCAATGCTTATAATGACACCAATATTGCTTATTAAATACTTCTAAATATGCTGTTAATATTAATTTAGCCAATATTATTTCAGTATTAAATAATAAATAAAAATAATATTGAATGAATGGTAATGTACTGTCAATATTACGTATCAGATATTATACAATATTGCATTTATTTGGAGATACATTGACCAAGATTTCCCAATATAATTTCAATATTGAATACAGAATAAATGGTAATGTACTGCCAATGTTACACGCCAATAATTACACAATATTGGATTTACATTGAGAGTGAGTTGGCTAAAATTTCTCGCCAATGAACACGAGTCATACGCTGCTAGCTTTCCCATAAGAAAAATCCAATCATCGTGGTGATAAAAAGTAAGCGTGAAGCATGAGAATTCTATTAGTGTTGATCTGATTGCGGATATAGGCCCAAGTTGGCCCCTATATTTTATTTAAATCCATGATTTTATAAAAATTGCTAATATTGGTTCAAAAAAAGAGATTGATACATACATTGGTCAAATATTAGAATTGAATATTTGCTACAAAAAACATTCAGAACTTTATAATACTGGTTCCACATTACGATACAATTAATATCCAATTAATGTCTAATATGAAATATTGGACCAATGCTATTTAACCAATATTGATTAAATCAAAGCAGGCGTCTACCTTGTAATATTGGACAAATATTGGAGATTAATCTATCCTCAATATATAATATTGGATTTACATTTTTCTTTACTTCCCAATATTAGGCTACTAGGGATAATTAAATTCTCTTAATTTTCTTTAATCTTTATTGTTAACACTCTTAATTTCTTTAATATTCTTAATATTTTATCTCAATATTGTTCGGTATTATTTATTATTCGATTACGATTATGTAGAATAAATATGTTATTATGGGTGTAATCATCTTTTTCATTTTATGTTATTGAAAGAGTAAATATAGAGGCAACTGTTAAAAATAAAGAGAATGCTTGAGTTCAATGTGTTAAAAATACAAAATAAAGTTCATTTAAGGTGTTTCATAAAACCATAACAACGATTAAGACTAAATTCCTGAGATCATTTTAAGATAAAAATTTTATTACCAAAATATTGAAGTTGGAAGTAAGTTTTTTAATTAGAAGCATTTAAAGTTAATATCCAAAATTTGCGCGAAATACGAACTTTTATTTTGCATTAATTTTATATAAGAAATATTGAATAAAAATAATATTGGCATAAATACGTTGCTTCCGCTTTTACAATAATTACATATCATGTATAATTGTTGTAATGAAATTGTATATTATGCAATTTTTTGGAGAAAATACGTCTTGCCATCATTTTATAATGTAAAACATGATACGGAAAAAAAATCATTATACCATACGTCGAGTGGCATAAACGTGGTACATATACATCGCACAATATTTATAATTTGTTTTCTAAAAATATTGTCAAAAATATTTGTATATATTTTGGAGTATGGATTTTCCCGTCAAATTTTTTCTTTTTAATTTTTACCTGAATGGAAATTTAAATTTTAGCAAAAATAATAATGAATAATAGCAGATATATTAAAAAGTAATATTTTTTAAAATCCAAGTATGTAATTATGAAAAAATTTCTAAAAACTTTTATTTTATATTTATAGATATTTATATTATATGATTTTTTTTTATATATAGCAGTTTTGATAATACTTGAGATCAAATCGAATTAATTTTTAAGTTGTTTTAATCTTTTCTTAAATGTGTAAAAAAGTATGTATAAAAAATACATGTCTTAATTTAATTATTGAACACACTGAGCTATCAATACAATATTAATCATAAAAGCAGTAATTATCGTTTTGACATTTTAGTATTCCCTGCGGGTATTCTGCAACCGCTTTTTTATTCTCAACATTTTCCCAAATCTTTGAATTATGGCGGCATCGGTGTAGTAATCGGTCATGAAATCACCCATGGTTTCGACGATAAAGGTCGTCAATTCGACAAAGATGGCAATTTGATGCAATGGTGGAATAATGCAACTATTAAAGCATTTCGTGAAAGAGCACAGTGCATCGTGAACCAGTACTCTAGGTATAAATTGCAAGAAGTCAATCTGTACATCAATGGTAGGATGACTCAAGGAGAGAATATTGCTGACAACGGTGGTCTCAAGCAGGCTTTTAGGGTAATTAAAAAGAAAAAATTCACAATGCTAAGAGAGAGTGAATGTTCTAGAAACACCAAAAGTTTCAAAGAGAATCAAGATTCTACATATTATAAATTTTGAAAAAATGTAGCTGAAAGTATACAATCTGAAAGATACAAAATCTTTAAATTTTAATATATTGAAAACATACTCAATGTCAACACTAATTTCTCTTCATCAAACAGGCTTACAAGAAATGGGTTTTTGTTAACGGTGAAGAACCGTTGTTACCAGGAGTGAACCTTACGCATGATCAATTGTTCTTCCTCAACTATGCACAAATTTGGTGCGGTTCTATGAGACCGGAAGACGCTCTTACGAAGATTCGTAGCAGCGTGCATTCGCCTGGATCAATACGAGTACTGGGTCCTTTGTCGAACAGCGAAGACTTTGCCAAGGCTTTCGACTGTCCGTTAGGCTCACCAATGAATCCCAAGAAAAAATGCAATGTTTGGTAGTTCACGTTTGCTTCAATGATATATGAAATATATCACCTTGATATAACCAAAATTGTAAATTGAAAGGAAATTACGGAAACTAAAAGTTTCCAAACCATTCCAAAGTTGAGAACATGTGTCTTTTGTCTGCTTATTTAGCACAACGTTGCGACAACGTCGAATATTCAGTTATTGTGCTATATATATGTATACAGGATGTCCCTAAACTGACGATAAAAATTTTACAAATTTTTTATAACATTTTGAAACAAAAAATTTAATGCGAAAATACCAAAGCTATAATAGTTTTCAGATGAAAAAGATTTAAAGATCACGAATGACAAAACTAGAATTTTGTGCACTCAGAGATAACAAAATGGCAAATTCAATCTCAAGTTAAAATAAAAATGTTTTCATTGATTAACTTCACTGTAGAGACTTGCCATAATTAATTAAATACCTATAATAAATATGACAGTTGATAATATCAATATTATGATATGTATGAACGATATATTAATCTATTGAATACAAAAATTTTTAACTATTATATTTATAATTCATTATGTATTATATATATTATTATGTAATATATTATATAAACAAAAATAATTTCGTTTTGAAATTTTTGAATTTTTTTACAATAATTTCATTATCGTTGCAGATATTCGGTTTACGGCACCATTATCACTGATCATTTTGTCATTGCTAAGCGCGCGAAATTTACACCTGTCATTCGTGATCTTTAAACTTTTCCCATTTGAAAACTATTATAACTTCGGCATTTTTGTATTAGACTTTCTGTTTTAAAATGTTACTGTTATAAATTTCATGTTAAAATGTTAAAGAATCTATTATTAAAATTTTTATCGCCGGTTTAAGAGTACCCTGTATATAAATACATTTCTAATGACATTCCTATTAAATTTATATTTAAAGAGAGATTTCTTCTGGTTCTTTGCTTACATATGCAACAGATATAGTCAATATCCATTCCCTCATATTATAACTTGCAAGGTACTTTCTGTCTTTCACTTGCTTTTTTATTCAAACATGATCATGTTGCAAATGTGAATGATGAAAGAACAATATAAGCGGAAATACTTGTGCAATGTATAAAACAATGTAATAGACAATGCGATAGAAAGACAGTATATAAATAATGAGATTTAGACTGCAACTGCAATCGAAATTCATAAGATTATAAAGACATAATATCCATTTAAAATCCTTTATTCATTATTGCATAACAAATTCTGCTTTTTATGTAACAAATAAATTGAAATAAAAATAATGTACAATTAACAACTGATTCTTTCATTCTTCTAGTCGTAATAGCAATAAAAGATAAAAATAGATTTTTTTTTCACGCATTACATGCGGTTTTTTCTTCAATTTTGTTTCTTCAAATCATTTGAACAATTAGTATAAATCTGTCAAGTCTTGCTATTTAAAATAAAAATAATTCATGTTATATAGTAATGCAACATATTAGGAGGATCCTAAAGTGACATAGTTACTGATCGAGCATTTTTAATTTTATATTCATTAATCTTTTAATTGCCTTTATAGATTTAAAAATCCTTTTCCAGAATCAAAGTACAGACAATAATATAATGTGTACGTGAACTAATTTACTGCTAGTTCTATCTTTCTACCGATTTTGCATGCAAACAGACAAAATTCTCACATACGAAATTTTCAGACTAACGATACTTTTTTATTAAAAATCTAAGCTCAGTCTAAAAACACAGTATTATTCTTTAATGTTTACTCGGTCAGGACAAATCGGTCGGGCGGCATCCGGTATCTGTATACATATACAGTTTTAAAACAATTGCAACAACGATCTGCGAGAAAATGCATTTGACGCCATATGGCGCCAATGCCACTAAGGGGTTAAACATGCGATCGGGCACGTATAAAAAAATATGTGCCCCTTATTTTGAGCTAGAAAACAATATATTAAAAGTACATCAAAATCGGAAGGGGACACCCTTCCGATACGTGGATTTTCTTGTAAGTGTTGATTTGCTACAGGTTGATTTTATTTTCTAATCATTTTTATACTAACATTTATGTAAATCGATTTGTCATATTGTTTTGTTAAAAAGAGTTGCCACACTTGCGTAAACATGTTGATTTTTTAAATTATCGGTAATAATTTGCTACAGTATGAGGCTTAGTTTTTTTTTTTTTTAAGTTTATGGCAAATAATGTGTGAAAACATTGTTGCCATACCAATAATAAAGGCCAAAAGTGTTGCCATATTAAAAAAAAAACAATATTTTGCCAAAAATCTTTTATCTTTATTGTTGTTTGGTCAGACAGCATCCAGCTGGTGTTCGTCGGGGCTAATAATGATGTGTCGGGGGGCATCGTTAGAAATTTAATTGAAAAATCAGGGACTGAAAAACGGGCATTTGTGCGGTCGTTCTTTTAACACGAATAATCACACATTTCTTCTTTAACACAAATATATTTATTTACTGATAACTGACTTGAGGTAACAGCTAACGCAACGTGCCATAATCTTGGCCAACGCAAAACCACACGTCTAAACTTGACGATGGCTCGGTAACAAAATGCAATTGTCTCGGAATCTTTTTGATATTGTGCGTCATACATAGAAAGCGCAACACGCAAGCACTAAGCGGCTGGCCCGTAATGACAAAACAAAGGAAGCTGTAACCGTATTTTAAATTATGTGTAACTAAATTTTTACATTATATGTACTAATATTTATTATTATATATAATTAATTATTATATGTATATTATATTATATATTATATTTATTATTATATATAATTAATATTTTACATGTATTAATACTATATTCTGCTTACTATATTAAATAAATAACACATTAATTTTATTTTACGAATATAACGTTAACATTTTTTTTATTTCTATGTAATTCCAATCTCGTTCCTTCCTCCCTCAAGAGCGTACCTGTCCCGGAGTAATAACCTGTTCCAAGGATTAAGTTCCTTGAACTAATATATAAAAACCGACAGTCATAGCTGAGGACTCATAGAGTTCGTTTTGGACGTTGACCCAGTCGAAGCGTACTAACAATAAGTGCGATCGGCTCGGAGTACCCGTCTAAATAGAGTGTTTCCGAAATAGAGAAAACAGTTATTTGTCCTTCCATACTTCAGATTACTCTATACTCCATATTTCAGAAAGTTAACTACTTGACTTAATTAGAAATTCACAAATTTGGACGTAACAACATATAAATTGCAATAACAAATCTTCAATAAAATTTCAATAAAATCTAATTGTAAGTTTATAAAATTTCAATAAATCTTTAAGACATTTTCAATTATTCACAAATTTAAAATGTTTCAGATCTACCATCCTATCTACTAATGACACATTCTTTATCTAGAAACAAAAATTCTAATACCAAAATGTTGAAACTACAATAGTTTTTAAATAAATAGTGTTTAAAAACAGCCAACTAAACTGTTCAAAATTCGTGCGTTTAAATTCGCATAATGGAGTTATTCGTAGACATTTATGTTGAATGTTTAAATATTAACATAATTTTACATGCATTTTTAAATTTATCACTTTATAATTTTTTTTTATTTATTTAACCCTTTTGTACCTGAGTTTTTTCTAAAATATAGTTTGCTTCGAACTTGCATACTACTAGAGGTTTTGGAGGTTGTTGATGACAAAAATTCAATTTAAATTTCAAAATTCAAAATGGCGGATTCAAGATAATGAACCAAACCAAAATGTAAAGTTTATTCACATTTGAATGAAAATCATTTACTAGAGGTTTCTGATAACGGGTTGCTGATAACGAATCTGCAATTCAAATGTTAAAATTCAAAATAGCGGATCTAATATGATGAACCAAATTATAAAATTTGTTTGTCCCGCCATCTTGAACCTGCCATTTTGAAATGAGATTTCATATTTTTTTATTTGGCTCTTATGTAAAGTTTTAAAATGAGCTTCTAGAAAGAGCTCGATATCTCAATTTTTATGAAAGTTATGTATATTTTTAACTTCTATCTCATTTTACCAACATTTGAGGAGACATATAGACATATAGACATAAAGACAGAACTTACAAAAGTGTTGATTTTTTCTTAAAAAGCTTTATTCTTTATCTTTAAAATGAGCCTAGAAACATATCGTTATATTTATTTTTGTAGAAGATATGAATTTTCAAAGTGCTGGGACATATACGTCCTATCAGGCACGAAAAGGTTAACTTGCTTGTATATGCTGATAATAAGCAGCACAAATATTATTTTATCAATTACTAATCTTAAAATATATTATGCAATTGTCAAATCTGTAATATAAAGTATGTCATAAAAGAAATTTAACTATGCAATAGGCCTGAATTTCAGAATTTTGCCATTAATAGATGATGCGATAGCTACCTATCCTATATACTTTGCACTATAGACATTGCACTATAACGTCATTCATGATTTATTAAAAGTACATTTGACAAATAATAAATTAATTAATAATGTAAAATATATGGCATTTACATTTGAAAATTTATGTTTATAAATTTCGGAAAAAATAATTATAAAAATATAATATAAAATATAAAATTTAATATAAAATTTAAATAGAAAATTATTTTTGTAATTATTTTTTCCGAAATTTATAAATGTAAACATATACATATACATAAAATTACAGAAAAAATTTAAATAGAAAATAAATACTTTTAGAATTAATTTTATTAATGTAAGTAAAATTAAACGAACGATAATTTAAAATTTGGTTATAATGATAAAGAAATTGAATAACTAATTAATATAAATTAATAACTAATAACGTTAATAATAA
Source organism: Tetramorium bicarinatum (assembly GCA_928718305.1). Lineage (NCBI taxonomy): Eukaryota > Metazoa > Arthropoda > Insecta > Hymenoptera > Formicidae > Tetramorium > Tetramorium bicarinatum. The sequence goes on from OV788325.1 coordinate 253,596, forward strand.
TTATCAACTAGATATTTCCTGAAATATGAAATAATTAATTTATATCTCGAACCTTTTAATAAACTCTTCATCATTATGAAATATTAATAATAGTTTGTTTCGTTATTATTATGTTATTATTATGAAATGTTAATAGTAATTGTAATAAAAGAGACTACACTACCAAGTGTAATAATTACAAATATGGTTACATTAACATTAGATTTATGCTAAGATTTCCTTCTTATTCATATGTAACTTTTGTGTGTGTGTGTGTGTGTGTGTGTACGCGTGTGCGCGTGCGTTTGCGGGTGCGTGTGTGTGAATTAACTTTTTCAATTTATCCTTTCAAACGACAGATTTTACTTCTAACTTTTCTATTCTTTGTTGAATTAATTTATCATCTTTATTTGGAGCAGAACTTAGTGGCATATTATTTTTTGTTGATTGTGATATTTCTTTCCTCCATTTTGTCAACCAATTATCGGAAACAGTCTAAAAAGTAATTAAAACATTCACAATTATTAATTAGAAACTTTTTTATATGATTGTATACAGAAGCAAATTCACTTTTCTAGAATTTTCATGAGCAATTATTTAAAATCATAAAATTATTAAGTATTAATAAATAATTTTATACGACGTAATTAAAAGAGTAGCAGTCTGTTATAAAAAAATGGTAATTATTTAAGTTTATGGACGACCTCACCGATTTCAATGACCTTGATATGTGTGTGTGTGTGTATATATATATAATTGATAGAATAACAGAAATAAGTATCCTATATAATGTTTTTTTTTTCGAATTCCAACAGACACAGCGTACAGACTCTGATAGCGAAATTCATTGGACGCACTAGTGCGCACTCAGTGTTCATTCAACCCGTTGTATATAAATCGACATAAAAATGAATGGTTAACATAAAAACCGAAATCTTTAATTCATTTTATCGTGTTATTGTGCTATTCTTTCTTAAATTCATTGAGCATTTTATTATTCAAAATATTTCACTTTCACTTTCAGATTAGGTCAATGTACAACGGCTTTAATATGCACTGAGTACGCACTAGTGCGTCCAATGTGAATGTATTAAGCGTGAAACTTGCATAAATTTTTCACTATGGAATTCAAAAACAATGTACGCGGTGTTAAAAAAATGTTGTTTTAGTCATTAAACTTATTTTGTTAATAACTTTTTAATAAACAACGAGCGACGATTAGAACTTTTTGAATATTACTCAGGGATATGTCCTTGATAATATATGTATATCAAGATCATTGAAATCGGTGAGATCGTCCATAAATTTAATAATTTCCAAAAAAATTTATCAAGTTACTTAAAATTTGAAAATTGGACATATGTAAGTTCAAGTATATGTATATTCATATTTACGTCATAATCTTTTGTATGTTGATCGTTTGTATTATGCTCAAATGTTTTCTTCATTTGAATCTCCTTGAGTTTCTCTTCCATTGCTTTAAGTTTATCTATTTCCTTCTGGATTCTACGCTCCATTTGATATTTGGCCACCGCTTGTGCCAACGGTCCTAGTTCTCCTTTCATCGCGGCGTTGAACGCCGCCTATTTATAAAAGGATCGTGTTATTAAATAAAATAAATAAACTTAACAACTTATTCTGCAAATTATGCAAATTCTTACATCTCGTCGCCTTTTAGCGTCATTGGAGGTACCTATCGGATCTGTCTCAGTTTGAGGTCCCAATTCAACAAGAATTTGAAAATCTGCATGTTCCCCTAAGCGAAAACCTACGCCAAGTCTAGAATCGGTTCCTGTAGAATTTTAAAGAAATTTATATAAGTTAACAAGGATTATAAGATAAAGTTTTCAACAATCTCATTTTATGATATACTTAACTTTCTTAATTGGCGGTATGTTTGAATATATCAATGACAATATTGTCGGAAGTTCCTCTGGGATAATCAAGCTTATTACATCTGTGAATTTTATGTTATTTTTATATCAATTTATATCAATTTCTTAATTATCGGATATAGGTACACTGCTAGCCAAAAGTTTGAGAGTATGTATGAAATTAAAAAATATTCAAGTAAAACGCTACTCAAAAATCAATTTATGCATTACTTAATATTTTTTCTTAATTTAAATATAAATAAACATTGTATTTAGTTGTAATTATGTTTATATTATATTGTTTAATTTCAAGAAAATGGATTATATTCGTAAAAACTTTTTTCCAAGACTGAACTATAGACTTTAGAAGATATAGATGAGTCTTCCGTCACAGAAAAAAATTAATCTGTAGCTAGATTAGCTAGATTAATAAAACAAGCGATTAATAATAAGGGTGACTATGAAGAAAGTGTTTAATATTCTTTAATGTTTATATTATTTTTCATTTTTTTATAATATTGTAAATAAAATAACAAATATATGTTAAATTATATATAATGCATAAATTTTATTTTATATAATAATCATTTTTCATTAATCTAAAACCTTTAGTCGGCAGTATAAGTGAAAAAATCTGTGACGTCAACCAAATTTTCAAGTTATTATAAGTTTCTCTTAATAAAAGTTTTTGAGTTACATCTTATTTTATAATTTTTAGTCTTGATTTCTGGGAAAAGGCAAAAGATATTGCATATGAGAGAAATAATACTTACGATCATAGAAAACTAATAAAAACAGCAGCTGCAAATTCGCGTTCTTCACGATCATCATTTTGAAAGGTAAATCTCTATGTGTGCATCGATTTTATATATTCAGCAAGTGCATGATTTAGCTTCCATGGCTGTTTCATAATCGAACACGATGAACAAAGATTATCCCTCCAGGCAAAATACGATCGTTTCATTATCTAACATTGGTCTATTGGACTATTAATTTTATTCTATTTTTTAAACTATTGTTTACAAATTTTTATTTCCATTCAAAAATATCAATTTTCATCATAAACTCTATGAAAAAATATAATAAATAGGATAAAATTAAAAGATTTCCGTAAAATTTTACTAGAAGAATAAAGATATATTTTTTGAATATTTCAAAATACTCTTATTAAAATTATATTAATTTAAATTATGCTAAATTAGACTAAACTCATTTAAAATGATGCGAAAGTGAAAATCCGGAGTGAAATGAATAGATATGTAATATTCTTTCAAGAATAGATATCTAATATTCTTTCAAGAAATTATAATATATATTTCTACATAAAATCATTTCAATCGGGTTTCCATATTGTGCACTCATTTCCATACATATTTATATTATACCATTTTCACGTTATTCTTATTTCCACTCACGGCCACTTCCTCAACAAGCACTAATAACTATGTACACCTAATAACTAACTATGACGAATAAGTAAAGAGAGTTATATGGAAAATGCAACAACGACAAACATGCATCCGTTTTCAAACTTACATGAAAGTGAAATCTAGAAGCACCGACGACGGGCAACGACTCACTAATCGGCGTTCTAGAAGTGAACTGAAGGTATCTTTACGAAATACGCGTGTCTTCGGTATTAAGCGTGTGTAAGAAAGAGTGCTTACTGAGACTCGCTTTTAAAGTGAAAGGACAGACAGCGGATTCGGAATCGAGGTCACTGGCTGCCAAACGAAATGCCAATACTAGCTTCTATGGTTGAACTCTCTTTTTCTTGTGCACGCTTTTCACTTCGTGCCATCTTTATCAATGTAAGTTTCACATATCGTCATACTTTGAATAGGATTGATGTTCTCGTGACGAATGGTCGGCCTCGTGCCACTGATCTATGATCAACAAGCGCCAAGTCAAGGATCAGATGGTTTCACGATATCATGCGAGTTACGGGTATGCTTTAAATAGTCATTGTTAGAAAATTGTACCGGAAAACGGAAAACTGAATTACATATAACTCAATTCGACGTCATGTAATGAAAAGAAACTTTTCTACTTCAATAGTAGTGGAGTTAAACATAGATTAGCGTATGTCGCAATAACAGAACGCAATACAATTTATTTGCTTTCCCGTATCCGTTTGTAGAAATTCGAAAGATAACAATGTCATGCAGACAATAAATTTATTGTGTGCAAACACAAAATATACCTATTGTATTGTATAACATAGAAGTAACATGTATAGCGGAAGTTATGGTATATCTTATTTATGTTGAGATTATATACTTTGTTTCATATTTGTAATGAAACAATGTTTTATAGTAGTTATACTGTCATGTTATTTACTGGTTATATCAGTATAATAACAACAACAAACATAACAACAATAAACATAATACGTTATATGTATAACAAGTACAATGTTTCCGTTATATTAATGTTATTTAATATTTTTACATGCCAAGTTTTGTCGAATCGATTGTAGATGGCTGTTTCTCATACATAAAATATGATCCATTACCATATACATATAAGGATGGTGAACATGGCACTATAAAACGTTCAGCGTGTACTTTTATCCTCTTATGTATAGAATTTGCCATTCCTATAATAAATAGCACTTTTTGATTAATGGATTTGTTACTGATAACTGTAATTCAGTGACAATCCTTTCATCAAAATATTATGTATATATACATATACAATATATTGTACATATATAATAAGAGTATATTTAATAATAAAATTTTGATAAAATTTTCATAAAATTTTATTATTAAACACTTTTTTATGTAAAAACCTATTGGGATGCCAAAAATATATTTTTTGAAATTATAAAAAACTATTATAATTTCGACAGTTTCTAAGAATTTCAAACAGTATATTTTCTCGGAATTTAAATATAATTTTTAATGTTTTCTTATAGTAACATATATATTATATAGTTATTTTACAATTATATAATAAGAATTGATGCTTATATATAACTCCAATATAACATGTTATATTACACGTTATATTCATCAGTGGAAAATAGCAACATTGTAAATAGCAATTGCAATAATATATATGTAACTTTCATGCAACGTTGTCTGTATTCATTTATAATCATTTTTATTACAATTATGTAACATCAATCAATATAACTGTGTTTGCTGGGATGCGCATAAATCATATTTAGCCTATTTGGAGAAAACAAAAAGCAGAAGAGATAAAAAAACTAAATCAACAGAAAGAAATGAAAGAAGAAAATAAAAAACATCTAGAACAAACTAAAAAAAACAATTAAAGAACTTGAGTTAGAGATTCAAGAACAAAAAAAAAGAGAACAAATTAAAAATTTGAAGCAAAGCAGCAGATACAGTTTTTTTTTCCAAGCATCAAAACAACTAAAGGAATTTGTCAAAAAATGATCTAGAAGGAACTAAAATAGCAGAAGAATTTTTACTTGTAAAAAATTAAAAGATATTGAAAAAGAGAAATTCAAAAGGTTAGCAAATAATGAATCAAAAATAGAAAAAAAGAAAGGCAACAGAATTTTTAAATATCAAAAATAAAAAATAATTTTTTAATTTTGTGTAAAAGTGCAATAAGTTCTCATTTTATATTTTATTAATATAGTTTTAAGTTTTTCTTAAGTATAATTTAAAATTTTTATTTGTAAGGATCTGTATTATGTTTGTGTCTTTTTTTAGAAGAATACAATACAAAAGACTGTTGCACAGATAGCCAACTAATCTAATAGACCAAAATAAAGAGTATATGAATATACATTTACTTATTTGTATTTATTATAGCGAAAAATGAATGTTTAAAAACAAAAATCGTTATTATAAAAAATAAAAATATACGTCCACCATCACAAAATAATATTTTAAATTAAATTTATTTTTTCTTTACTAAATAATTTAGTGAACTTATATCTCTATCTCTATTTATACTAAATAATTTAGTGAACTTATATTTGAATAGTCACTCTTTTAATCACTTTTTTATTTTATTAAAATGTTACAATATTGTCGCAATGTTGCTGCAATAAATGATGTTTACTGGGATATTATAATGTACCATTTACACAAAAATGTTATGGTACAATGTAATATTGAAACGCAACACGTTGTTATCCACACGGCATGTAGTATTTCAGTAATATTACAACAATATACTGTAATATTGCTGAAATGTTACATGCCGTGTACTAAAACGCTTCGTTGTTACGATTTTATGATTTTGAAAAAATTAAAAAATTAAAAATAAGGTATCATTAAATTAATTTCTTCGTCTCTATACAATATTATGTATAATTATATCCTCAAAAATTAATTCTCAAATCATTAACTTCACACTTCGATTAGCCAGGAATTGAACATTCTAAAGCTTGTTTATATAGTCAAACCAAACAAGTTTTACTTATGCGAAAGCGTATAATTCTTCTCCTAGCGGCGGAATTTACACAAGTTTGCATACACACAAAAAAAGAGCACTTTCCTACAGTGATTTTTTATGGAAAGTTTTAGGCCGGTAATTATAATCAGTTGTTATTTCAAGACCATCTAAAGTAATATCTTAAGATGTTAATGAAAATGAAAATAACTACATTTAAGTACCATTAAATAAAAAATCATATGATAGTAGAGCATACTCTGTCATTATATCAACCTGTTTGCGTGCTCGCAGACAAGTTTGATTTCTGCTGATATTCTGGTATTATGTTATGACAGCAAATTATGTATAATTTTAGTAGGCACTCTGCCGACATATGTATAATGTTTAAAATTTATTCTACTTATACTGTTAAACTTTACTCAATTTTTGTGTCACATTTCTGCTATTACATTATAATGTTCGATTTTGTTGCGTTTTTAGTAACATTAACTGAAACAGCATAGTTTATTAAAATATTAACAACATTTCTATCGCATTCTATCAACATAATATGCAGCATATAAATTGCTTTGATCGATTTTGCTATCTGGGATTAAATACTTTCTCAAGATAGATTCCTCGGCAAAATTGAAAATTTAGTTTTCTTTAGTGAAAATCAAGTCAAAATATCAATATTTTTTATATTAATAACAAGCTTTTTTTATTTATTTATTAAACTGAAGAAGTTAAATAAATAATAAATACATTCTTCAATATTATAATAGCATAATTAAAAACATAATTAACAAAATAAATGCTGCTAAAATTAAATAATTGAACTAAATAACAATACACATTTTCGATATTTTTGCTAATTGTAAGAAAAAAATCGATTTTATGTTCGTAAAAAAATTCATCAATAGAAACAGACAATCCATCTATTTTATATGTAATCTATATATGTATTCTCTTCCGTTACAAAATGTGCGCTTATTATGTATACGCATATATTCGTGTTCTCTTATCAGCGATAGAAAGAGCACGTAATTTCCTCATATATATATATATGTATACATGTATATATATATATATATATATATATACATATATATGTTCGTGTATGTACGCATTCACATTTGTCCTTCCCAGCCGTATGCGATGCGGCAACGCATAGGCGTACACGTACGACCTTTTTGAAATATAATAAATAAAGTATAAATTAATATTAATATTAAGTCACCGTATGAGGATATCACTTGACTGAAATTTTTATATAGCTTTAACAATATAAGAATTATTTATAGTTATTACTTATAATAGGTCTTTACATTAATTACAAATATCTTCTTTTAATTATAAACAATATAATAAATTTCTTTTAAGAGTAGAAAATCCTAACAACATATTTAATTATAAAATACTTTGATTGCAATAAAATTTCTTCAACATCACATATTGTAGTTATAATATGTTAAAATAATCCTTTTTAGTAACTTTTGCAACCGCAAATTTTTCAAAATTATAATATGATAAAGCAATTTCGTAAATGGAATCGTACTCAGCATTTAGAAAAGTATGAGAAATGATATTTTTATTCTTGTGTTAAAGAAAAGTCATTTTTTGTTGAACAGTGTTATTAGCATAAAAATATTGCTTTATAGCTCTATAATGTTTCGCAACTTGAGTTTTTTTTCAATTTTAAACTACGGATAAATGAAATAAGAGTATACTCAATGACAAAAAAATTAATTGACAGGTATGTGTTTTATATATACAAATTGAACGAAATTAAATTATAATGCAATATTTTAACGATAATTAAGTTTCTTATTTACTCAAAAAATGAGAAAAAATAAGATGTTTCAAATTAAAGCAATAAATTTTAAAGTTATTTAATATAGAACAAATTGCATAAAAAATCAATCAATTCTAGCATTTTACTTTACATTTTTGATTGACTTTTTCATCAATCTTTCTCATCTTTTATTCAAATATTTAAAAAATTGCAATCAAATCAATTATTGCTATATGGAAGACTAAGAACTTATACAGTATTTCTACGAAAAAAAAGTAGAATTCAGTAATTGTCTATGGAATTCTTGATATTAAAATTGCAAATGTGTGATCGTAAGTTTCCAATCGAGGTAGCCAATGCAGCGTAAGTATTACTCACCTACTCACGAACTATCAGCAAGACAGTCAGAGGCGTAGAACCTCCTAAGGGGAACGCCTATCGTCTCGACGTCATATCGTGCATTTGTTCACTTGACTGAGGACGCCACGTATGTGAATCAGTCACGTTTTCTTACGAAGCAAAATGGAATATTTAATCGATTAAGTCGGCTACCGGACTGAGTGCAGTTGCAAATTTGTGTACCTGAATTTGACAGACGCAAACAACAAATTCATCTATCGCCACTATGGGATCGCAGCGTGATTATGCGAGTATCGTGCAAATGGTTGCAGCAAATAATCGACAATCAAATCCAGATCGTCTATCACAAGTAATGTTTACGAATCGAGTACCTTTTTAATGAATTGTGGATGTGAGATAAGAAGAAACTAGGAATATCGATGGTACAAGGTCAATGATGTAATCCGCAATCATGAGATTCATACTAGTGGAATTTTCAAAAAGGCAGATGTGATCAATCTTCCGAATCATGTCGTTAAATGTTCCAGATAATGTTTGATATAGGTTAATCGTTAAGATTAATCGTTATCGAAATTAATGTTTACATGTATGTGTAACGTGAGATTTGAAATACAAGATACGCAAAACGGTGCGCGGATATCTTATGCTTGTTATTAAGCACATATGTTTCGGCAGTGTCAGTTGTATTGCGAACGTTATCCTGGGCATCATGACTTCTGCTTCCGTGCATAAAACTCGTTAGCTCGTCGCGTTATTTTTGTGAAGTTAAAGTATGTGGTAAATCTTCAATGTGCGCGTGATAATACGAAGTTTCAAGTGTTGTAATTATTCTTGCATCATTTCCATCTGGTAAATAATTTTTCGTATAAAAATGTATATGAATATACATAATTATAGAAAATATGTATACATATGTAATATACAAGGTATTCGGTAAAGATTGAATCAACGCTCGTGAGCAGATAGAGCGGACTAAACTGACAATGAGTCGAAAAGTCCTGTACCATTTTGCAATTTTCGCAATAATTAACGAGTTATAAATTGTTAAAAATCGGAAGAAGGGATAGACAGCGCGGTGCGCAAGACGTAGGCAGGGGCCGCTATTTGTGCTGCCATTACCGTTCTCACGTCTCGCGCACCACGCGCTGTCTATTCCTTCTTCCAATTTTTAACAATTTATAACTCGTGTTATACAATTTAACAATTAATTCGTTAATTATTGCGAAAATTGAAAAATGGTAAAGGACTTTTCGACTCAATTTAATTCTGCTCACGAGCGTAGATTCAATCTTAACCGGACACTCTGTATAATTGTGTCTCCCATATACGTTTTTTCTCTTCTTCTTAATAATCTCTGTCCATGTGTATATATATAATATACATATGTATATATGCAATATACATACACACACATATATGTATATATATATATATATATATATATATATATATATACACTCGCGCAAAAAGAAAACGGGACAAAATTTTGATCGAATTTTTAGGCAATTTTCAAAATATCATAACTTTGCGAAAAATCATCCAAATTGCATGAATTTTTTTTAAAATTAAAGATTAAAATTTCAGCTTTAAAATGGTGTATATATTTTTTTTATTAAGGGCAGTGATACAACAGGAAGCTCTTAAATTAAAGGGCATGTTTGAGATTTTAAAATTAGCCAAGTTTGTAAGTGTGCACGGACTTGGATAATTTCTTTTTCGAGCATGTGATATACATCAAATGAAAGCCTAATTCTTCCTCTTTAATTTGAGTGGTTGCTGATCGCTGTGTGCGATTTTTTTTAACCGAGTTATTAAGATTTGAAGAAGAAATGGTCATTTTGTCCTTGATCACTTATTACTCGTAAACAAATCAACATACAGTACTCCGCGAAAAAGCATTAAAAAGCTGAAAGTCAGCTCTTTCAAACGCTGTTATTGTTTTCTTCTTATCCTTACTTTTTCTAACCAAAAATTAAGTTCAAATATCATGTAAAAAATCACTTATTTTACGTTTCTTCTTTAATTCAATATACTGTCATGAAAAAAGATCTAATCAAATCACTAAAGCAAAGTTTTGTAGTTCAAGTATACCACAATAAAAAACAATAACGTTTATTAGCTAAAACATTTTTATTCCATGTGTCCATTGTTCTTGAAATGATCTAAATTGCTAAAAACTAAAAACTAGCGATATTGTGTTAAAGTTAAAATTTTAAGCTTGAAAAATGCCTGTTTAATTTCTTGAGCCGTTCTTTCTTCATTTACTATGGTAAAGCAGATCGATTCTCTTAATTTTCAACAATTTAAATTAGATCTGCGATCAAAGTCAAAATGACCATTTCTTCTTCAAACCTTGATAACTCGGTCAAAAGAAATCGCACAGCGATCAGCAACCAGTCAAATTAAAGGGGAAGAATTAGGCTTTCATTTGATGTATATCACATCCTCGAAAAAGAAATTATCCAAGTCCACGTGCACACTTGCAAACTTGGCTAATTTTAAAATCTCAAACATGCCTTTCAATTTAAGGGCTTCCTGTTGCATCAATGCCCCTAATAAAAAAAATATAAACACCATTTTAAAGTTGAGATTTTAACCTTTAATTTAAAAAAAAATTCATGCAATTTGGATGGTTTTTCGCAAAGTTATGTCACTTTGAAAATTGCCTAAAAATTCGATCAAAATTTTGTCCCGTTTTCTTTTTGCGCGAGTGTATATATAAGTTGTAGGGTTCAAAGGGAGCCATATGATGGTGACCTTGAATTTTATTTTGGGGTCAATTTTCAAAGTTATTTGAAGATCAACTTCATTTTTAAAAATGGAAACGCCTATTTTCTATTGCATATTCTTGTAGTTTATTTTAAAAGCTTTTCAAAACACTATAATAAAGTATATTTTTGTTAAGCACTTTTCGAGATATTTTAAATTTTGTCATGACACTTTTTAATATAAAATATGAAATATCTGATAAAGATTCACTTTTCGATGATTTTATCGTAATACTTTTAGATGTAGAACAATAAAAGGAATCGATTAATAGTATTAATTTTTAAATATGGAATTTTGCAAAATCCATCAATGCAATTAAAAAACGCAATAAAATTTTTAAACCTAATTCTTTGTGTTTTTTATATTAATTCCATTTAAGAAATTAAAGGTGACCTTCAAACGACTATCCAAGATCAAACCAATGACACTACCTTTATGTCCCCCTTAAAACCATGCAACTTTTGTTTGAAACATTTTTCTGTAAAATGTTTTTTTAAAGAGTTATTTCAGTGGATAGATTAAAATGGCCTATCCTGTATATGGGCACATATTTTGTACATAATTATATATAATCATATATATTTAGATATATTTTTATGAAAATTTTTTTATTAGGTTAGTTAAACTTAAAATTAATATAATGGGAAAACTAAATATGACCTCACTTTGATTTCAGATGTTACAAAGAAAATATATGTGACAAAATTTATAATGAATTGGAATGCAAAATTTATAATAAAATAGTAATCTCTTTCGACACTTTCGTTAAGAACTGCTTGAATTATGTTCTGTACTATTCAAATCGTTACTTTTTTTGATCAATTGTTTAATGGAAATAAAATATGGATAGAGATATTTTAATATGTTTCGACGGTGTTCTTTTATCATGCGTTATCGCTCATTTCGTCAGCTTTCGTTTGGACGTAGCCGAGAATTATTGATGACACAAGTGTTTCCTATCCGGTGTGTTGGTGTATATACACTAAAGCGGTTTATTTTTCATGTCTCTATGTCATAAGAGACACATCAGTAAATGTGGTGGCAACGAATACAAAACGTGAATATTTCATCGTGAGTGTTTTTTTACGTGAGTAATGTTCGATTCGACACGACTTCCATTATGAACATTTTCTTGCATAAAATTATTCAATAATCTTTGAATACATCGTGATAAAATGCTAATTAAATATTGAGCATTTTCACGATAAACTAATTAAAACGTGTCTGTGTTACGCGAGGAGTTTCGTTCAAGCCATTAATCATTTCTCCGTCCGGTCGTGTACGTTGTTACAAATGTTTACTTGGTGATCGCGCTGAGTGATTTTGAATTCAAGTTTCAATAAATCTGTGTGAATGTCGCACAAAGATTTTTTTGGCCCGTTGGGCCTATTAATTGTAATTGTAGTAGGAATAGGAATTATTCTGATTGCGTTGCTCCTGTTCATTTGTTTCCTCACGCCCGGTTGCATCGGCTACGAATACTTCAGAAAGCGAAGTAAGATCATCAACTGCATTAACTCTAATTAACTAATTGACTCTTTTTGTATTACATGTATTTATAATAAATACTCGTGAGCATACGATTCCCTAAATTGCAAATTGTCTAAGAGTAGAATTAGCGTCGTTAAATGTGATGCCAATTAAGTAAAGATTAGAGTAGAGATAATTATTCTCATTGTTAATGCAAAATACTTGACGTATGTGTGTGTGTGTGTGTGTGTGTGTGTGTGTGTGTGCGTGTGTTTTATATAAATATGTAATGTAAAAATACGTGACTTTTTTTCCCTTCTTTTTTCTTTCCTATTTATCTTTCCCCCCCCCTCTCTCTCTCTCTCTCTCTCTCTCTTCTTTGCCCTCCTTTTCTCATAATTTATTTTCCAATCGCATAAATGTATTCTATGTTTCAGTGTGCACGTGTTTTATAAATATATGAAGTATACATGTGTGCACATGCAATAACACACACACACACACACACACATATACATACGTAGATATTGTGCACAACAATCTTTATAAAGTTAGTTTCATTTTTCAAAATTACAAAAAATAATTAAATTTCTAAATATGCATAGCCTCTTATGAATTCAAATTTATCCTTAACATTTTAGGCACTAAAATCAAAATTAAAATTCTTGAAATTTTTCAGTTTTTTTAAATAAAAAATGTTTAAATACTCGGAATAAGAATTTTATTCGGATATGCGGTATTCTGTTTAGAAGTGTAAATTCTAACAATTAAGATACAACATGTTAAACAAAGTTTGAAAAAATTTTCGCAGGTGTTTAACTTTTACATCAACGTTTTCTAAATTATTTTTCAGGATATTTTGAATAGAATTCTTTCAAAAACTTATTATATATATTGGACTGTAAAACTATTTAAAAGTTTTTGAGATTGTTAAAGAAAATTGAAATTTTTAATAAAAAAGAGAGATCGCGAAGTTAGACAATCACGTCGAATATTGCATTTACTCAGATAGTGATATTTTTTCTTATCAAAATCATTTTTTTAAGTTTTATCCATAAATTTTTTTCATAATAGCTTCGTAAATATGCCCAAATTACGCCATTGCATTTTGTCGCATGACACGTATATGCATCTGGGTAAATGTTATTTCTTTTGTTTCCTTTGTAACGTTACGTAATTAAACATGTCAGTTAACACACAGTGCACAATAATGTTTTAATATTATTGCTAGAAACAACCGCATTCTATCTTCTTAACATATTTTTGTGTAAAAAAATATTTCATATTAAATTTATTACATTTATCTACGCGATATTATCATTGTACGATGATTTTTGTAGTAAAACTTATTGGAAATTACTTAATTAGCATCTAAAATTGTGCAAGAAGAAATATTGTGTAAAAATATATATTACCTAATAAATAATATATATGTATAATAAAATATATATAGTATATAGAATATATAACATTGAAGTGTGTTTATAATATCGTCTTACAAAAAATATATACCAGAAAAGTAGAAATCCATATCTAACAAAGGATATAAGACGGTGTATACTTAAATTGCTATCTAGAACAAAAATAGTTATATAATTCTTAAAATGTTTTTCCTCAGGCAAAGAAGACAAGAGCGTATCTTTACGAACGAAGAATCAAAAGAAAGAAAACTTAAAATTAAATGATGTCAGCTATAGATCTTGGAGACTCGGTAGTTTATATGAAAATGATAATAATGGTATAAACCTTTTGCTATATTTACTAATTTAAACTTTAGGAAAACTTCTGGAATCTTAATTGGTTCTACACATTTTAGATTACTTACTTTATTTAATAACTTATTTAATAATTTATATTACTTTTCTATGATTTTCTTGTTATAAAAATTTATTGTAAAAATTTATATTATATTATATTATATCAATAATATAATTAGAACAGCAAAAGTAAATTACATCGAATTAATATATGTATATAAGTATATTAACGACCAAAGCATTGAGAAACTATTAATTGAAAATTTCTATTATATGAAATAAAATCAAATTTATGCATTATAATTTAACATATTTTTATTATTTTATTTAATATTTTATAATGAAATAAAAAGTGTTTGAAAATGTTTAAAAATTCTATTAAAAATATTTTTTACAAAATAAAAAAGTATTAGATATTACAGAGTATTTAATACTCTTTTTGTAAAATATTCATCCTTATATTTAATCACTCGTTTTATTAATCTACTAAATAATTTAAATAATCTAGCTACAAATTGATTAATTTTTTATGACGGAAGATTCATATATTTATTTTCTAAAATTTACCGTTTAGCTTTTAAGGAAATAAGACTTTATGGCTCCTACCCACTGGACGCGGAAACGCTTGTCGCGCGGCGGAAGTTGGCTCGATAGCCAATCAAATCTTCCGCCGCATGGAAAAAGTTAAACTCCATTCAACTTTGATTGGCTATCGAGCCAACTTCCGCCGCGCGGCAAGCGTTTCCGCGTCCAGTATGCAGGAGCCATTACAGTCTTTCTATAGTCTGCATTTTCTTGAAATTAAAAAATGTTTTGTTAACCAAAATATACACTAAATATAATGCTTATTTACTTTTAAATTAAAAAAATATTGAATAAGGCATGTATCAAACTTTCAAATAATAAAATGAAATATTTTTAAATTTTATATGTGATCTTAAATTTTGATCGGCAGAGTAATATTAATTCATTATCCTTTATAAAGCATACGTTAAATGTCGTGACATAAAAATATACATATATTTTTAAAATACATTTAGACATTACGCTGTTACACTTTATAAGTTTATTTTATTTTATAAATTCAAATTTCACTTTTGGTTTATTTTCAGACTAAGAATTAATATCAATATTTTTTGTACATATTACTTTTTTCGCGTTACAATGGATATTGCAAATCTATTTAGGTTAAATTAATAAAATTTGAATCTAAAAGGAATTTAAAGTGTGGTCAAAACTATCATAAAAAAAATCACTGGAAATTATTCTAAATTTCCAAATTAAAAAACTTGATTAATCTTTTGCGTGTGTATGACATCTGTAGATCTGTAGATATTATGCACAGAGTGAGCTCTGAATATAGATGACATCTATAGATTTTCATGGAATTATTTATCGTATTTTTAAATAAATATTATCAAGAAAGATTAAAAAGTTTTTTTTATATGTTTTAAAAGTAAAAAATTTCGAAATTCTAGTCAGATTTTCAAAATTTACTAACGCAAATTTAAAATGGCGGCTTTGAAAATCACGAAATTTTCAAATATTTATAAATGATTATGATGAATTTTTTTCAATAACTGTACTCAAAAGATGCAAGTATATAGATTTGAAATTAAGACATCTAATTAGCTTTTGAAAATGAAGAATTATTTTTCCAATATAGCAGACTTACATTTAGAATCAATAAAACAAAATTTTGATATGAAACAAAAAACTTTTTACAACGTACCTAGGTTATAAATTTTTTTCTAAAATTTTAAAATTCTTTTAGTCTCGCTAGATGACATAAGAAGGAAGTAAACTTAAAAGTAAAGGTAATGCGCGTATACAGGGTGTCCAGAGCACTATATTTAATGCTCGTGAGGTGGTAGAAGTGCTCGAGATAAACAAGTTTCTTATCATTTTGCAATATTCTCAATAATTATTGAGCTATTAAATGTTAAAGTCAGACGAATGATAGCGGAGATTGCAGAAGAAAAGTGATAGAGTTGATCTCGAGCTAATATATCAAGCTATTGGCTACTGGCCATGGCGTGCAATTGTTTACCATTTGAAAATTCTTATATCAAATTCGTATTTAATAACTTAGAAAACTCTTATATTAAATTATAACATAAATCAGTAAATAAAAAGGTCCCGTAGACCCACTTTTAGATCCACTTTTGCATTTTCAAGTTCCACACTGAGAAGATTAATGTATTTGATAAAGAAATTTTTAAAGCGAAATAATAAAAAGAATTTATGTTATATAGGTACTATTAGTGAGAACGCAGAATCTCATAAAGACTCATTTAATTCTACTAACAATCAATGCAAGAATGAGGAGTGCTCTTCAACACTGGTAATTATGCACAATTTGAGTGAAATGTACCATTGTGTCGTTGCATCATGTGGCAATTAATTAATTTCTGGAAATTGTAGAATTTGATTTGTACGGACAAACAGAAGAATGATAAGAAGGTAAAAGAATTTCCGACCGAACTGACAATAAGCTTGCAATATTTGCCGCCCTGCGATGACATTATTACTGGGAAACTTGTTATTGGTATAGAAGTGCGTTATTGGCATTTTTATGCACAAATATGTTATAAGAAAATTTCACTATATACAATATTATAATAGTAACATAAATATTGAGACTGTTTGACATCGTTTCATTATTTAAATTATTCAAGATTATTCAAGACATTCTGAATATCAAAATCACAGAAATAAAACGCATTTCGTACTTGTCTGTTTTACAGGCGCTGTGTGGTCTCCCTCCGAAACAATATAATGGCACGTTAGAACCTTATATCGCATTGAATATTATGAAGCAGTCATGGAGCCACAGAAAACGCCAAAAATTGCATAGTTTTCGAACCAGAGGCATCAGGCACACTGCCAGTCCGATCTACAAAGAGAGTTTTGTTATTGCAAATGCAAAATCGCACGAAGCTAAGGTAAATTCTTTATCATATAGGATATCTAAGAAAAATATTATTATTCTAATTTAATACCTTTATTAGTATAACTTGTGACTTTCTATGCATATAATTATACAATATGTATCTAAATATTATAATAAATATTATAAATTAAATGCAATATATAAATTATAATGTTTTCCCGGGAAAAATTTTTTTATATAAAATTTTTATACACATAAAAATATGTATGTATAAATGTGGTAAGACTTCCGTACCCGACTCCCCTCCGATTTTAATAAAACTAGTGGTAGTGGACGCGCGCCTCGCGCATGAAATTTCTCGTTATTATATATACATATAATGAAACATAATTTTTGTAAAGATTTAAGATTAAAAGTTATGAAAGGCTCGATAACTCAATATTAAGTAACTTTTTAAAAACTAAAGCAAAAAATTAGTTTTAGAAGCAAAAAATAGCAAAAAGTTAGCAAATAATTCTCATATCTTACACGTTACGTTGTGATAATTTGGCTCAGATAGCTTAATATATAGGTACGTACATATATGTGTATAAAACATTTTTTCCCGCAAAATTATTTTTTAATTCACTTTTCAATAATAATTTTGCTTTGCAGGAATGGATACTAGATATCACTGCGTATGATCACGACAGATACGCAAATCACACGGAATTGTGTTCGCTCAAAGTATCGTTAAAAGATATGAAAAAGATTTTTTACAGCCCGGAGATTCACATGTTCAACTACAGAATGAAGCCATCTTATCAAGTAACATATTAATAATGTATATTAGATATATTAATAAAGAATCCGTAGGTGAATCAAATATAAACCGGAATTTTTTTTTAATTATTAAAGCATTATAAAAATACAAACATATAAAGTTATTTTTCTAATTTCCTGATTTAGAAACACATTTTTCACAGCGGATAGGTAATTTTTTTATTCTACTATCATAAAATGAAGATGGTCGTGACTGTACCCAATTGCGCACGAACACTTCAACAGTAGTATTGTCGTCAAATTTTTGTCCCCCAAGTGCTTCTTTTAGTGGGCCAAACAAATGGTAATCGCAGGACGATAGGTCCGGACTGTAGGTAGGATGTTTCAGTGTAGTCCAGAAAAAATTTTTAATTTTTTCTCGAGTTTGGACCGCTGTATTCGGGTTTTCGGGCGTTATCGTGAAACAAGTTAATGCTTCGGATTGGAAATGTGCGCCTTTGAACGAATTACGAGTCGCATATCGTCGGAAAAGGTGTTTTTGTTTGGCCCATTAAAAGAAACACTTAGGAGACAGAAATTTGACAACGATGCTAGTAGAGATAATAGAAGATGATAATTCTATGCTGAGGCATATGGTACTTTGAAAACAAGATAGAAGTTTACACTTGCAAATTGTAAAAGGACAGAAAAATATTTTTATCTTAAAACAGAATTATAAAGAATTACCAAATGTAAAAGCACCGAATTAATTTAAATACCTAATAATAATAATTTGAAAAATAATAAATATATAATTATTTACACTTTCTAGGAATTTGGTAATATATTATTAGCTATAAGCTATCTACCTACTGCAGAAAGACTGACTATTAACATCATGAAGTTGCGCGATATCAAATTTATACCAACTGTGTTGAGTTTAAATGAATTTAGTAAGTATTATAAATGTTAATATTATAGAAAAATATTTTAAAATTTTTAAATTATATTCATTGTAGATCCGTATGTTAGAGTATTAATGTTAAATGGAAAAACGGGTAAAAAAATGAAGAAAAAGAAAACCAAATTTTTACGCGCTGTCGCGCAGCCAGAATTCAATGAAATTTTGACATTCGATTTGGCAATTACTCAACTCGATACTGTTCAATTTTTGGTGGTGCTCTGTAGCAAGGTAAATTATGAACGGAAAAGAATATTACGAAAAAATAAAAATAATATAAAAAAAGATTTATAACATGATTAAAATATGTATTATTATAATCATTATTAATAACATATTTATATTATATTATTTATATAATATTATATTTTGTCTAAAAAGGATAGAAATTATTCATACAATACAATACTAAAATTCCTGAATCATAATTCAAAGATCTTGATAGTGTCCTCTAATTTTCGTATATACATATATATACGAATAGTAATTATTATCATATTTACATACATATGTATAATTGGAAAGAGTTAGGCTACGTTCTTTACTATATCAAAACTTGACGCTTTTTTATCACAGTAAACGAAAATGGAAAATAAAAAACGAGAATTACTTATCTACATACTTATCTTATTAACAAAATAAATAAGGCCTTTCGTTGCCGTTAACTTATATTTCAAGATAAGTAATATTAAGAATTCTATATTACCATTAAATATATTTGTGACAAATACTTTGAGATCTAATATTCATTTTTTTCTTAAGCAGAAGAATCCATGCAAGTAAAATGTAATTAAGATAAGATTAATTCGAATGTGCTAACGCTATTTCTTATTCTTAGAATAAGAAATCTTTTGTCGGATAATGGCTTGGACTTCACTGATTCCCAATTTCATTAATTTGACTTTCCTCTCTCTCTTGCGCCTCTCATTTTTCCTTCTCTTTCTTGCTTACTCTAATTTGCATTATTATATTTGTCACTTCTTATCCATTGAACTTAATCCATTGAACAACTTTAAATATGTATAATAATTAGTTTAATATTTTTTTATAAATGGAATAATAAGAGCTTTTGTAAAGACAATAATATAAAAAAGTCATATTTTGCCCTGTATTGATAATTTTAGGTTTTACCGGAAGGACTACCTGCCAATACCGCCGATGCGAGTGATAGTGAAGATTCTATCAGTTCGTTCAAAAGAACTACTGACATTTTTATTGGTAAAGTGGCTCTTGGAAAAGGCGTGAGAGGTTCGACGGAAAGGTTGCATTGGTTCTCAGTGCTCCAAAATCCAAGGAAACTTGTTACTGTGTGGCACACTCTAAAATAATGAAAATCATTATGTCATTATATGATATATGATACACGAAAGAAGAAATATAACACTAATTTAAAATATAATTTTTGCTTATGAACAATCAAAAATTATTTGCCATTGTTTTTTGGATGCTGAATATCCTATTTACCAACTTACTCTATCACGTTACAATTTTGAAAAAGAATGCGGATAAGTACCCATAGGCAAGTTGTCTACTTTTTTCAGACAAAAATTTTAAATTCACTTCGAGCTTAAAATAAAACTTATTACGCGTGAATTATAAATATATAAATATATAAGGTGAATCGAGCTACGTTTCAAAGAAAATCTATTTAAAATTCCATCTTTACCAGATCGGTTGCACTATCAGAGAATTCGTTTAGATCATTAAAGGCACTTATTCGATCTATTTAATCTTGATTGCAATAAAATTTTGTCAACATGTCACACATGATATGTGAATTATACAATATCAAATGTCACAATATATCATCCAGTGAGAAATGATACATCGGCTCGATGTTAACTCGACATCGAAATCTCGATGTCAACATTAAGTCGATCTTCGCCTCGATTTTGATTTGATTGATCTCGGTCACAGTTTTGAGCATTTGTCGACATCGGAATCATTAAAAAGTCGATAAAAGATAGACGTCTTTCATATACATACGGAAGCGCTTTCATAGCTTTCGAATAGCATAAATGGAATTTGTAAACAAAGGAAATTTCATTCTATTCTCTTTGTAAAAATTATTTGACCTCAGTCTACTTGTAAATAATAGAACTAACATGCTGACATCAGTTCAGTTTCATGTTATCTCTATCATTTACATGTATAATAAAATCAAATAATTTTTTCAAAGAAATGTGAATTCAAAATAGAATTTCCTCCGTTTGCAAATCTCATCTATGACGTCATAAGCTATAAAAACTCTCCGTCGTGATATACACGAAATGTGTGCATATAATGCATACTTGATATCATATGAAATAAAGATTGAGAAAACACTGACAAACAATGATCAACATTTATTTGAAACATTTGATGTGCTGCACTCGATACACTTCCTATCTGTTCTTATTTGTTCTTGTTCAATACACTTCTTATCTGTTCTCTCTAGCAAATAAAATAGGCAAAACCGGACCGGACGGATTGTTGACGAGTAATTTGATTGCATTTGTTAAGAAAATATTTTTTTTATTTTGATTACATAATTGGACAGTATTTAGAAAAATAAAGTAAAAGAAGAAGAAAAGAGGATTGCAAAAGTTATAATAAGTTACACAAATTAATTCAAAATTTATAAAAATTTGAGAGCAGAATTTCACGTGCAGACGTATAAATCTTTATAATATTATACCATGTACTTAATTAACGTAAATTAAAACAGTAATTTTTAATTTCCTTTAAATCAAGAAATAATTTAGCGTTTTTTATCTCATAAGTCGGATTGATGATGAACAAACAAAAAAATACTGAAAAGCCTAGAAAGATATTATGTAATGTGATGTTATACTATTATTAATTAGTTATTTTTAAAGTTATCATAAAGTTATCATAACATCGAAATAATCTCGAAGTTTTTAAAATTATCGATGTTCAATGACTTGATATAGAAGCATCGATGAGATTTGATAAAATCTCATCAAAAATCGACATCATATCGATATCGATCGTATATGTATCGTTTCTCACTGGGCATCGTGTTACATATGATAATTATAATATATCAAAATACATTAAAATAATAATTTTTTGCTAAATTATTTTAACTAAAAAGTTCTCAAATTGTGACGTGATAAAACAATTTGATAATAGAATCGTTCAGCGTTCAAAAAACCTATAGAAATGATTATTCTCGTTTTGTGCTCAAAAAAAGTAATTTTTTGCTGATATTATTTCCCATTTCTAAATCATTGCACAGTTACAAAAATACGCGCGCGATTTTATATTTATTGTATTTAAAATTTAATATTATTAATAGACATGTTCGTATAACAACCAAAGATTAATTTCTGAATTAAACTTTACTTAAGTCCCTAGGATTAATGGAAAAAAAAAAGATAAATTAACAATTACTAATAATATAGTGATTATTAATAAATAAATCTGTGACGATCATGGCGTAGAGAAATGTGTGCTCTTCTATGAATTAGAATATCCAAGTTCAAATCGAATAAAAACCAATACTTATTTGTTTAAAAACTTATTCGCTTCGTTCGCCACCTCGCTTCCAATTCACACATGGTCAGCATGGAGGAGTATGGCTAAAATCCCCATATGATATATTCTAATTAAATTCTATGGGAGACTTATATTCAGGAACGGACTAGAATAACTGGACAATATAAATAAATAAATCGGGATTATGGCCGGTATTCAGAGTCAGTTCTTATTTCAAGATCGTCTTAAGTAATGTCTTAAAATGCTAATTCGGCTTTGTGATTGGTTTAGAATCACATAAGACTGTATTTAAGATGATCTTAAATATGAGAACTGACTATGAATACCTCCATATAACATCGTGAATTATCTTGTAATACAGAATTTTTTTATTTGATTTTTTGTTTTGTTCTTTATGATAAAAATTCTGCCTAATTTTATTTCTTTTAAATTAAAATAATTATTATTTTATTTTTAATTAAAATAAAATAATAAAAATAATAATTAAAATAATTTTATCTTACATGTCGCGAAGGTAAAAAATAAAAATTTTGTGAAATTTAACAATATTGATTTTTTTATAGATATACAGATATTATTTATATTAGCTATGTTTCTTGAAAGTTTATTTTAAAATTAATTTTTTTTATTAAAACTTTAATTATTTATTCTTTTATTTTAGATTAATATTTACATAATGTTTTAATAGCATAGTATTTCTTAATATAATGTATATACACTCATCGCCAAAAAAAAACGGGACACCTAATTTTATTTCTTTCCTTTACAAAACGGCACAATAATGAATCTTGATCTGCCAAAATAAAAATTTTTAATGCAACTATGCTGTGTTTCATCTAATGTAAAAAAAATCGTAGAAAATTTTTGTACGGAAATATACGTATGTATGTATGTATGTATGTACGTACATACGTGTGATAGCCTTTATTCAAAAATCCCGCTGCAATAATATCGGCGTATCGCTGGCAGATGGCAGCAACGGTAATCTGCGTGAAACACCTGGCGAAGAAATCGCTCGGCGAGCCAGTTGAGCTGGCTCAGTCTTGCTCAGTCTGTTTTGTGGCTTGTGTATGTAGGTGTATCGTGTCATCGTGTTGTTGAATTCTCATCGTTCCGTCGGTTTTTCCGTGATTTTATTATCCAGTTTGCTGCCACAGAGCACGGTATTCGCATTTCATCGAGAGATCGATAGGTGAGTCTCGTTTATGGCAATGATCATTATTCGCAAAATGTAACCTCTAAACGTGCAGTATTTTAACGCGCTACACGCTCCACGTCAGACGACATTCTCGCATATCTCTCTCTCTCTCTCTTTTTTTCCTCTCTATTTAATTCTATTGTTCGAACCGGCATTTGTTACCATTCGCGTATCTGGCACTCATGTCGTGTTTCGAATTCTCGATTCGAGAAGTATCATCGGTCACGTCGTGAACGTTTCCTATCGTGTTCCTACGACGACGAAGCGAATTGCTTGGTCGATTGGAAGCACATTTGCTGGATAAACAGAACTATTGATGACTGCAAAGAATGCTTTCCGATAAAGGGCCATTAAAAATATATAGTTTTAAACTTGGTGTACATGTATATATATACATATATATATATATATATATATATATATATATATATATATATATATATATATACATACATACATAAGTATATATAAGGTATTTTGAAACAATACCGACACATGTAAGGATTAAAGAGTTGCTGCTTAAAAATGACTTTTCATTTTTAAGCGGCAACTCTTGTCCAGAAATTTCGCGTTTTTTTCTACCTAGTAATCAAGTTGTAGTAAAAGCGTTGTTGAAACGAATTTCAAGGCCATTAAATTTGCGATACATCATAATAAATGCTTAAAATTTTGTTTTCCGATAAAATGCATCGGATTTGCGGGAAATTTGACATAAATAGTATAACTAGCACATTTAAATTATTCTTGATAATATGTTCACTGTACAATTTTATTGCAATTTATGTAGCAAAGAATAACAATTTGTCGTTTAAAAAAATCTTTGGTTTTAGAGGTCTATTTTAATCCTTACATGATGTCAGTGTTTTCTCGAGACAAAAGACTCCGTATGTTTGATACGCTTATATTAATTTGCAAGCGTTAACACAAAAATTACATTTTAGAACGATAATATAATGCATTAATAATTTTTAAACCATGACATAAATCTAGCAATTCGATAAATGCACGCTGTTTAAAAACGCGCGATTGTTTCGAGAGAAACAGAATAAAACAAATTCTATGGATATGGTAAATTCTAGAACCAAGTTAGACCGATTATAATAATAATAGTACTACCATTATTTATTTTATACTTTTACTTTATAAATCTGTATTATATTCTCATGTTTATTAACCATTTTTTTATAAAATTACTAGAGGGAAAACATTTTTTGCCGAGGAGTTTCACGGGCGGTTTTGATGTACAAAAATTACCCATAATACAGATTACCTTTAAATTATCTCGGATTACTTAAGATTATCTTGGATTACTTAAGATTACCTAATAATACTGGATTTAATTATTTTTATGGATGTATTGCAAAGGAAACAATTAATAATAACAAAAATAAAGTTTTCATCCATAACTTCAACTTTAATTTTAATATTGCCAAATGCACTCTAAGACAGTGACAAGCCTGACAGAGAAAGTGCCTGAAAAGTGCACTACCGGCGATTTTGGGACATTTACAGCAACGCTATTTTAAAAACACTGAATTACATTTATTTACCGATATTGTTAGGTTAGGTTAGGTCAGGTCAGGTCATTTGGTTCATGTTCATTTTAGTTACTTCGGCTATATGCTACATCTACTTTTTGACTTAGTAAATTTATCACTAGAGTCCGGACGTTTGTACATTTTTCGTGCAAAGATTATTTAGAATTACCTCAAATTACCTTGGATTAACAAACAAAAAGGTATTGAACACAAAAAATTCAATATTGCTAGAGCCTAAAATATCAATGAAAGCAATTAATTAATATATATATAAAATTATGAATGTTTTATTTATTTCATTCTTTTTTTCTTTTTGTAAAAAAGAATTTTTTAAATATTTAAATAATGCGGCTGACAATCACAGGATCTAACACTAATGTTTTATATCGAATTATACTAAATTAATTATAATCAAATAGTTGAAAGTTTTTCGCGAGTGATCAATTAGAGGTTTAATATTGTAGTGCATTTCACTAGTCAGAGTATACACTAGATTGTAAAAAAGTAGCTTCAGACTTGTACTTTCATCTTCCACCTTTCATTGTTGCAAGCTTTTCCATCAAATGAAACTGCGAATAATGTTACACAAATTGGACAACGAAAATATCTTCGTGAACCTAGCTATTCTCTTCGTATATATTATACATGGTTTTATTTTTATTGCTAGATGTGAAATGACTGATCATATATTTCTCTATTCTTCTCAAGTAGCGAGCAATCTCTATCAAATGGATACCAACTATCGGCGGAATCTGCCAAACAGGGACAAAACCTCCCATATCATCCCACACAGGTTGTCTCAGTCCTACTACACTTTGCTAATAACAGATTCCTGAAATTATTTAGAGAAATCCTGATACCAAAATATTGAAACTATAGTTTTTGTAGTGTAGTAAGTGAAAAGCGTAGCGGTCCATTGGATTATTCAAAATTTACACGTTCAGGACCATTGCGTGAAATTAGATACTAATGTTTAAATATTAACAAAATTTCAACTGATAATTTTGTGCACAATTTTGAATATTCGTATTATACGACACTCGGCAGAAAAATATTCTATGCAGTTATTTTCAAATATTCAGTCTTATAAACATTTTTTAATAATTTAAACTTATATCACCAGCGTAATATTCGATAGAAGAATGTCATATTAACAATTTTCAGCACTATTCAGTACTTTTATTTATTCTGAATTGTTCTGCTTGAGTTCTATACAGTTGACTCATTCTCAAAAGTTGTTTTGCTTTATAAATATTTTTTAAACAATTTTAAAACAAGAGAGAACTCTTTAAAGTAAATTTTTAAAAAAAATTGAAAGAAAGATACAGCTATGTAGACTAAGAATCCATTGTTAATTCAATTTTGGCTAAAATTTCACATGTTCCCTTTCTGTTTTCACCACATATTCAGCTATCGTAGGAATTAAAATGATAAAAAACGGTCTATTTTATTTAATTATTTTGAGACGTGCAAAAATTTTATTTGAAAAAGCGCAAAAAATCGATAGTTTTACATTAGAAATAAAATGAAGAAATTAATACATTTTAATTTCGCTAGTTCCAATGATAGAGAAACATATTTCGAATATGTAGTTACATGATGAAGCCGATTGGCTCGTTAGTTTATCTAAAATCGTTGAAACCAATTTGAAAAATGTCATTTCCAGAAAAACGCGTTTAAAGTTTCAAGTACAATTATTATTACATATTTCTAGTCCTCACGTAAGTTTCGTCCTAATCAGCAATTCCATATCCACATAGAAAGCATTCTTAAACCTCAAAAAACTCGTTTTCTGTTTCATTCTCTTTTTTGCCAGCTGCTAGAGTCTTCTTCTAATAGATTTTACTACTTTGATAATTCGCGCGCGGTGTACCTGTTGCTTGTCACGAAATTTTGCGTACTGGTTACATTGCACAGTCCGATAACAATGCCCAAAATGTACATAATTCTATTTATAATTATATTTCATACCTTTTCTCGATTTATTTTTACATGATACATGTTTGAGCTGAGATTCGAGCGACTGAACAAAAAACAAGCGATTCGACTTGTAAAAACACGATCCCCCTACACACATACACATACTCACATTGCCATCGACAAACATAATAATTAAGTCAATATAAGATGAAGAACTAGATTTTTATCGATGGAGTCATATATGGCCGAAAATGGATTTTTCCAACTAACTGACGGCTCTAGCGCTTAAACGAGCTCTGCAAGGGGGCGTACGTCCATGGGGACTTTTGTTCAGTATACCCTCAACTACCTCTTCCCAAAGTTTCAGACGATTTGACCGAAAAGCCTTTTCCATTGATTTTGTACGGGGTCCTTTATCCTTGTCCTTATCTAAATATGTACGTACATTGTCAAAAGTGCTTGTGAGATGCATACACGTCAATCATTGGACCGGATATTGATACGTAATATTTGACCTTCTCATCAAACGCATTGAACATTGATGTGATGATTAATAATCGCAATTACTTGCGCTAGTGAATCGAATAAATGTTTTGCGCGTATTTTGCTTCATAATCAAATAGGAGGATACGTTCGTGATGGATCGTTTAATAAATGGGCCGCTGTGAATTAATAATTGTCATTGATACCATTGTGATGAAAGGTCGGCAATAACATCAAAAGTCCTTCACTTTTGCAGAACATATCAAAAGTGGTTTATTTTTCATCATGTCAGTTTGCTTGCTTCAAAAAGAACATTTTAATGCCATACCATGCGAAATTATTGCTTTTCAGACAAGAGTCGAGTTTCAAATTTTTAGTATTGAGTCAAGCCATTCTTCAAATATACATATAGACGATAACGAGTCGAGTTATCACGTATTATATTAATGTATGTGAAACGACCTGTCCTTTCACGATGGACCAGCTCGTCGGAATCGGAATCAGGGTTCACGATGAAGGTCTAGAGACACGAGAGAAGTTATTCAAAATAATCAGCAAGGTTTATTTAAAAAAAAAAAATAGAGATTACATAAAATAATGTAGTAAAGAAAATAAAGAAAGACATTAATTACATGAGTATATAACATGGGCTCGATCGAAATCGCGGCGGGAAAACGCGAAACGCGAAGTCGGTGCGCGGATTGGTCGCGAAACGGTACGGCACGATCGCGGTACGATCAGGAAACCGAATCACGTTATTTCGGTTTTTACGGTATTTAGTTATATAATATCTAGTTATATAATGATATAAATGTAAAAACGCAAGATAATTTATCTTTGCAAATCTAAATCGTAATTTAGCAGAGAGCGATTATATTTACAGAGAGAAGGGGAGTTTACTTATTTAGTTCTTTACTACATTTATTATATTTAACATGAAAATGATATAAAAACATTTTGTTACAGGGAATGAAATGAGATCGGAGCATTCCTTCAAAAATGGAAACGTAGCGAGGAAACAGAATTTGCTATTATAATGGAACCATCACTCACGAGCAAAGTCCTTCGGGCCCCAAATTTAAAGAGAGGTCAAGAAAATATTAGGATACAAGATAGGGTAAGGAAATTTTGAACCTTAGTATCATACGCATCTGTCATCTTTTATCTTTCATTTCTTATCTCTACCATGGTCAATTCTTTATATTTTTAACAAGTCGGAAACTAGAATAGCCGATCAAAAATAATTCGTTATATTGACATCTTAATCATTCTAATTAATTATTTGCACATTTTCCTTTAATTTTTATTTGTGTTCCAACAATAGTTTTATAGAATAAAAAATAAGTATTATTTTACTCATACACACAAGGCGTCGTCTTATATTGTCCAGACTGAAATAAAAAGTGACTGTTACCAATAGATTAGGCATGTCTCAAAACAAAATTATGCCAAATATTAATTCTCACCGTGCATCCGAGAAATCCGAGTAATCGAGTTCCAAAATCGGTGCCACATTTCGGTAATACGTTTTGTGATACTGCTGCTCACTACAATAACTATAAACAAAATTATTTATACAGTAACATTGTATATGAATGGCTCACATTCATCATAATAACAATATTGTAAGGCTCTACTGACCGCCGCGCCCGCGCCGTATTGCTACGTGCACTGTGGCGCTGCGGCTCTGATGACGTATTGCGCGGACGGATGCGCGGAGGTCGACCGGCATGCGTGACATGCGTCGCTATGCTTCGCAGTTTGCAAGGCATTCGTGTAATGGCCGTCTTGCGTCGTACTGACGTACGGTGATCCCGAGTCATACTCTTAGATACGCAACGTAGTACCACATTTGAGTTGCTATCCGGTTGCCGGTCCTTGCCCCCCCCCCCCAGTCATCTCTAGTGACGTTCCGTTCCCCCCGGTACGTTTGTCACGCACCTCGTTCGTTCAAGTCATTTCCGTCGTGTGAAGGATAATCTCGCGTGCGGTCGAGATCCGTCTATCTGCCCGCTGCGTCAGTAAATATATCGGACATCCTTCTCTCGGCACCCGGTTCTCATCGACATTCCGTTATCCGACAATATTATCTTATATGCGATATCTGCGTTTGTACATTCGCGCCCTTTTGTATGTACTTTGGTTACAAATACATATAGACTTGTTAACTGTTAAACTGGGTTACTATTTTAATTTAACTCCTCAAGAATCCCAAAGTCCCTTACAATACGTTGAAGTAAGGTTATATCTTATTTTAATTGTTATCTAACCCAGTGTTAATTTCAAGTTAATTTCAAATTTTTTAACTTGTTACACCGGCGCATTACATTGGTTCAGATAATAATTTTGTTTATTATTGTAGTAGGCAGCAGTATATATTATAGAATGTATCACCACTGCACCGTTTTCGGAACCCGATTACTCGGAGATTTCTGATGCACGGTGAGAATTAATATTTGGCAAAATTTTGTTTTGAGACATGCCATGACTCTATTGGTAACAGTCACTTTTTATTTCAGCCTGGACAACGTAAGATGACTTTTTGTTAAGATGTTAGTAAAAACGTGCTAATTATTCATGTTAAAAGACATAGCTTTGATGACCTTAATTTTGATCTGTATTATAAAGATGATGAGAATTCAAATTAACTTTATTATCTTACTTAATTATCGATTTTGTAATTTTTGAAATATATAATTACATAGTTACGTAATTATATTTGTACATACCTATTTAAATATTAGAAATATAAATTTTTATTTAAATCAGACATTTCTAATATAAATCTTGATATTGATGTAAATTATCAAGGTATTGTATTGTTATTGTATTGAATACATTATAATTATCACAAAATTCAGAAGAGTAAATATAAGTAAATTGATTATTTTTTTTGGAATATTCTTTTATCTATATTATTTAGTAGTATATTAAAGAAAGTTTCAATGTTTTAGTTAAATACATAATAATATAGAATATTTAGAAAATATTCGTGCATGCGTGATCAAAATTTACTGTACATCAAACCAAATGTCATGGAACAATCAATCCTACATCCATACCGTTAGAAACAACAGGAAGTGGCGCAGTCAGTATGTTGCATTACGTACATACGTACTTGCTAACAGCAGGCAGCTAGCAGTTTCCACTTTGCTGCTTGTACAGCAGCATACGGAATTTCAAATCGTTTGAATAAAAAATAAAAACATATACATACATGTGTGCGTTCGTGCGTGCATGCGTATAGGATGTCCCACTTAAATAACCAAAAACTCGTATTAACTCAAAAACGTGTTTTGTTTATTTATTTGACTTTTAGCTGTATATTACCTAAATTAGTAAAAATTACTAATTAAATGTAAGGATACTTTGATGAAAAAAATGTCTAAAAATATTCTTTAGTAATATGCTTATTTAAATATTACAAAAAAATTGTATACCTACGTAATCAAGAGGCACGGTAGTGTTGTTTCGCGCCAAGTGTACAAGTGTGTACACGCAGTATCGAAACAGACCGTGCCTGTTATATGCGAAACGCCGCATTGGGGATCCTTCGATCAACGGATCTCAATAACGGCTTAACGGCCGATCAAATTCTAAGTAGGCTTATTCGCTTGGGTTTGATTTATACAAGAAAAATGTTTTCATTTTTCTTTTGCACGCTCTATGAGCGGAGATATTGCGATGCAAAGTCTGATCTGAATCTTATAATTTACATTCTCTTCTTGTAAAAAGAGTTATATTAAAACATTACGTCAACTGAGAAAATAAAGAATTATATACAATTTAAAATTCAATCTCTTACATTATTATACTGTAATATCCCTAATTATTATTTAATAATATATATATATATACACTCGTACAATTTATACTAGAATATTACGTACAAGTAATTTGAGATTATAAGAACATTGAATACATTTGAAAAATGAATCTATTACATTTTAAAATTTTACATTTTGTTTGCCGCTACAAGAATGTAATTAAAAATAATTATTAAATTGCGTTATCTTAACTTTCGAATATTTCAAGTTTGATTGTACTTTAATAATTTTTTTAAAGATTCATTATCATACTTTATGAGATTATAATATTATTATTATCCCACATTCGATATTTAGCGTTTCATAAACCGTGAAGAGCAAATGTATCATACATTCTAGAGAAAATTACGTTTTCGCTTTCAAAATTTTACTTTTCTCCCAGTACTTAATTATTGTACAAAATAGAATAATAAATACTATTCTAATAAATATTATTGGAAATATATATTATCAATTATATTTGAGTAATTGCCATACGAAAATATCTAATATTATTCATAAGATCAGACTTCTCACGGTTAATCCAAGAAATTTATGATCTTACTATGTAAATAATTTCTTGTATTTTACGATTGTATTTGTCACTATATTTTTTAAATTAAAGTTTAAACTATTCCCTTTAAAAAGAGTTCTAGTTGATCTTAATAACTTCACACTTATCAAAGATATGATCTTTTAAATACTATAAATATTCTTGGCTATATATGTCTCGCTAAACATTAAAGAATTAAAAAGATTCTGATAATTTTGATGAGATGCAATGTCCCTCACCATCTTACGGTCGCTCGCGCGTGCGCGTGTGCGCACGTACATATGCACGCGCACACGTATATGTAGTATTACATGTACTAGAAAGGCACGTGACGGAACACATGCGCGTAATATGAAAAAAATGCAGTCATAAGTATGGCAGGTAGACGTGAGAGTGAGTGGGGATCATAGTCAGACGGCAGAACCGTTGGTTTACCTCAGTATAGAGTTGAACGTCTGTCGTCACTCTTATTCGTTGTCGTTTTCCAACGGTTCCGTTCGTTCGGTTTCTCTCGTTCTTTTGGTGCTGTACATACAGAATTGTTTTTAACATTACATAGGAATTGAAATCATTTCAACAGCAAGTGTCAAGTTTTTTTCCGAGCAATGATTTCTTTTTGTTACAAAGATGGCAAATACATCGAAAAGATGAAGAACAAATGGTGACCGTGACAATGTATTTAAAATATGTGCTAGTAGTGTACTAGTTGAATTTTAATTTTAGCAATAATGGACGAATTTGCAAATGCGATCGAATCGCTCTCATTGCCAGAACTAGATAGCACGTAAAGGAAAAATATGAGTGTACTTACTGTATGAGAGATACATATAGTAAGAAATTAAATATTTCCTTAAACTAGATTGAAGAATAACCGGGAAGAGAGTGATGAATGTTTTCTCAGACGGTTAAAATAAACGTGTAAATGTAGATATTTTTCATGGATAAGCTTCATATTTAAGCGCGGGTAACAGTAAATGATTGTTCTTACTGATTGTGAGTGATACCTATGAGAACTTATGTCATAAACATTACTATTTATTTAGTATCTTACTTTTCATTTGATATTTTGCGAAATACTTTTTCTCAAATGAACAGTAAGTTTTGTCTTGATTTTTGGATTAGTGTTTTTATAATATTTTTTAAAATAAAAATATTAATTGTTCATTGTATATGTAGATAAAAATTAAAAGAAATAATAGCTATATAAATATTGTTCGCAAATGTACAGTTTTATGAAGTTTTAGGCAATGTATGTTCAAAAGTACTTGAAAACTAGGAAGTTTTTGAAAATTTTTTGCATTGTTTACGACGTATTCGATTGTATTGAAATTTTTGTTGCACCCTATATAAATAAATATATATATATACACATATATATATATATATATATATATATGAGATACACATAAATGTACACACATATGATCATGGAGTGTGATGTAATTAAAATAAGGAAAATATGAATTATTTTGCATTTGGGAGTTTTTACATTGAAACGTGCATCTTTTAAAAATTTCTTCATAAAAAAATATACTTCGGGAAAATAGATAGCATCTTTTTGGTATAAAAAAATTTTTTAACATATTTTTTATAGGTGAGGAGATATTTCGATAACTTTGATGATGCAATAATTTTCGAGAATATTCTAAATGCTGAAAATAATAATATTAAATGTCAACATTTGGTAAAAATAGAACAAATACGGGAATCAGAATTAGTTGAGTTAATTTAATATCATTGTTAATTCAAATGTAATATTGTAGATACATCAAATATTGACCAACAAAGATTAAACATAAAATTTTATTTTAGATTTATAACTGTACAATGTTAGTAATGGATATTTTTACGAGAATTTTCATATTTTCTATTATAATCTAACAATGCTTGTAGTTTGAAGATAACGTGATTGGAAATTTATTGCGTCTGTTTTTTATAAAAATATATAAAATTGAAAAAATATATATTTAGTTTAGATAATATAATAGATTATATTATCAAAAAATAAAATCAAAACTGTCAGAATTTGAATTAGAGATTTTTCGTATAAAAAAACGCAATAATATCACAATAATTTAAAATTTATTTACGCCATTGCTTTTTAAAATCGATACGTTTAGTGTCATTGCTACTTCAAATTATCATGTTAAATTATCATATAAAATACCTTTGGGAATTCGATAGACTGGCACAAGTGAAAAGTTGGAATTTAAAATATTACGTGTATAAAAATGGAGGATTCTGATGTGGTTGTGACAATTAACAATAAAGTTTCGTCGAAACTGATAAATCAGCTCAGAAATCATAAGCCGGATATGTGATCATCGCGAGATACCTGTGACAGAAAAATTGCTTTGCATGCAAGAAACCTGAAATTAGTATGCATCTTAGCGCATCTTATTGAAAAACAACGGGGAAAATCGTGTAGATGTGTGGACAACAGATGCAGAACAGACAGAAGGAGGGAGAGAGAGAGAGAGAGAGAGAGAGAGAGAAAGAGAGAGACAAAAAGAAATCTATATTCACCGTCAAAAAATGGCTTTAATAATGCCTAATAGGAATAATTCGCCTGTTATACGCGACAAGGAGACTGTTCCAGCGTATGATGTACGTAATAGTTACATACATGCATAGTTTCCTTTAATAATTATTTATATACCATGTTGGCGCAAGTATAGCTCTTGTATTACATACTTTGAAAATCAATTCTTCCACCATACAAAAATTTCACATTAACGCTAACGTATTGCTAACGGTTAATAAATCTCAACGATCGTACATCATAATTAACAGTAAATATTGTGATATTATATACAGGTGTCTCGGGATGACGTGTGCATTCCGTGCTCCACGCGAGAGATTAATAACGGAAGGGGTTCAAATCCCAGCGGCTCCCTCATCCCGCAGCTCCCTATATCCCATTTTCAACGGAAAGTCACAAAGAAATTTTTTAGATGACATTAGAGACTATTATACTTATTCGTCATATACTACTACTACTAAAATATGCAGATGTCTCACTTGTCTCGTTCATCATAAACAACTTTGTTATTTAATGTTATTTAAAAATCCCGTTTAAACAAAAATATTTTACTTAAAAGAGACTTTTCGGTTTATAATGACCTTTGTTGCATTTTAATTTATTTTTAAAATAATCGTAGTAATATTATTTCTATAAATGGTACACTATATTTTTTATTAAATATATATTTTTTTTATCAAGAGGAGTTACAAAATGTACCGCATATATTATTATTTGCATTGGGAATGTAGGGATTTAGAATTACATATTAAAAAAGCAAATTTTTTTGCAGCGCAAATATGCCACTGATTTATCTTTTTAAAAAGATACATGTTAGTATTGATATTACAATTTTTTATTCTTTATATGTTAAAAAAATATAACTATATAAAAATATAAAAATAATGTATCTTCAAAATATATTTTGAAGTAATTTTTTTTAATTTGCTGTATATTTTATATTGTCTGCTTCTTATGAACAATTGCGCATCACGATGAATAAAAACCGTTGAGGTTAATGAACAGCGATTAATTACGATTAATTGCGCTTGAGAAAACTAGGAAAAGAATAGTGTTACGGATCCAATTATTTTTTCAGAGATGATAAAGATATAAAAGATCGGTTCCAGAATGTTCATGCAATGCATCTCGAGTAAACAATGCGTAATCGTGTTATGTATATTCCGTTATCTTATTTATTATGTCAAGTTCTTCTGAAATACTACATAATGCGAAACTGTTCTTTAATAGAAAGTATTTTTTTCTATGTAGCTTTTTTACAAATGTAATTTGCGCACGCGTGCACGTGCATATTTAAAAATTAGACTTATTTAAATTATTTATTTGTTTTGATTTATTGTTAGATAAATGTTACATTCATAGATTATTGTCTTAACTTTAATTGCATTCCAGAATTAAGTTTCTATTTACTTTTTTTTCTATTCATTGGTACTGTTAAATTTATCATTTTCTTTTTTCTATAATTAAAAAACTATTATAACCTGCGTATTTTGGTATTAAAGTTTTTGTCTTAAAATAATCTCAAGAATTGCCTCTTAAGCGACCCTTAATTGACCCTCAAATAATGTGATAATATTACTCAGAACATAAACACGTTGCTTTCGATATATTACTGAAAGTATGGTACGGTTTCTTTGTATGCAAGAACCTAAAGAGAAATTTTTGGGTCTCATGTTTCCGCTACTATTAAAGAATTAATACAAAATTATGGAAATGTAAAAATTTTTCTAAGAGTTATCGGGGTCGTTAATTACGATGTCTAAATTCAAATTGACAGAGGATCCAAAATAACAGACTCTATCTATATTATATTTACATTTTGTGATTCTACATTTATGTGGATACTTTAGGTCCATTTCGAATTTTGCATTTTCGACATCAGATTCATAATCAGCGACCCCAAAAACCCTTGTATACAAGTGTTGACGTTAAACGCATAAAAGCTGTCCAATTTATAAGCGTTTATCGTTGGGGTCCTCTGAGGACCACACTGCGTCAACGACGTGACAAAATGAGTCTCCGTCAAGCGAGGGTTCAAAACAATGTCTTAATAAAATATTCAATATTAATATCGAATAATTATTTTTATTAAAGTATAGTAGATAATATAGTATATAGCAGATTTTTTATTGCTCCTAAAATCCTTATATTATGCTTATATTATATATGTTGCATTTAAATATTTTTATATGAAGTCTTTGTAATATTGGAATCAAGAACCAAAAACGCGCTTGTTTTCTAAATTTGTTGTAAGACATTTAACGTTACATTATTGACAGTCTACCTCATCCTTGAGGAGATTTTCGCAATGTATATGCCATAGATATCCCCTACTTCTTTTATTCAAATACGGCGAAGTCTATCGCGTTACGTAACGTGCTACGTTATATGTGAAAAAGACCTTGCCACGCATTGCTTTTACGACAATGTCGCACATTGGTTGCATCATTGTTGTGTCACTGGATTATATTATATTATATGTGTACTACTGTTTTGCTATCATTTATATTATGCTATGCAAAAATAAATTTAGAAACATTAAAAAACAAAATAATTTTAAACTAAAACTATTGACTAATATTACATAATGGTGAATATATTATATTGCAATATTCTTGTTTAAACCTAGAAAAATAATGATATTACAAAGTTATGCTAATTAAAATAAAATGTATACACACAGTATAATTTTTTTATAAATGTATTTTGAAATATTATTAAAAAACTGCAGCCAAGTTTCGTTTGATGTCAGGCTCTTTAAAAATGTTAATTTTTTTTTACAAAAATTTATAATAAGTTAATTCCAAATATGCAACACTCTAAATAGAGCCTCTTATAGTTTTTGGAGCAAAATTGTCCAAAAAGAATTTTAATGTCAACAGATAGTACCATGGCGAAATACCTGGATACCTTGTCCGCATTCTTTAGTAAAAGTTATTAAAATATTCAAATTTAAAATATAATATTGTACATAATAAAGTATAATACTTTATGTTACCATTTATTTTATTTTATTATTTTATGTTATTATTTTATATTATACACTGCTTGACAAAATTATCGCATACGTAAATTTATGTCAAAGTTTTGCATAATTTCAAACAAGCACAACATTACGAAAAATCATCGCACTTTAATTTTTCAAAAAACATAAAGCTTGATACCTCTTCTTTCAAATGCTTTTCGACGATTTCAATTATCTTTCTTTTCTCTCGCGAAACGGCACAATAATAAAGCTTAATTTATCCAAATAAAATTTTTAATGTAACTTTGCTAAATTATACTTACTGTGGAAAAAATCGAGAAGACTTTCTATTATTTGCACCTTATAACGAGTTATTTTCCCTTTAATTTAAGAGGTTGTGTAGCATTATATGATTTTTTTACTGAGTTATTGAGATTTGAATAAA
This sequence comes from Tetramorium bicarinatum, assembly GCA_928718305.1. NCBI lineage: Eukaryota > Metazoa > Arthropoda > Insecta > Hymenoptera > Formicidae > Tetramorium > Tetramorium bicarinatum. Next base: position 291,505 of record OV788325.1, read on the forward strand.
AAATGGTCTCCGTGTACATTGTGTATAAAAGTTATTTATTAAAGTTATATATTATAAATTCGAAATTTAATTTTTATTTGATCGAACAGAGCCCACGCACGCACGCACTCATATTCTTATCTAATATATTAAATCAATAATATTAATTTAATTGTCATAAACACATATATCATTTCTTACTACAGATATCGTACATGGTTATACATTAATTTCGATCTTAATATTTACATTCTGTATCTTTCTATTTCAGTCATCAATTCGAGAATAACTAATCGCTTCGGTTTTTTTATCTTCACATTTAAAGTATTATACTTTTAAAAATCATTATTGCCAAATTAAAATTTTGTTGAATATTTCTTTCTTGTAATTGATTATCTTGTATACGATGTAAAATGAGAATGTAAGTGAAATGACAAAAGAGACTATACGCATTTATTTTCTTATTTTAATTGTTACGCTATATTCATTTTGTCATCGAAATAAGATTAGAAATTGCGAAGAAATATTAAGAATTGAGAAATTTTTCTTTCTTTATAAAATGATCTTCAAGCGTATTATCGAATGCCATCTTTTTATACTATTTTGTCGAATAATATTATTACGTTTTTTCGAAATTATAATTAATGAATTATTTGCTACTTTTTATTTTTACTGATAATTGTTTATTTAATATAGTTATACATGTACGAAATTAAATAACATAGCATACAAATTTCATAGAATAATCACAGCTCGTTCATAGTGTCTCGTTATATTTATTTAAACAATTAATTTGTAGTTGTCGCAATAGTATTATGATTCTTGTGCGCGAATTTCGAGAAATATGTATATCTGGATTATGGAGATTGCCATATTTGGCGTGTGCGTCTACACATGTCTTGCATATCATATTGCGCACGCGCACAGATTACATAGCACACACAAAGCGACGCGCGCATATCGCTTTATTTCTTTTTTAATTACATCAGTTAAAAGAAAGATTAAACTTGAAAATGACTAAAATATTAATCTTTTATTTTAAAAAATATTGATTGTTTTTGTACATTTTAAAACATACAAAAAATTTTTGAATATGTTTAAATGTATATTTAAAGAAAAAAAAATGCAACAGACCAAGAATGAGATTGGTCTTAATGATCAAAAACTGATGATCAAGAAATAATTTAAAAAATTTCTGTTTTACATTATTATTTGATTTGTCATCTTCTACTCACATTTTCTACTTGTATTCTTGATTTGAAATGGATAAAAAGAAAATAAATTATTGGATGAGATGAGGTTGTGACGCTAAATAGTACTGAAATCTTTTTCGAAGCGCCATCTTATAAAATTGTACTTTTTTATTTTTACTTTTTTGGAAATTACTAAAATCTGAAAATTTTTATAATTTTTTTTATAATCTTCAAAAATGACAATTATGAAACGTAACAGATTACGTGATTTAATAAAAAAAATTATTGTTATATCAAAAATGACGTGCGAATAATCGAAGTTTAAAATAAAGAAAATTAATCGAAGTTTAAAAAAAAGAAATTTTTTTCCAAACTATATTTTTTTCAAATAAACATTTACAAATTATTTATTTAAAACAAAAGCATCAATGAACATACGGTTAATTACTTATATGAGAAAAAGAAATAACAAGAAGTTGATAGAAATGTATTGATTTAGCGATAAGAATATAGTGATGAGCTGTCATTTATTATCTTAACGATACATCGAGAGGGGAATAGAGGGTTTGCTTACAACAACGTCAGGTGCATCATCACTAAGAATATTTTAACCGGTTTTATGTTTCGTATTACTAATTGTCAATTATGTAAGTTGCGAGAGATCAACCAAAATGACAAATAAAAATTGAAATTTCAATGAATGCACGCTGTTTTGTGTGTTTACCATATTTAAAATAAAATATTGCAATAATTAAAGCCGCGAAAGCCAACACAATTGTTTAACTGGATCTACAGCGACAATATTGCAATTTACAGTAGTTATTTGAAGATTACTCAGTAATAATGATGTTGTTTAGGAACCTTATAAGAGAAATCATTGAGCAAACTCTTTTTATGTTTGCTGTTTTATTTATAATTGTTTAAAAATAAAATTTCTTTTTATTGTGATAAATTTATTCGAAATTATTGCAAGATTATTGAAATAATCGCTGTGCATTTGTGATTATATACTGTATATATATATATATATATATATATATATATATATATATATATATATATGTACACACACCTGACACATCCAAAATCTCCATACCACATCGTATGTAGATTAGCGATTACGTTGCACATATGGACATAAATGCACATGCCGTGAATTTCTACATACCTATCTACGTTCTTACATATTTCGTAATGTCGTTTTGCATAAGTCTCAAGGCACACATGATGTCGAAAGAAAAAGATGTCACAGCTTTTCTGTTAATGTATCTGAATCGACCTCTGAAATATAGATATGCTAAGTAAACGAGAAGGCAAGTATGTTTGTCTTCCAAAGTTTATTTTCCACGCATTTATGTTCACATAACGGAAATAGTGGGTGGTAAAAGAAAAACATTTGACTCATATATTAATTGAATCAGTCCCTTTTAAAAACATAGATATCGATCAGAGTGGGATTAAAATAATTTTTAAAAATATAAATTTAATGTTTGTTAATTCTGTGTTGTGCATCTTATGTGAGAGAAGATGCATCAGAGATAAAAGCAATTCTAAAACTCTTAAAGTTGTACTTTAATGGATTTTGCTTCGAGATACTTTGTAACGTTTAACATTTCGAGCTTTGTAACACTTAACATTTCGAAATGCGAAACTATTATGCACATATTATGATTATGGTTAATAAAACATCAAATCATTGCTAATCAATCGATATAAATATTATCCTACATATTACCCTATAATGTATCTCATCGATTTTGTCTATGTTGACTTTAATTTGTCTTCACGAATATCTTACGGATGTTTATATCGCTTCTATTACAAGTACAAAGCTGCATAATATCGCAAGAAATGACAAATGCCTAGAGCGAAGTAACATAAACGTCATAATAAATCTTAAAACAACAATCTTTTTAATGCGCAATATAGATGGAAAGAACCGTAAGAACAGAATAATTAATAATATTTACACTAATTTTCGTAATGTTATATTGTACGCATATGTGCGTGCGCTCACACACACACACACGCGCGCGCGCGCGCATGCACGCATTTTTTTAGGAATTACAATAATTTTTAGTATTTTATTTATAGTTAATTTTAATTTTATTTATCTCTTAATTATTTATCTCTTTCGCTCCCCGCTCTTGCGTAGATCATTTCCGTTAATACTATTTAAATTTCAATGCTATTGGGTAAGTGCAAAAGTTCGTGCCCGATTCCTGTAGATGTCATTAGCGGAGTTGTGATTGTGACGTATGCGTATCGCAATTCATTTGAAAAGTTACATATTCAGTTGCCACTTGAGCAAAAGAAACTCAAGTATTGATTAAATTTGTTCAAAGAATATTTTTAAGCTATTCCTCTTTCTCTTTTATTATCTCCCATAGCCTTGTAATATTTTTCCACTGTTTTTCCTTTTGTTAGTTAATTTAGTATGTATATAGTAATATAGTAAATGTCCCCAATGTTCTCCTAAATCTGCCAATAACGACATATACACGTAATTTTATATATTTATAACTGAGCGAGAAAAAATATCGCGACTAAGAGACTTATAGATCAAAATTTGAACCTGAGTCTTCCGCTTGTCGGGTGGCTGTTTTACCAATTAAAGCCCACACTCTGATATTTCCTCTCGTTTGTCTATTTTACTTTATGAAAACAAAGCAGGGAATAATATGCTTACGGCGTGACTCGAGAGCGATGTGTGATATTTCGCTCGATGGTTTGATAGAATGTTGAATTGTATGAATGCAGAGTGCGTCTTTTTATCTTATGGCTTTTATTTGAAACTTTTTTTTTTTGTAAAATGCATTGTTTACGAGATGTTTGATCGTTTTCAAATTACCTATATAATTGAAATATTAAGAATTTTATTAACATTAAACTCACCATGACCGGTCAAATGACCGTTTTGTACACACTTTTGTACACAAACTTTTGTGTACACTTTCCTACATACAACGTTATCACATTGCCACATTTAACTTTATGAATTTTCTTGTAATATAAGTAGATACAATGAATTTTTCGATTTTTTTTTGTTTTTCTCTTGTTTCTTCTGAAAAATATATGTAGCCTATCTTTTTACTGCAACCGGTCATTTGACCAATCATGATAGAAATAGATGTACATAAAGTGTCGATAGATTTAGTGTTAATGATTATAGTGCAATTATTGGAAATGTGAGTGTAACAAGAAATTTTTTTTATGTATTCAGATCAAACTTGAACGAGTACTGGGTGTAACTGTTTCCAGCAATGCAGCCCTCGATTGCGACCAGACCAGCGAATTGGTCGCTTATCCGGCTGGGTAAGTTTGACTTTTCTCTGATTGATTTCTTTCTGATATACATATAGTGACAAAAAATAATTTTTTTTTTCAATGAAAAATAATACAAATATCAAAAAAAAAAAGTAAGAACAATGTAATGAAACGTTTCGTTATTTTCATGAAATAATAAGTTTATCAGGCTTGGCTTCCGTATTTGAGTAAATTCTTGGAACTTGGAAGCCAAACCTAATATTCATGTACACCACGAAAGTCATCAAATGAGTTTATTATTTACAATATAATTATTGTAAATAATAATTATTATTAGTCTTTTATGTCTGATATACTTACTCAAATCGATTTGATTCTTTTTAAAATACCTTTAAACACAGAAATCGAAAGATACATACTATTATATGTATATATTGAGGTTTGAAGAAAGAATAAAATAACCTCTCATAATTACCGTTTATATTGGTGTCTAAGCAATTATAAGTAATCATTGAAATGATAAGATGAATAAAATAAGTTTTAGACAAAACTTTAATGTTTTTTAATTTAATTTTCAACAGTAAATTTAGATTTTTCATCAATTTTATTTACAATAGTATATTTATTTTTCAAAATACCTATAAAATTACTTATTTTTGTAAATTGTAAAATAATTATTATATATGAGTAAATTTAGCATAAAATTGTTTTTAATCTTTATTTATAAATTAAGTATTTCACAAATATACTAATAGGCATAGGTGTATTATGAAAAAAATTCATTTTTAAAACTAAATGTAATATAATCTTTTATAAAATACATAAGCAGTTATATAAAAGTAGTTCTAAAATACATAAAAAACTATAAAAGTTTATATGTACTTTTTATAACATTGTTCTATATGTATATGTTATTATATATCTTATTATTTAGATACTTTAGATAGTATATGCTTAGAATTCGATCTAACAAGCGTTGGTTTTATAGTTGTAATATTTTAAATCTTAAAATTTATATTTAAAAAACATGTGTCTTTTTTGTTTATTTCTGTTCCAGCGTAGGTTAACTTTAATTTTGATTTAACTTACTTTTTAGATCTTTCGAATTCTAAGAATTAGAAAAAGATAACAAATAAGTTAAATCGATATTAAAGTTATTCCTTATTAGTAGAAATGGTCATTACAGATTTTTGTATTTAACAATATACACTACTTAAACTAAAAGAAATAGGGAACACTTTTTATATGTTAAATTCAAACTATTTTCAAACTGCTGAAACTTACGAAAAATCATTGTAGGCACAAAATTTCAAAAAAGCCTTTCTTTCGCGAAGAAATCCGACAGATGTTCGAAAGTGGGTAGAAGGTTATAGAAAATGAGGGAAAATATTTTTCAGATTGATTTGTAATCACTGTATTATATGATAAACAAATAAATGTTGAAAAAAAAAAGACTAAAACGTTTGCATACACTTGATATATGCGAATTTACTAGGCGCTATGAAGTCTATGTCATGTATGCCAAAATATACTTGTTGGATAGCGTGCTAGTTTTACTAGGTCGCGTAGGTACGATAAGTATATATGTGCTTCGCACGGCCCCGTGGATAGATCTCCAGGCGCAGGAGAAAGACTCGCCGAGAAAGGATTAAATCGCACTCTCACGCGACTTGTCGGCATTTTTGAAAGGCCTTTCCATACTCAGTACGATGCTGCGGATCTCGTTATAGTGATTGCGACAAGGTTCCGCCCGCTTTTGTAACGGTAGTATTTATAATCAACGGTTATCTACTGCCAAATGTTTAATATTTCTCTGAATTAGAATTTCAGCGATATTTTTAATAACTACTTTTGTGTGTTATTGATAAATTCATTCGACTTGTACACGGAAAAAATGGTTTTGTTGAGCATCTAATAATTTAGCTAAATATATATCTGAAAATAATTTTGTTGGACGATAAAAATAATTATGCAGGATACTGAAGCTGATTGTTAAAGTATCAAAACTTTTTGCATTATTATTATTATTAGACTTGAGCATCCTGCATAATTATTTCCGTGGTTCAACAAAATTATTTTCGGATCTGTATTTAGTTAAATTTTTAAATATATAAATATTTAAATACCAAATGGAATTTTCTTTCCAACATAATATCACTACTTGAATATCATATCGAAATTCATATATTTAACTTATGAAATTTTTAGGTAGAAAATTTGAACAACATAATTGTGTTATTGAAACATACAAACGTATAAATTATATGTTGTAATAAGATATAACAATTATAAAATAATAATGATGAAATTAATAAATATTACTACTAAATAAAACGAAAATAATCGTTCAATAACCTTTGAAATTATATTTTTATTAAAAGAACGAACTGCTATTTTTACAAATTATATGTGGAAAATACATATCTATAGAGAATTTAAGATGTCAAAAATATGTAAAAAAGGGAAGGTGGAAATAGGCAATTTTTTATAATTTGTGTGCGCATGTACGTGTGCGTGTGCGTGTGTGCGTGAATGTGCAATCATTTAATTAAAAGTTTTTTCTCGAAATAAACCAACCCACATATGCTGTTCAAAACTTTTGCGCTAAAGATTGCAGGAAGAGAAATTAATATATAAACCTAGACGAACAATGATATGAAAAGATGAAACGTCATGTTTTGAACGTCGCATACTATAAATATAATGAATCTACTTGATTTATATACTAACGTGACGTGCTATTGCAATTACATTACGTTCATGAGCGTATGTAGATTTACCACTAAAGCATGCATGCTCGTTCATGCACGCAGAGAATAGAAAATCAACAATTATTGGAAAATAATATTATTTAGTGCGACGAATAGAGAATTTCTTCAATGTGATTTTAAAGATATTTCTTGACGCTTTTAAACCTATTTCTACCGACGTATAGATTAACTTTAATCTTGGTTTAACTTACTTTCTATCTTTTTCTAATTCTAAGAATTGGAAAAAGATACAAGATAAGTTAAACCGAGATTAAAGTTAATCTACATTGATAGAAATGAACATTTAGCCAGCATTCTTTATTTTAATCCATTAACGGCTAAGAAGAAACTGCATCGTGGAGCTCTGGAAAGTGTTTCATTTGGCATAAGGTAAAAATAAGGTTCATATAGTTTTTCTTTTGTTTGTTAATAAAAAAAAGTTTCGCGCAGTTTCTTCTCAGCCGTTAATGGGTTAATATGTATTGTTAAGCAATCAAAAATTTTACGCCAGAGCTATCTTTTCAATATGAAAAATACAATTTAAAAAAAGAAAGAAAATTAGAAGATTATTTAACATTTAGCATTTGACAATTTTATACGATGGTGGACTTAGATTTCTCTGATTCTCTTTTCTCTCAAATCTCATATTATTTAGTGCGATTCAATCGAATGTCAATCTTTCACATGAACACTGCATCCTATTTCCTATAAATTCTCTAAATAAGAAAACATCTCTCGGTAATGGAATATTTTACTAGCGATGGAAATGGAGTCAAGTAACGGATTTGTGGTATGATCTAATCGGTATAATATCATAAAATAGAAATAGTATAATTAATCGCGATCGTGCATATAATTAACTGTCGTAACTAATAACTGTATCTGGTTGTAATATGTGAAAAATTTGTTGAAGTATATGCCAAGAAATTTTCTGTCTTTTATTATTTTGAAAATATCTTTTATTTCTGTTAGCAGTGTTGTTTCTTAAAAATTTTTATATATTAAATGTAATATATCTTTAAGTGACAATTTATTAACATGTATTATTACAACAATATTATTTTTGTCTCGGTTCATATTTTTATCCATTTTCATAGTTTTGACCATTTCCAAAATAACACGTTTTGTTTTTCGTGCGAGTCCTGTTTTTTATAATGCGAATCATTTGAAAGTTTTTTATCTTTACCGTTTTTAATTATTTTGACTCTGAAGATGGTCTAATTTTCCGAAGACCGAAATGTATGAAATTAATTTTATTATATGTTATAATAAATTTCACTGGTACGAACTAGTTAAGCTCTCTTTTTATTCTATTGATCTTTTATTTCTTTTTTTATTTTTCTTTGAATAGACATAACAGACATAATAATAACACTAAATTTTGCTCTAATTGTAAGTACATCTTTTTGGGGGGAAAAAAGGTATGTATATCAAGAGACACGGTAGTGTCTCGCGCCAAGTATTAGTAACGCGAGTTTCCGACGAGTTTCGACGTTTCCGCAAACCCTTCGATTATCGGATTTCAATAACGGTTAAACTGATGAAATTCTAAGTAAGCTTAATCGATAACTTGGGTTTGAATTATTTAATAAAAGTGTTCTTATTTTTCGTCTACGTGTCCTCTGAGATTTTTATTTGCGCAACACACATACGCGGTTTACAACGCCAAGAGTTTGAAAAATACACAATCTACACATTTTTTTTTTCCCCCGACGCGTACACCTTGGCACCTTTTTTATCTTATTTTAGATTAGATTTAAGAATTTAGAATAAACGATTATAATTCTAGAATGAGCGATTATAAGTATAAAAGTTTAATTAGATTTGTACGATGTTGTGTGCTTGAGCGGTTTAGCAGTGCAAGTGTTTTGAAAAATATGCAACCATATTTTTCAAAACACTTGCACTGCCTGTTTTAAAAATGTAATTTTTCTAATGATATCACATTTTTTGTAGAGTTAAACACAACAGTTCCTTTTTCGTGGGTGCATACATACATTTGGTGCCTTTTTTATCTTTTTTAAAAAGATAATTTTTTTTACTGATATTACACATTTTGTAGTATTAAATACAAAGGTTTCTTTTTTCTTACAATTATTAAAAGAAAAAATTAATAAATATCTTGGCTTTTAATAGAAAGATATATATATATATATATATATATATATATATATATATATATATTATATAACGTATGTACATTGAACATCATAATTCAAGTTATACCAATCGACTACTTATTAGTCTTATTACGTTTATTCACTACTATCGAAGAAACTAGCGCGCCGCATAATGTCAAAAAGTTAAGTTCATTAACATTAGAAAGATAATGTATGTACTACATACCCATTAACATATATCATATAATTCAAGTTATACCGACCATTAACATATGTCATAATTTAAATTATATCAATCGACTATTACGTTCATTCACTACTGACTTGATCGACGACGAGGATAATAATGACGACGTTTCTTAAATATGAATCTGTCACTTCGCATCACAATCTCCGTTTGTAGGACACGTAGCTAAAAAATAAAAACGCTTTTTTATATAAATCAAACTCAAGCAATCGATTGAACCTACTTAGAATTTGATCGATTCAGTCGTTATTGAGATAATCTGATAATCTAAGATCTCTCGTTGTCTCGCGTCTAAATAATTAAAATATCTGATATGCTCCTGCAGTGTTTTGTACACTTGGCGGGCGACACTACACCGTGTCTCTTGACAAACGAGCAATGTATGATGATATTTTTCTAATAATGAATAATAATTGTAAGTCATCTTTTTGCTAAAAATAAATATCGTTTTATTTTCCTTAACCTATTAAAGCCTATGCTAAACTAATAAGATTAATAAAAACAATTAATTAGAAATAAGACCAGAGAAGACCATGAGAAACCATTTCTGACATAAAAAGCGCATTATAAAAATCAATTTTGTAACAAATCGTTATAAACAAATTATTGAATATTATTATAGAAGAAAAATAATTAACTCAATAGTCTATGAAAAAGATCACAAAAGAAATACATATACTTTTCATCATAACAAAAAAAAAGGTAAATGATTTATTGAAAGGCCAGTCCTTGGCTAGATCAATAGTCAAAAATAAGGTCAGAAGAAAAAGTAATAAATAAGCGATTAATTTTTTCTTTTTATATTTTGATTGTTAATATTCGTGTATATAATTCATAATTGCACTATTTGTAATGTCATGTATTTATTTTTCTTTTATTTGAATTGATTTACAATTTCGACTTTATGATAATGTTATTTTTATAACTCCTTGATGTCATGTGTTGGCGTCAATTCTCTTTTTGCTTTTGATTTCTTCTTGACTTAAACTATTCAATTTTATTGGTAAATTAGAATTATTATAATTATTAATTAATGTATCATTATAAAATAGTAGATACAATGTACCTACCATTTTATGTTATATTCAACTACAAAGTAGGTCTTGTACTCATATGCTTTACGATAAGTTGATGATTAATCTCTTTTTATTTAAAATTTTAATATCGCTGTTGTTCCATTATCCATGATAGACTTTAATCGGGTTAATTACTTTTTATCATATTTGATTCTATAACTTACTAATTCAAATTCTCATCTATCCTATTCATCGAAACGTACGAAATTAGATATCTCTAAAGATGGCTCGAAATTGAACCGAAATGTTCAAACTTTTTGTATCGTGAACATTGTTCAAATATTTATATTGATTCAAACACGCATCAATAGCCTCATTGACTTTTAATATTTTTTCATTAATTAATTTTATTTATAACTTTTATTATTGTATAATTAATTTTTATCTATATAAGCTATCAATCTAACTCAATCTAATTTTTGTTTAAATAAGTTATTTTTAAGTTAAAGTTATCTTGATTATGCTTCACAAATGGATCTTCTTCTGTTATAGATGTACCGTCGTGCTATTTAATCCACGACGAAATAGTCAAGCACATGTATTGAATACCTGCCGGAAGACTGTGACCTCCCTGGCGCTTGCTGGGGACGGTAAACTCTTGGCCACCGGTGAATGCGGTCATATGCCAAACGTCCGTGTCTGGGATATTTCCGATCCGCACAGCGCCGTGCAGATCGCGGAATTTCCGGGACACAAGTATGGCATCAATTGCGTGGTGAGTACTTGCCTGCGATGACTTTTTACTTCGTATGTCCGTGATCATACGGTTTCTCGTTTCTCACTCTTCGTATTTTCGATGAGAAAGATTGATCTTAAACAGGTGTAATTATATGAAGAGAAATTAAAATATATAGTTTTTCAAAGTTTATAAAAATTGAAAATAATATTTTGTTTTAGTTTAGAATGTAAAATAATTTTACAAAAAAAAATCTTTCAAAGTTAAAGGAAATATTCCAAGTACGTTTGTATTTAAAAGTGTATGTAAAAAATGTATTCAAAAATATATCATCAAATAAAAAAATTTATTATTTAAAAATAAATATAAAATTGATCTAATTAAACAAATTAATGAAACAAATCTAAAATTAAAAAAAAGAAACACTTTAAAGATTTATCAAGATTTTAAGAGCTGCTCGAATGGTTGAACAACTAACTGAATTTTTTATGAAATATAGTATGCTGTATTGTATTGTAACTTGTGTTTATCTCATATTTAAACCTTTGAAGACGAGCGATCATTACATTAGACAACTTCTATCTTGTAAACTACTCGCTTGATTTTTATGAAACTTGGTCTATTGCAGTAATTCAGTAATGCTTTATTCGAATCTAAGTCAGATTCGATCAGAAGTACAAAATTTAAAATGGTGGCTCCAATCCCAGATAACACAAATCTTTCAAAGACATCTCAAGAACGTTCTGAAATCGTCCCTATGTTTTAAGAGTATCCATAGAACATGCTTTGGAAATTTTGTGCTGTCTGGGATGGCGGTCAGATTTTCAAAAAAGTAATGTGATTAAACTTGTAAAACTTCATTTTCCTGTTATCCTTTTCAATTTTGAGATTATTTTCAAATTCAACTGTCTCTGTAATCTACTAAAACTGTTTTACGATAATCAAATTATTTTTTCAATTCAATCCGTTCATATTAGATTCGCCATTTTGATTTTTAAAATTCTGAGGCCAGCTAATTCGAATTTAACGATCCCGAAAATTTAGAAAACAAGATCCTTCATATATTACATTGTTAGAAAGTTCCCACTCTCAAAGGGTTAAAACTGACCTTTAGCTAATTGTGAGTAGCCTCCCTTCTCTCTTTCTCCCTTCCTTTCTCTTCCTTTCTCCCTATTTCTCTTTCCCGTATGTTTTGAGTTAAGTAAAAGCATTTATTTTTAGTGAATATTTTCCCATTGTTGTGTGTATCATAACGTTATGATTTTATAATGTAAAATCTATGTAAAATTATAAAACTCAAAAAACGTGAAACAACCATTCTTGACTAAATAAAGGAAATGTGAACATTAATGTAAACATATAAGAGTTCAAAAGTACATAACAGTGCATTATTTAACTTCTAATTATTTAATTTCTTTCATTAAATTTTTATTACATGACAAATAATTAACTATTAGATCCAAAGTTTGTTTAGGAAAAATTGTAATTTTGAAGTACATTGTAATCTTTTCATCTCATACATATTTGTTACATCTATATAAAATTTGAATTTAATTATTTCCATAATTTTTTCCATAATTTCCATAATTAATTAAAACTGATAACATTACTCGCGTAATGTTTCTTTTCTTTCCTTTGTCCAAGCAAAGAGTGCGACCAAATTTTGTCTGATTTTATATCCCTTTTGAAACTGACCAATTTCTCTGTGTCCAATAAAAGTTTATGTCAATCTTGCTGATTTCAACGATGCAAGATTCAAGTTGGTACAATGTCCGATCCTGGAACAAATAGGTTCCAAAAATACCAAAATTGAGAAATCCCGCCAGAGAAACAACAACAAAGTCGACTGATTGTAACAAAATCTGAAAGAGATGCCATTGTCGTTTACTTCTGCACCTGTGAGACTGGGGCAGGGGCACACACTGTTGATTACTGTTCTTACATTGTGATCATAATTACATATGAGCTACGAATATTGCCACCCATTCCAAATTCTAAACCTGTCTAGCATTGCATTGCCCATCTTTCCGACTTGAAATAAATAAATTCAGATTTGTACATTGCTTTTTTGACTCAAATTTGATGATTAGGTTTCGGCTTCATATAAGCTTTATACAGGCTTTTCCTGGCGGCATTTCTCGGTTTTGGTATCTTTGGAGCCCATTTGCTCCAGAACTAGACATTACACCGTTGGAGTCAGCTTAACACAAGCTTTCATCTGACAAAAAGAAATCGGCCATTTTCAAGGGATATAAAATCAGACTAAATTGTCTGTAGACACTTGATCGCACACGACGTCTCCATCTTTGCTTGCTGGAGTAATTGCTGAGTTGCTCTCGCTTCCTTTGTTTGACTTTCAGATGGTTTCAGCTAAATCATTCCCTCTATAGAGACTTATTTTAATAAATATTTATTATTGTAATATAAATATTTTCCTATTCTTGCAACGAGAGATTTACAAAAGTTCTTAGAAATCTCACTAATATAAATTTCTTTCTACCAATGACAGTAAAATTCACGTTGCTTACAATTTAGTTACATTTTACAATATATTGTTATGAAATACAATATTAAATAAATTTCATTAATTGTACAAAAAGTATAGAAGGATAGAAGGCTTAAAATTAATTCTACGAAGTATATAAGATATCGAAAAGACAATCATCTTTTGATTTCAGGCATTCTCGCCAAGCAACAAATATGTTGTATCGGTTGGTTCGCAGCACGATATGATTGTAAACGTTTGGGATTGGCGGAACAATATCAAAGTAGCATCCAATAAAGTTTCGAGCAAGGTAAAGGCCGTTTGTTTTGCGGAGAATGGCAATTATTTTGTTACCGTGGGTAATAGGCATGTCAAGTTTTGGTATTTGGAGTATTCACGTAGCGCCAAGGTAAGCTCTCAATTCTGTTTTACATCTTATTGCGAAATAAAAGTATCATATTTTTGTTTTATATTCCAAATATAAATTATATTTAATATTTTTTTTCCCCCGTAATAGAAGGATTAATAGACTTTATGCGATATTTTGTTACGCAGTACAAAGAACCTGTGCCTTTGATGGGTCGATCCGCTATATTGGGAGAGCAGAGGAATAACGATTTCGTTGACGTAGCCTGCGGTAGAGGGGAGATGGCGGATTCTACGTATACGATAACCAAAACTGGCCTATTGTGCGAATTTAATAACAGAAGACTTTTGGACAAGTGGGTCGAGCTCCGAGTAAGTTATTCCAAGCGATTAAGCTCGATTCTATGCGCAGTACGATTCTATCGAGCACGAAACGGAAATGTGAATAAATCACGATGTACTTTTAAACTCGTGTTTGGTAATGAAAATGATTCATTGCTGTCTTTCTAGACGAGTAGTGCCAATTGTATGGCGATTGGGGATAAATACATTTTTATCGGATGCGCCGAGGGTATTGTAAGGTGTTTTAGTCCTAGCACACTTCAATTCATCACCACGTTACCGAGAACACATTACTTGGGAGTGGACGTCGCACAAGGATTATCCATCAGGTTCATACTTTATAACAATGACACTTTATGACACCTCGAGAATTCTTCGTTGCGATTCTTAGAAATATCTTGGTTTTATTTTTAGTCATATGTCTCAACATCCACCTAATGCAAGATATCCAGATACGATCGCATTAGCGTTCGATGAACGAAATAACAAGCTGACTTGTGTATACAACGACCATAGCATCTACGTCTGGGATGTGAGGGATATCAAGCGAGTCGGCAAGTCGCATTCGTTCCTATATCATTCAGCCTGCATCTGGGGTGTCGAGATGTATCCGACCGATCCAGATTCCATTGGCGCGATGCCGCCCGGAAGTTTCATCACCTGCTCCAGCGACGATACGATAAGAGTCTGGAATCTGGAGAAGGACAACACGCCGAACAATACTTTGTATAAACGGAACATTTATAGCAACGTCAGTATTCCCCTTCAAGTAAAATCTATCAGAATGAAAAGCGGACGTGTAAAGTCATTGTTTTATTTTGCAATGCTCTTTCCCGTTTTCTCACCAAATAGGAATTGCTCAAGGTGCTGTACGTGGATCCAGAGTTGACTTATCTGAAGGATTTGGATCTGGCCGCCGCGGGATCCACCGAAAAGAGCGACGCATCTTATGACGGTCGTAATGGCGTGAGATCGATAAGGGTCGCTCCTGATGGCAAGCATCTCGCTTCCGGGGATAGGTAAAACAAGAGAAAAAAAAACTTTGATGATGGACGATCGAAAAGGGATATAATATTCGCGTATTACTTCTGCAGATCCGGCAACATCAGAATCCACGACCTTTCTTCGTTGGAGGAACTATGCCTGATAGAGGCGCACGATGCTGAAGTGTTATGTTTAGAGTATTCCAGGTTCTCGCGACATTCGCTGGATACTCCTAGACTACTGGCGAGTGCATCTCGTGACAGATTGATTCACGTTTTTAGCGTCGATCAGGGATACAATTTTCTACAAACGCTTGACGATCATAGCTCTTCCATTACCGCGGTCAGATTTTTTAATCAATTGAATCAAGGTAATCAGATACAGATGGTATCCTGTGGCGCAGATAAAAGTATTATTTTTAGACAATTACAATCGGTGAGTATTCAATCTTGTCTTGATAATTAATTTCAAACTTGACATTCACCAAGATACTCTACGACTCTCTCCTTATATTTTTAGACGCCAGGCGGAATGCCACAGTTTGCTAGAGGTCGTAACGCTCAGGGAAAAACCACTCTGTATGACATGGAAGTCGATTCTGGACAGAAACACGTATTAACCGCCTGCCAAGATAGGAATATTCGAGTTTACAATGTTATTACGGGAAAACACAGCAAGACTTTTAAAGGTTCCATTAGTGACGATGGCTCACTGATTAAGGTGGTCCTAGGTAAGATAAATAATTTATAACTCGTCATATCCATTGCAATTCCATTACAATATTGAAAAGTCTTTTAATAGTAATATTTTAAGATATTTTGATGACTCATATAAGAAAGTATTCAATTAACTACAAGAGATGGACAAAATAATGTAAACATCTAGGAAATATATTGTGTATTTTATTAATAAGCAGTTGGCCGACTTTATCTTCAGTTCAGATTTTATTGTTGTTCTTATTAATAAAACAATTAATGTATATTTCCTAAATGTTTATAGGTGTTTATTCTTTGTGAAAACAGTAATAAATTTCCCTAACATGTTGATAATATACTATAGATCAAATAATTTCTCTACTAATATTTTATTCAGTTTTTTTTCCCCCAATGATGTATGTATATACAGTTTCAAGAATATAAAAAAAAATTAAAGATTTAACAATTAACAAGCATTGTTGCTTTCGCTAAATATTGGGAAATTTTTAAACGGTAGGATGATTTATCTAATTTCTTAAATTTTCTTTTAATATATATATATATATATATATATATATATATATATATATATATATGTATATGTATACAGACAAGGGTAGTCTGAAAAGTTTTGAGCCTCAACATGAAGATGACATTACTCGTTAAAACTATTCTAGTACTACAATTGTACATGCCTCAAAAGATCTCTAAAAATTTCAGCAAAGTTGGACGCTCCGTTGTTGTTTGACAGTCGTTTGTGTCTGTCGATATTATGTATATATATATATATACATATATGGAATTAAGGAGATAAAAAAGATATTTAATTAGACAAATCCTGCCTGCTCCATTGACCTAAACCAATAATCAACAGAATATCCCATTTGACATATTTTCAGATGCGTCCGGTATTTATGTAGCTACCTCATGTACAGACAAAACATTATGCGTGTATGATTATTATAACGGCGAATGTATGGCCACTATGATCGGTCACTCGGAACTGGTAACAGGTTTACGCTTCAGTCCGGACTGTCGTCATCTTGTGTCTGCGAGCGGCGACGGCTGCATGTTTGTGTGGCGTGTTCCGCACGATATGGTCGTGACTATGCAGGCTCGTCTAGCCCAGCAAGCAATGCGCGCCGGCAAGTGAGTAGTCTCTCTTTTCCTATTCACAACCCTGCCGATCGTCGTCGCCGATCGTGTAGCTTCAGCTTCAGCTAAAATAATTGCATCTCTCCCGAATGTATTCACAGGAGACCACTCCACGTCAACGGTGGCGGGATTAACGTACAATTGAATAATGAAACCTTTGGATCGCCTCCGCCGGACTTTTTCGATCCCAATTCAAATCCGACACCCCAGAGCGTAGATTACAGATTTAGCGTCGGTCAACTACCGCTATGGGCGAAGAAACAAATAAATACCACAAGTGTTGATGATAGCACTGCTCTGGGCTCGAATGTCAGATCCCTCAGTGTCGATCTGCCAAAGGGACGATGGGCACAAAGGGTTCAACAGGGCGACGGTATCACCGTTAAATCCGTCTACGACAGCGATGAAGTTATACCATTTCCTTCTTCGCGCAGTGCCATTGACTCGGATGGCGGTGGTGGCGGCGTTGGCTCAAAGGACAGCTCCATTGACAGTGGCACGGAAACAAAATGTAGCAGCGATTATCGTCGAGAAACGATGATTGGCAAAAGGGTTGGTAGAAGTTATATACAAAAGAAGTTTCACGTGAGTTTGCGATTTTCCACGCGAAACGACTCTCATCCTATCTCTTCCACTGCTTTCGAGACGAAGCTAATACGCCGTGAATGCGTTTTAACAGAAAGCGCGCAAAATTTAAATTGTAAACCTATGACGAACTTGTGAGGTTGAATAATAACGTGTGGACGTGTAGGCGGGCGGGTATCGTCGCATCTATCCCCTAAAAAATTTCTCTCTAGGCTTAATGCCCAATCCAACCGCACAGGGGGAGATCCGGAACGCCTAAAAGCACACTTGCCCCCCCCCTCCCTCCCCACCGGTTAACGGAGTCTCAAAGCTCTTCATACTGCAGACGTCTAGGCGGGTTCACGCCAGCCGCGAGCGGGCGGGGCGGCCAACCCCAACTAGGGGAGAGGTGACGGCTTAAAACATTCCAAGTTCATTAAAAGTCTTTGCGGCAGGAAATGAAACAAATCGAAAATAAAAGATTCAGTCAGAAAATAAAAATACCATTCACATTTCAATTAAAAATTTTTTATGGCCTGGCATCCACAGAGTCTGACACGATGAACCCTCCGTGGCACTCAACGTATCAAAGAGCAATATAGCATTAATTTATGCGATCGTCAACCGCGTTGAATTCTCAAAACCCTCTTTTTATTTATCATTAATGAAGCATTAATCATTGAATAATATCGAATGCTATCATACTCTTCCATTGTATTACTGCTCTTTCTCCAATTTAAAAATAGAATACTAACATTTAATTGTGATTTTAGGAAGAAGAGGAAAGTGTATTTCAACCTTGTCCGAAAAGTTATAGAGAGATAGAGAATGAAACGAAACAGGTATTAATAAAGTTATATGAGTATTACCGTTTGATTGTATGTTTTTTATATTGTCTTTCTAATAGCAGATCCATCTTTCATCCATCAATTATAATACTTTGCTCTCGCTTTTTTTAATCATCTTTCTTTCGGTAATCTGAGTTACATTGTTGATTTGCTTCATATTTATTTCATTGATCACATTTTATTTTGATTACGAACGTATAGACGATTGACGATAAGGTGACAGTAAGAAGTAACAATTTAACGGAATTGACACGTCAATCGAGGAATCGTCATCACACCGATGATAGCAGTCTTGGCAGCTTTAAATTTGAGGTATCTTTCTAAAAGCCTGAAACATTCTCTAAAAATTGTTGCATATAATAAATGAACCCTTTAAAAATGGAAATATTATTTATAAAGCCACTTTTTTAAACGTGACAAACACGACGCGTCGACATGTAAATAACATTTCTGCCGGAATTATATTTTCAATTGACATTATTGTTTTGCTCATTATAGTTTATGTGTTATTATGTGCCATTAATTTAATTGTCCATTATATTATTATATTTTATCAATGAGAAATACTTTGCCCCATATTCTTACCAAAAAATCTATTCCGGATCATTCAGGATCATGAAAGCACCGAACATGACGGGGATGTTGAAGATTATTCTGAAGGAGAAAACGGAACGACCGGTTCTGAAAAATCGCACCATAGATTAATGTACTATCCCCCACCGGAAGATATTGTGTCGAATCAGTTTACTGTTAATGCGATGAATGTTGAGGAACTTCGAAGGTTCGTTCTTCAATGTATCTACGTTTTTTTCTCTCGATCATATTGAGAGTCCTTCGTCGAATAATGCAAAGGGCAATTTGCACAGATCACAAAGACGTCAAAAGAAGTTGAAGAACGCAGAGAATGGTCGAACGAGCGAATTGACTGCGTCTGGTAGTCAGGACGAATCCGATTCGGAAGGTGGGGCATCGACTCCTAGCGCCGAAAGAAATCCATTGTCTATTTTATCCGAGGCTAGTTCGGAAGGTTTCGATCAGCTCGCCAAACAAAGTCACAGGGAAAAATATCTGAAGAATGCCTTTGAATCGCTTAGCGGTGCGGAGGAGCCACCGAATCGTGCGAAAGCAACAAGTATTAGCTCCCAGTTTCACGGAAGGTGAAAATGAGAGTTGAAGTTATATGATTTATCGCAAAGGTTGTCATTTCAACAATTGCTGACAATCGATTAACTTGAATTGTTATAGACTTAGTGGCGGAGAAGGTAATACTGCTGCCAAAATACGTAATGCGGCGGTGGTTAACGCGACGAAGCATGCGAGAGGCGACATCGATGTTGCGAAGAAACGGGAAGAGTTGCAGAGGAGGATAGAGGAAACCAGAAGAAAATTACAAAGTGTGAGTAACGAGCTTGATACATGAGTGAAGCGAAATGCTTTACTTTATGGGAACTTGCGCAATAAAATTCAATTTTTACTTCGCAGGTCGGTTATAGATCATCATTGAAATCCAGCCAAAGCATATCCGACTTGAGCAGTCACATACAGGAAAAGCATCATCGTTCGAATAGGTTTAGCACAGGTAACAGATCCAGTCAACAAAACCAATTTTCAAAACCGACTAATCCCTGCAAACCTATACTAAATCCAAAGCCCATATTTAAATCCCAACAGTCCATTAATAAGGTTCAAGGTATGGGGAATGCGTTACCTAAGCTAGAGATACCAAGTGAAAACTACCTGTCGAAAAGTCCAACTCTGTTGTACATCAATGAGAAAGCGGAAAAACCGACTGTTAGTCGTCCGTTGACATTGACATTAAAAAAAACTGAAAAGTATAAGCTGTCTTTGAATAAGGCTAATCAATCTTTACCCGAATCTCCCGTATGCGAGGAATTGAAGTTGTTGAAAGAGCAGTGTAAGAAGAATATTAATCGGTTTGCAAGATTTGCTCAGAAGAGAAGATCTTGCAGTTATTTTATCGGTCTGAATGATAATGAGAAGGATGTGGAGGATGTTGCAAAATCTTTCGAAAGCTTACCCGCTATGAACGAGCGTAATATAGAGAATTTTAAGGAAACTGTCGATGATGCCGATGAGGGGAACGGCAATTTCAGTGACGATTCACTGGAAGGAGATTTCAAGAATCCACCTCGGCGTTGTGTCAGCGACTATCAGATAAATGTCCATATGAATGACTACAGAAGTTATTCGAATTATCAGAATATCCAGAAGAAGATTTTAACTGGTTCCCAAGAGAGTATACTCTCGGATGCTTCTGTTGAATCATTCTCCAAAGGAAGTGCCGAGATCCTGGATTATGATCACGATAGACATTCGAGCGCAAGCTTCTTCCTATCTCGACGGAAGATGCAGGAAGGCAGAAGTCAGGAGAGCATATTAACTGATGAGTCGGACTATCAGATGTTTCCGTTACACGAGAACGCTGATCATCGAAGTACGGAAAGTGTGTTAACCGACGACTCAGATTCCTTGGTGAAATCAGCGCCTCTGGAAATGTTATTTGACTCGCATTATAAGCGGAAGAGGCAAAATTCCGAGACCTATAGTGGAAACCTTAATGACGTCGCAGAGACCACCAGAGACTTGGATAGCGTACAAAGCTCCGCCAATGAGAACACATTGTACAGAGCGGTATTCAGATCAAAATCTTTGCAGGACACTAGAATCAGCAAAACGAGAAACAACACTAATTTTGCGGAGAATAATGCATCGCTGAAAACTCATGTTTATTGTGAATTCAACTTTGATAATGAGCACAAGGACGATGCGGATGATGCGACGGTTTGCAGCAGATCGGAAACTATTCCGCATAGTGATAACCTGAAACCGGAATCGATGATGATCCTGAATGATTTCGTTGCTCACAAACCACCGAAACCTAAGAGAAACTCGTCCCGCACTCAGAGTATGCGCAACAGAGCTAGACCGGCCTGGAAGTACTTTGACACGCCACCGCCGTCGCCTGCTTTAAAAAGTGCTGCCGATTCCGACAATTACACGGCATCTTCCATGAGTTCAGCTTGCTCCGCCGAATATCGAGTTACGCCGGGCGATGAAGAGAGCAAGCGAGATTCCGAAGTAATCTCGCAACAATTAGTAATGCAGTCTGCTGCAACTACGAATTATGCACTGCAATTTGACGATAATAGAGACAGTGGGGGTGAATTCTACAGTCTGCAGACTTGTACCGATAAGAATGGCACTTTGCAGGATGAGCTAATATGTGACAGGAACGATTCTTCACGTCTAATGAAACATTATCGTGTAACGAAGATACACGACGCGAGAGAGGAACAGGGTGCGTCATACGACAAGGAACAGGTAAATTTATTCGAGAATGATATTCCAACAAAGGATATGTATGAAACTTACGACTCACTGGAGCCCGGCGAAATCTCCTGCAACCAGCAAAGAGAGGAATCAATGCTCGCTAGCTCGAATTTGCAATCCACCAACGAACGTATCGACGAGCTCAACGCGAGTGTGGATTTGCGGATAACCCGCGCAATCGAGGGCACGGTGAAGCTGCTCTCGAAAGAATTCGAGAATCTAGTGAGGCAGAAACAGTACTTGACAAAGGAGAAGCATCTGCGACTGACGCATGGCCAAGAGACAAGCGAGAATTTGGTCAAGTTGGAGGCCGAACGGGACAGTAGACTTTACGCTGTCAGACGCGACATACGGACGCTGCACTCGTGTGGAGGCGAGGACAGCGACTGTGCCGACGTGTCGACAGCGATGGATAGATCGCTGATGGAGAGCGGCTCCTCCACGTCCGCCTCGAGTTGCACCAACTCGCCTAAGAGAATGTGGCCACCCGCGTCGCGCTGTCCGAGTCACAAGTGGACGAAAACCCTGCCGACGATCGATCAAACGATTTTCGCTACGAAGCATCCCTACGCAGGTACCTGTTAATAATAACGAATAGAAAATAGAAAATAGAAAATGCTTGTATATATTTGTTCTCTCTACATGTTAAACATGTTTTTACATCTCTAATTAGTGTCTCAATCTCAAAATTGAGCGTAAGAATTTACGTCGCAATATTAAGCCGTTTACAGAAGAGATGTTTTTTGTGTGTACATATAGATCTCATTCTCTGTTGTAGATGTGTGTATACACGTGTATAATACATGTATATACAAAAGCAATTGAAAAAGTAAAAAATTTTGAAAAAGATACATCAATAATCAATTGTAATACAAGCAGAAGAAATACGTTGATAATCTTTTCCTTGTTCTATACAAGTGATCCAACATTTCACTGATTGATTGATGCAAAAATAAAATTTACCCGATTGTTTTTTAACATCGTTATCAGAGGAAAAATATTGCCCCCTTCATCAATAAAAACTAAAAACGCAACAATCACATAACAATAATGACAAATCGAGGCTACATACTGTGTGAATGCTCCAATTTTATCGAAGCTTTTGAACTTCGATGTTTCCATAGTGCGAGTTGCAACGTGAGACCTGGCATTATCTCTCGGAACTCTCTGATTGACTCGCTCCTTTTCATTTGCTTAAAATTGCTGATTTTTATTTTTTTTCAACAGTTCTGAATAGTCGGCACTGTTTATTGTCATACTTTTTAATGTGAAGGATGCCAAAATAGGATAAAGAAGCTGAAGAAGCAAATAAATTTTATTTCGATGATTCAACTAACGTGAAACGTTTAATCACTTGTAAAACAAGGATACTGCATGGATTGTGATGTATCTTTTTCTTGCATTTTAATATTTTAGATATTTTTTTTAATTCTTTTTATTTTGTGTATTACTAAATACGAAAGTAAATTGTCTCAACGAAATATCGTAGTTAATCGTCCATTTATTCATCGCTTACGAACAATCGCGTTCGATTTTATTTCAAACGACAGCATCTTACTTTTCAGTTTAAACATTTTTCAAGTCATGCGAAAACTTGGTAAAAAATTTTTAATGATTTTTATTTTGCACGGAACGCGCGCATGCGCAATCGCATGTTTTTCTCATTAAGTTACAACGTTATCCCTCTCCTTTCGCTACGTCCTGCTCTCTCTTTTGTATTTTATTATTTACTTTGTGTAAGAAGCTCCAAATCAAATGACAAATATTATATTAATTATAGAAAATTTTATGATAAAAATCAAGGTTACTTTGAATTGAATCTTCTTGCACATGAGAAAAAAATTATTAAATATATTCTATATGTATATCGATCAGATTTAATTATTTTTACATTATCATATATATATATAATTTTTTTTGTCACTGAAAAACAGTGGTTCTTGTATTGTAATTTAT
Organism: Tetramorium bicarinatum; assembly: GCA_928718305.1. Classification (NCBI taxonomy): domain Eukaryota; kingdom Metazoa; phylum Arthropoda; class Insecta; order Hymenoptera; family Formicidae; genus Tetramorium; species Tetramorium bicarinatum. The sequence goes on from OV788325.1 coordinate 315,559, forward strand.
TTGACTGCTTAAAAATAAAAGGATAAATATTTACCTTTATCTCAGTTTCAAATGACTTTCGATCTGACCATAATATTAACTTTGACCTCTAAAGAGATCAAGATTATTGATTTTTTTTGTCGTTTGATTAGTAAAATAAAAAATTTTAGTATAAAAAATCAAATATGTTAAAGAAAATCTAAATTTCTTTGACTTTGGTACATATGTATATAATATATAATATATATAATGAAATTGTGACTGAAAATAACATTGTTAACTATGTAAAGGTAAATAATTATCGAATAAAGATAAGGTTAAAAATATTTCCAAAAACAGAAAAGAAAAGAAAAGAAATGCATTATACAAATAGTAGCGATTAGTGCATGTGTGTGCGCGTTGTCAACAGCTGGCAGTAGTGGGGGGCGAATCTCGTCAAAAGTTATTGACAGTGAAGAGGAAGAGAGTGGCATGAGACGCGCCTGTTCATTGAGTGATCTTTCCATCAGTCCTTCAAATAAGTTGTTGCATGGCCCTGTACAAGGTATCTCTCATCGTACGCATAATATATTTTCGTACGCTTCTATGCTCAATGAATGGTATATTCGAATCGTTCTCGTTAAATTTAAATGTCTTTTAAATTGGACGGTTTACAATTATACCTATCTTTCGTATCTTTCGTATCTTTCGTATATTAATCTGTAAATGCTCACATGTGGAAGTCTGAGTCAAACTGACTCAGATATATAAACAGTTTTAATGAATAAAAATTATTTTGTTTAAAACATATTTCAGTTTGTAATTAATTAATTAAATGGAAGTAATTAAAATGGAAAATAAAAAATTTTGTGTACATTATGATGTAGAATATTGTTTACACTTTGTAAAATATTAATAAATTAAAAAGTAATGTGAGTCCAATTGATCCTCATGCGAGCACTTATTGTTAGATCAAAAATATGCATAGAAACATATACGAATAAATTTCTCTTCCTAATTCATGACAATAGTTTCAGGAAAATTAGGAAATAAAAATGTAGGCGCAACATCAAGATTGGGGGGTGGTACCAATCCTAGCAATCAATCTAGATATATTTCAGGAAAAAATCACTCGACTCATATAACGAGAAGTAGCAGCGTTGGTGTTTTAAACCAAGTATGCTTTATGATGTGCGCTTAAAAACTTCAAAAATAATATAAATATATATCATTAATGAAAATGTTGTAATTTGTAGAGTGACTCGGAATCGGACGCCGGTATAACAGGAGGTAGAGGATGGAGTGGTCAATCCAGCACCAATAGTAGAACAAGCGGGCTGATGAGGCCGACAATTAGTTCTCAAAATAAAATCAATCATCAAAATAAATTGAGTTCTTCTGGTAGCAATGTCTCATCAATCTTGAGAAGACGAGGGATGCAAGGGGCTTTCTCGACTGGTATTTAAATTCTCGCTTCGTGCCAGCGATTAGGCACATGAATTAATATCGTTGTTTGCCTAACAGTAAGATATACATTTCTTTCACAGTTAATCTAAGTCAAGTAGGAAATCAAGAAGATTCAAGTTCAGAAGACACCTCATCAAATGGAAATGGAGGAAAGCCGACACTACCACCAAGACCTAGAAGCATCAGTATCGATCATTCCTCTGCTAGGTAAAGATATTTCGATAGCTCTTGAATTTTATGATTGTAAGAAGTTTTCAACATAAAATAAAAAATTAATCCCATTATGGTAAATATATATATTTTTTAATGTATTCACATCTTCTAATGATCCAAAGATTTTGATATACTATACATATATTATTAATTTTACTGTTATTAGTTTATATATGCCAACAATTCTGTTTAAAGTAAATTAAAAAAATTAATTTACTTCATAACTGCTTAAATAGTAATTAATATACTCTTAGAATTTCCCATCTTTTGATTTCACAAACTTCTTTAAACGATCGAACTTGAAATTCTCATGGTACGCAAAATTCTGACGCTGCCTATACAGAATCTAGATAACGCAGTCTACATAGATGGATTAGTTCGATTTTTGATTAAAACTTTTTAAACTGAGGAATGATGGTTAAAACTCATACAATACTCATTGTCAGTAAAATAATAGATGTTAAAATTATTATCGGAAGATGTATACACTGAAGTACATTTACGTAATTATATTATAATAATAATAGTAAACATAAGTATAAAACAGTATCTGTTTTGATCAGTTTAAGTTTACCTGGTACAACAGTAAGACGGTCTGGATCAGCGATCATCATAAATGGTCGGAGTGGCGCGATCGGGCAAAATGGAAGTAGGATATCCGCGGCAAGTAGAAATCAGTTGGAGCCTAGTCCACATGAGCTACCAGTTAAAGACACCGATCGCGCTATTGATGTAGCCAGTGTCGAATGTGAGTAAAATTAAAATCAAAATTAAACACACAGTGATTATAATTATTTCTCTGCCATTCTCGTGCCATTCAAAAACTTAAATCTACAAGACAACAAAAACTAAATGCTGAGATACAATTTTCTTTCCAATTTATATAATTACACATGTATTTATGGGTGTAATCAATATCCTTTGATTAACTCATTTATACAATCGAGGTTATACAATCCATATCTGACTTAAATTTTATTTTTGCAGTAAGCATGGATAAAACATTAGGTAATCTATTAATATATGCTATATTATTAATGCTATATTATAAATATAATATTTTGTTCTATCTGAAATTTGTAATTGATTATGATGATTGATTATGATGGCCGTAACAACAAAAACTTTAAGTTTATAATAAATTATAGAGTTATAAATGTGTTAAATGTTACCTATTTTGCGATTAAATTTTATAAACAATATATTAATAATATCAAAAATATATATTTCAACTCATAATAACTTTTTATTCTCATACTCTATAAATTGTTTTTTTATTTTTATTTAAAATAATTTGTATAAAAATCTTTAAATTATATTTATATAGAATTTCATGTGATTTCATATTTGATATATAGTATATATAGTATATAAAGTTGTATGGTTTGAAGGGGGACATGATGATGTCATTGGTTTGACCTTAAATAATCGTTTGAAGATCGCGTGAAGGTCACCTTCAGTTTCTTAAATGAAATCTCCTATTTTTTATTGCATAGCTCGTAGCTTGTTTCAAGAGCTTGTCTCTTTGAAATGTCTCTTTGAAAAAAATTGGTTATTTTTCGGAGCAAATATCAAAACTATAAAAGATAGAAAAAATTTTTTAATAAAAATTGAATGATATTAAGAGTACTTAAAACTAATGAGAGAAAATACATTTTGTTCTTTTTTTTTTTTTTTCAAGATATTCCTATTGAATTTTTTTTTCGAAACATAATTTTATCATATATGATTGAATTTGTAATAAAATAGTGTTTGAATGTAATGAATAGTCAAAAAATTTTCAAAATTTAGAAAAATATCGGATATATGTCAAATATTTGATATTTTGATAATTGTATAAATAATATTTTCGAATTCTGGCGCGCAATCATTATAAGCTGTTTGGAGAACTCGCACAAAAATTTCTTTAAATTATCATCTAGAAAAGTTCAAGAGTTTATCATTAAAAGATTAAATGCCTCCATTTAGTAGATACTAATTAACAGTGTGATTTTTTGATTCGATTTGAGATCTTGAAAACCAAACCAATGTGACATGTCTTGTATCATTGTTTATTCTACAATTGTTGTATCTATTATAAATATGACATTTGACATGTATACTTGCAGTGTCCACGCAATTATGCAACACAATCACAGACGAGCTTACGCGCACCGCAGACAATGTCGTACAGTTGTATAAACGTTTGACGATAGACAATGACGACGAGCCGTCTAGAGGAGCGATCGACCGGGACACGATGCTTCGTGGATTAGAGTCATCCGTTAATGAAACCATGCGTACTTTACGACTGGTTGTTGCCGGTAGTGGTGAAAGCAATAACGACGGAGGAAGTAGCGGAAGTGCCGTCACTAACGAAGCAACGGCGAAATTTCAAGAATTACTTGCGGGTCAGGATCAGGGCAAGGTGGTCAATATGATGCAGCAATATTCCGAGCTGCTCTTAACTATGATGCAACAGAGGATGGGAGGAACTCAGTCAAGTCACACGTAAATCCGTCCATCTGAGAATTGATAAGAGAAACGTGATTGCCATTATTATTATTTAATGTATTCACGAGATGATACAAAGGATGTATCTCGTGACAGTATGTTTTCAAGCATTGTATTATTAATAATTCTTTCTCTTTGATTTTAAATATGTGTTTCGCTTTATAAAAATGAAGGGAGTACGATCCCGCTTGTAAAAACTTTATACACATATCGTGTAGCTACGCAAAAGTTCTTTACCTTTTACCCATTGTAGATCGTATCCGCTTTTGTGATTAATTTTTAAATTGGATAAGATAAATTAATGTCGGTAGATGTCGAACATGATACGTGAGTGTGCGTGTGCGTATTATTTCATATACTTACTACACGCACACACGTATATATCGTCGAAATTCGTTGTCATCAATTTTTATATCGTGTGAACGATGTGAAGTATAAATGATCAGTAAAACAATTATCTTTTGAAAAATAGGTAAAATAGATAAAAAGACGCCAAGTGTACGCATCCGTGAAAAAAGAACTGTTATTGTGTTTAACAGTACAAAAGATGTAAAATCATTAAAAAATTACCTTTTTAATACAAGATAAAAAAGGTGCCAAGTGTGCGCTTGGCGTTGCTAAACCGTTTAAACCACACGGTGTGTGTATGTGTGTTGCGTATTTTATGAGATTAGATTTAAGTTTAGAATAAGCAATTATAATTACGTAAAGCGATTACAAGTATAGAAGTTTAATTAGATTTGTAATTTGTATTGTGTGTTTGAGCGGTTTAGCAGCGCCAAGTGCGATTCGAAGCGCACACTTGGCACTTCTTTTATCTTGTATTAAAAAGGTTATTTTTTAATGATATCACATCTTTTGTAATGTTAAACATAATAACAGTTCTTTTTTCATGGATGCGCACACTTAGCGTCTTTTTACCTCTTTTAAAAAGATAATTTTTTTCTTTTACTGATATCACACATTTTGTAGTATCAAACAGTTCTTTTTTTTTACAATTATCAAAGAAAAAAATTAATAAATATCTCGGCTTTTAATAGAAAGATAATGTATGTATGTGTGTATGTACTCATTGGCATAATTCAAGTTATATCGATCGACTATTACGTTTATTCATTACTATCGAAGAATTTAGCGCGCGCAAAGTGTCAAAAAGTTAAATTCATTAATATTAGAAAGATAATGTATATGACGTATTATAATTATACCGACCGTTGACATATGTCATATCATTCGCTATTATTAAAAAGACTAGCGCGCCGCATAGTGTCGAAAAAACGAAAAGTACATTTCCCCCACCAATTGCCTGGTCGACGACGACGACGACGACGATGACGATAATAACGACGTTTCTTAAATATTTGTCAATCTATCACTTCACATAATCATAATATCTTCGTTTGTAGGACATGTAGACAAAAAGTGAAAACATATTTTTTTTTATATAAATCGAACCCAAGCAATCGATTAAACCTATTTAGAAATGGATCGGTTCAGCCGTACACTTGGCGGGCGACACTACCGTGTCTCTTGATTATCGTCTAATTAGCAATAGATATTGAAATTAGTCTATGCCATTCGCATCTACTTAGACCAATCACGAGACAATGAGCAAAGATGGAGTAAAAGTATCATAGATTGTTTAATCGTATATATAAAACCGATTGTGACGACCACAACCATTTGTACTTTGAAGCCATACACCACAAAATGCCAATTAACTGAAGACTAATAGAATAGTTTCCAAACAAATATATATATATATATCGATACATTAAACGATATTAATATAATATTAGTGCTCTTATTATGTAACCAAAGGTTATTTGTATCAACGGTCTAAAAACAGAAACATCCTTCCTTCACTATTAAAAGCTTCGCAGAAAGTCATAATAAAAAAATAAGCAACATAATGCTTGCCAGTATGAAATAAAAGTCCAACTATGTATTACATTAAGTATCAAATCGAGCTACTTGAGCCCGTCGACGATAGAGATTTGCCAATATTTTAATGAAATTTAATATCTCGAAATACAAACTATGGAATTGTATTATTTTATGTAGAATTACTAGTTATCTATTGTGATTATAAATTATTATAATTTTAATATAAAAATACCTTAAACTTCTTTTTTAATAATAGACTGCATTAAATAAAACTAACAATTGATACTACTCGATCATAATGATACTGTCCTACATATTTTATCAAGAATGATATACTTACATATTTTTTCACGTAAATCTATTATTAAGAAAAAAGTTGCAGTTCTATAAAATCGTCGATTTTAAATTATTCTGACTATTTAAAAGATAATGTGTTCTACTAAATTTTTCAGAATTATGTCGAATAATCAAAAAATACGTATTACTAACAATTGTAATATCTTTTTCCAATTTTTATGCAATTACATCTTTTATTTTTTTATACAATCACCGTTCTTTATAAAATTCTACTTAATGAGTGCCATTTAAGTTAAAGTAATGGTCATTCAATGGTACATATTATGTTTGTGCATTAATTTATCGTTTATATTGTTAAATCATCGAATCTTCGATGATTTTCCAAGTCATATTCTCAACACCATATTTACGATAATTGAAAATTAGTTATTGTGAAACTTACTGAATATGTAAATGAGTGACATTTATCACTTATTTTTCTTTTATATACGATATGAATGCTTCTTTTTTATTCATAATTTTTAAAAACGGAAATTTTAATTAGACTATTTAATTTCTATATTCTTTCTTGCTTCTACGTTACATGATATCGGAACTAAAATAATTAACGGTAGAAATTAGAGTATTTTGTAATTAGTGTCAACATTTTTAACATTATTTATTAGTATGGACAAAGCGTAGATAGATAACATAAATACAATATGGAATCTCATTCAGCATATATGATAATTAACTAACATCATGCGATTAGAAAATCATTCCGAATTATCACTCTTAGGATACGTTCCACTTAATGCTCGCGAGCATCGTTGGTTTAATATTTGATGAACAACAAGAATGAAATGATTCCACGAGCGTTGCGAGCATTAAATGATACGCACCCTTATTACCGTAATTACTTGAATGCATATAGTTTCAGGTCATCTAAAAAAATTACAATGACTTTGTACACAATTGTATTTGTTACAATAAGCTATAGTTATTGTTATCAATTATGTAATATGTTACACGGCTTCTGTATGTAATGTGTAAATATTTATTCAAAATTAGCTAACATAATAAATAATTTGGTATTATAAGTGCCAAATTCGCCGTAATCGTGTCGCAAAAAAATGTAACTTAGTCATTTCATTTTGTATACTATGTTAATATTATAAAGTAAAGTTTTTGATTATCGTTAAATTGTTTTTTATTTATTATAGCAAATTGTTATCCATATTTTTTTATAAATTGCAATGCTACTTTTTGCCATGTAAATGATGTGAATAATCTTGCAATGATTAAATAAATCAAAATGATTGAAATTTTTATTCAAAACTGCTAACTCTAATAATAAAAATATAACTGTCTCTATACAACATTTCTATACAATAATATATTCTGTATAATTACATATGTATATCAAATTCATCGATTGCCTATGTTACTGTCGTATGTTAAACACACACATATACGCGTAATTTGATATAATATGCGAACAGGTGTACATTTTTTAGTATCTTTCTTTTTTATACGTTCGAATCTCCTCCAATATTAGTATATTAAAATGTTTGTTAATCATACCGTATAATGAGAGACTTTTGAATCTTAATGTTTAATGGAATAAATTCAACTTTATTGAGTTTTATTCGCATTAACCAATAAAGCTCAAACAAAAAATAGTAAAAAAATAATATCGTAATAATCACACTGAATGAATCATTACATTTATTGTTGCATATATCTTTACTTATTATTATATTTTGCGCTTTGTATGGCAGTGACAGACGTCAAGAACAAACAATCAAGATTTATCACTGAAAATTTTTTTTTAATATGTAGACATACATACTTCATGTAGAAATTTTTTGTAATTACTTAGTATTTTGATGGCACTGCTAAATTATGTGCGTATTCTATAAATTGTCTTCAAACTTTGCGCGCACGATTTCTTCTTGTTCTCACTCTCTTTACTTATCTTCCATTCGATTGTCGCAATTCCTCTAGCTACGGAATAAGCATGTAGGCATAATAATGCTGTACAATATCCAATTATTTAAATTGAACTTTGAATTATTTACCTCTTTTTCATCATCAACCTCGTCCTCGTCCTCGTCATCTGAACCATGTACAGAAGCGGCCGGTGTTGTGTGCCGTGAAGATGATGGAGATGGCGGTTCACTGATCGGTCTGGGATAATTGAATCTACCAACTCCACCCTCTGCATATTCCGATGCCAATTCTGGGTACACGGTGGTCAACGCTTTTATTCTTGCTTGACGATAATACTATGGGAAACGAGAGAAAATAGATACAGAAGAAACACATAAGATACAAGATAAGTATAGTGCGATGCGTGTATTTTATCATACAATGCCAAGATTTCGCCAATCGAGGAGATCGCTGAGACGCTCTGTACGATTTCTCTGAATGATACGTTGACGACGGCTGAGTCGTGCGAAATCAAACATGTACTGAGCGAGCTGTTGAACGGTTGCTTCTAAACCGATAAAACGTCTGTCGACGATGTAAATACCATAGCTCATCGGATCCGCTATATGTTCCTGCATAAAGCATCCGAATCCTGATAAGTTGGTGGTGATGCTGGGTATTCCCATGACTGTGCACTCAGCTGGCGTATAACCCCATGGCTCATAATATGAAGGGAAAACACCCAAATGGCATCCTCTGACAAATTCCTCATAATCGAGGCCAAATAATGGATTTGTCGAAGATAAAAATTCTGGGTGGAAGACCATCTATAAATGACACATATATAAACATAATATTGATTACATATTAAATAATTCTTTAATTTATACTCTGTACGCTGTTTGCGTGACTTGCAAATGTTATTTTACCTTGACACGATCGTGGACGGTGTTGAACAGATTACATCTTCTAACAGCATTTAACACTGGATCATTCCAATCATCGACAACATTGTGTGTCGTAATAGGCGGTAATCCATTTCTTTGCAGAGCGTATAAACATCTATAAAACAAAATAGAACGTTAGTAAATCAAGATAATTGGCGATAAAATGTTAGTCTTGACTAGTCTTTTGGCTAGACCGTTTTATTTTAATAGTATCCTCTTTCTGCAACAAGTCTTGAGTCTCAGGCATACGACCGGAGAGACACAACTCGTACATTCGTTTTCCTATTTTTTGCTGTATATCACTGATAGTATCTCGTAGAGATTTTGTTACCTGATAACAGTAAGATAGACACTAATTAGTAACTATAATTATTTTAAACTTTTATTAAACTAGTATTGTATGATGTTAACATTAATAACTCACAGCGTGACCACGAAGAGACTCGACATTAAAGTTGTTAGTTTTTGCAGGAAAAATGAGGAAAGCAACTACTGTTAAATCAGGCCTCGATGTTTTTAAATAATGATTTAATCTGGCCAGAGCTTCTATGAATATATCAGCTCCTTTGTTTCCAAATTCATATCGGCCAGCGGTGAAAAAATATAACGTTTTGTCTAAATCAAAATCATAATGTCTGAAAATATACATAAATTTGAACATTGTACGAGATATGCGCGCGTGCATGTGCGCGTACGCGCATGTATGCGTGTGTAAGCAGAGAGGGGGGGGGGGTTGATAAGATAAAAGAAAAAGTCTAAGAGAAAAATTGTACTGTTTAACGAACCCAAATGTGATACAAATCGCTTCATTCTTAAACTTATTTACAAGATTATTTCAAGGTTATCAACATTTGTTTAATGCCCCTAGATATTTCTGATTTGATAATTATATTATATATATGATAAAACTTGTTTTAGAAATCATGAACACACAGATAAATTTTAAGAAACATGTTATCCATCTACTAAAACGTTACTCGAAAATCTCTAAATCCAAAGTCATTTGAAGATCACGGTATTATAAATCATTAAACTTATTTCAACATTACTATTACAATGCTATCAAAGAAGAAATATCTGATTCCATTTACGAAAGATTGATAATCTTTCAAAATCTTGAAAACAATCTTAAGGGAAAAAAGTGATCTGTATCATTACATTTAACTTTTTTTTTCACATTCAACAATAAAATTTTTCTCTTAAATATTTTCTTGCATCTTCGAATCTAGTAGAAATATTTAAAATTTTATTTCTCATTGCACGCGCGCATGCATGTGTATCTCATTATAATGTCTATAGAGAGGAATATTTGTTTGATACAAACCCATAAAAGTGACCTCGCACAAACTCATGTATTTTCTCTTTACTAACAGCATGTAAATTTTGAAATTCATGCAATGCCGCAAATTTCTTTACATTTAATCCGTTTGGCGTGATAATGTCAGGTTTGCGTTTGAGCAAATGTTCGGCTTCAAAGCCAGTGATGTCTGAAACTGTTGTAAATACATGTGCTAAATGTGAAGCTGCACGTTCCATGCAATATCTATGATATATCTGACGCTTTCCTGCTTCTTCATCAACACTGAACTGCAAAAAACATTACTACATTATTCAACAATCAAGCTATGTATTCAGTACATTAAATATATAAAATATTTCCAAATGAGTAATCCGATTGAAAAGGGACTAATACTTCATAAAAATAAATTTAAAATGTAATAGAAAAATCCTTAATATTCTTTTTAAAAAAAATTAGTTAAAACAAGTGAATTAATAATGTATTTATATTATTTTAAGTTTAAATAAAAAAATCTTTCGAATAACCGTATTTTATATTATCGAATAAAAGACTACAACATTCCATGAAAAAAATAAAAATAATTTTGATATTTTTAAGCATAGCTTTCTCAATAACTTGAATTATGCTAAAATTGTTTTATTAAATGAAACATTGAACTTCGTGTGTATGTGTATGTAAATAAAATTAATAGTTTTATATATAGACAAAATATTAAAGCAAAGAAGGAGGAGGAAAGGAAAAGAAAGGAAAGAATAAGGAAAAAACTTTACATGCCTTATCTAGATTGTTGTAAAAGTCAGTCTTTCCTGCACAAAGATATCTACCCAAAAGTGTAGCGTGAGTAGTAAATACCGTGGCCACATCCACGTGTCTTGTTCTAAGAGCAATTAAACCAACACCAGCTTGCCATTCATGACAATGTACAACTACTCGCGGCGGAATGCTCGAGTATCCTTCGGCTGCTTTTCTATTATTTTATTGTCATAAGAAAAACTGATAGTTATATAAATTAAATAGAATAACAAAAATAATAAGAAAACATTAATATCAATTTACCTAAATTCTGCAATAAATTGACAAACTAAATATCCAAGTATTACGGCGTCATTAGCTTCAATATCGAGATGAGGTATTCCAAGATTGCAAGTATTCCATAATTCTTGCTTATACTCGTCTAACTTCCAAGCAGCACTTCCGATGTCAAATAGAATTATTTGAGGATTTCCATCTACCAACCATGTCCCTGTTATTACCTTAATGAAAATATTTTATAATTTTAACCAAAAGGAGAAAGATATTTTAATTTACAAAATTACTGACATTATATACTAATATGATAAATGTAATTAGATACTAAAAATACGTCAATAACTTAATAGATAAAAATATTGCCAAGAATTAGATTTTCATTAATGACTTAAAATGAAAAATCTACCAATCAAAAAATATATTTATACATTTGATTATTATATAAATATAATAACTACATTTTTTTTAATATTTATGTGAATAAAATGTCTATTTATTTGATAATGTTCAATATTTGCTAAATACTTATAGTTATATTACTTATATTTATATTACTTATATTTCTAAACAGCTATAAGAACAATTGATTATTTTATATCGTAAAAATTTCTCATTTCTAATCAGAATCGATGAAAAGTTTAATATGGAATTTTATATATAAGCAAATTATTGAATCTCATCTTTTTAAAGACTTATTTAAATGAATGTTTATAATTTTTAAGACATGATACCTATAGATAACCAAATATCAACTTTTTAAATAACACCAAAAAAGTATGTAAAAGTATAAAAATCTCATCTCTACTGATAATCAATATGATAATATCAGCAAAAATTAGTATCTATAACAACGATCATTATGTCGATTTAATTCTTCGGTATTAAGAAAAAATGCTTTATTACTAAATATTAAGTTTTTACAAAAGCAAGTTTTTCCTTAATTTTTTTAAACCTCATCGATAAACCTCACTGTTTTTTCTACTTTTAAATTTTAAGTTTTTGATGGTGATAAATATTATTACAAAGGTGAAAATTATTTACTTCTAAAATTCGAGATTATTATTGACTGAAATGCGCCAAATATACAAAATATTAAAAATTGACTGATACATAATTCATGGTTTATTAATATTAGCTCTATAAAATATTTAATGTAGGTGTTTATTTAAGATTTCTTTCTTGATCGCTGCGAGTAAGATGATCATATTTCGAGCTTTAAATTTGAAATTAGTGTAATGCGATTTGGATAATAATATTCTGGAAATTCGATTATCCATGAATAGCTTCCAACATTTTTATTGATCGAATTAATATTTAGAAACTAACAATTTCTAAAATTTCTATTAATAATCATTTTTAAAATAAATTTTATTGCTAAAAGTTGTCAAATTATGTTTCTCAAGCAAAAAAATAAAGTCTTAAAATCTGAAGTTTTTTCGATGAGACTGAAACTAAGATTGAGATTGAAACAAATAATGAAAGAAATGCGATTCCAGTACACAATTTTGAATAGAACTAAAGATAAAGAAAATTTTATGATTCTGAGAATTTACAAGAACACTGAAGATGAAATAAACAGAAACAACATTTGAAGCTAAATAACATTTTTCCACAAATTATTTTTATTAATTTTTCCAAAAATGTGAAATAGAAGAGAAAAATTTATAGTAATCAATAACATAAAAAAGTTTTAACTATAAAATACTTGAATCAAAATAAAACTTATAAAAATATTTTAAAAACATCTTGATGAAACTCAGTTATAAGAATATGCAATTCAAATGGAGGATTCATTAAAAAAAAACCAAACCAACTTTGAAAATTTATGTCGAATAGTAAGACAATCAGATAAATCTAAAAACTGTTTAACTTTGGTTGGAAACATTTTTTCGAATAATAAATTATTTCTTAATAAAAAATAATAAATAAAATAAATAAACAAAAATCTGATTAGATTAAAATTAACACACGCACACACGTACGCATACGCATACGCATACGCATACGCAGACATACATGACCACGTACAAACATATCTTTAAAATTATATATTTCGCACATTTATGATAAAGAATTAATTCATTTTCTCTCTCAGCAAGATACAATCTATTCCGAATATATCATCAATACATACGGCAAAATTTAAAAGATATTTATTAATGATATATATTTTTTGATTAATGATATATCGGATATACAACATGCACATATTATGATATGGTATTTATGTATTGATATATATCAATTTCACAAAACGAACGAATTAAGCTGAATAATGACAGCGCTGTGTATTATTGAGCGGCTAAATAATAATTGATATATTAAGTGGAACTATATCTAAAAACAAACATTTGATTATTTATATCAATCACTCTATGAACAGTTGTGTCATATTATTATTTTCAAATATTTGAATCAAAACATAACAGAAAAAACTAATTTAGAATGGCAAAATCAAATAATTGGAGTATTTACTATAGAAATACTTTAGATATCTCCTTATCTATACTACTTAGGCCTGGTTGCATCAACGTTCTTTTGGCTTTAAGCGAAACTTAAACATGTGTCTATCTTCATCCGCGATCCGCGATCCGCGATCTTCAATTTTCAAAATCTCATATCAAAGGACCCTACACAAATCTTATGGAAATTGGGTTTCTGAAAGTTTCAGACGATTCGGCCGAAACAATTTCCATAAGATTTGTGCGGGGTCCTTTATAATCAGCGACCTCAAAAACCCTTAATAACAAAATTTTTTAAGAATTCATCATATAAAAAGGTTCATGCATAGAAGGCGAAAATGGTCGAAATTTTCGAACATACGGTCCGCCATATTGGGTCAGCCATTTTGAATTTTGGAATTTTTATTTCAAATTAATATTCGGCGACCCTAAAAACATTAAAGTATGTATTATCAGTTCAATTGCTGTACTGCAAAAG